>CM035110.1:23501882-24060826 GCA_020205505.1 Panax japonicus | reverse complement strand
CATTAGATCTTGTGTTGATCGTTTTGCTTTATTTTGTTGTTTGGTTACGTAAATTTAATTCCTATCAATTCATATCAAAAGATAGGTTGATTTGATTCAAGATAGAGGGAATTCATTCACGTATATTATGGCAACGAATTTGGGTAAATTTAAGTTTTCAATATACGATGGGAAAACAAATTTCAAATGTGGCAGAGTACCAAGACCTTTTGGTGGCAGAGCGGCCCTGGGCAAGGGCTAGCAGGGCTACCGCCCAGGGCCCACAGTTGAGGGGGGTACAAATTTTTTTATAAGCTTATATATTTATATGTATAAAAAAATAAAAAGATTAGCGATATTATGCATTGAATATGATATATAATTGATGATTTTGCATCTAAAAGTGCAACAAAAAGACATTTTAAATGATGTTTTGTGTTTTAAATTTCATTGGGCAAAACTAAAAAAATACCCACTATAGTTGGTAGGTTTAGTGATTACACTATTGCACTTTTAATTTTTCAAATTACACTACTAAACTAATTATTATTTTGAAATTGGGTCATTCTGTTAAAAAAATAAACGGACGTTAATTTTTTATCTACAAAACTAATGAATTACTCACTGTAGTTGACACATTTTATTGATTACACCATTGAACTTTTAATTTTTTAAATTACCCCATCAAACTAATTAAAATTACTTATTTTAAATATTTTTAAAAATAATTATTATTTTAAGTAAAAAATATTAGAAACTTTTTGTTCTTCATAAAATGAGTAGAGTTTCATAAAATATAGATTCAAAAAAATTAAAGTGATTTTAAATTAAATTAATGTCTACTTAATTTTTTAACAGAATGACCCATTCTTAATATTAGAATTTTAAAAAAAAAACTAAAAATAGAAATTAAAATAAAAAAACAGTAAAAGATAAATAAAAAAACTGATTCAATTTTTTCAAAAAGAAATTAAATTTTATAAATTAAAGTTTCTAATATTTTTTACTAAAAATAATAATTATTTTTAAAAATATTTAAAATAATCATTTTTTAATTAGTTTAATGGGGTAATCTGAAAAATTAATAATTCAATGGTGTAATCAGTAAAATGTGTCAATTACAGTGGGTAATTCATTAATTTTGTAGATAAAAAATTAACGTTCATTTATTTTTTTAAACGGAATAACCCAATTTCAAAATAATAATTAGTTTAATAAGATAATTTGAAAAATTAAAAGTTCAATTGTATAATCAGTAAAACTTGCCAACTACAATGGGTATTTCATTAGTTTTACCGATTTCATTGATATTTTTATTTTGTAAGTACATGTAATGATTCTTTGTTTCGATGACATTTTAAAGTGTTCTTCCTTATCTTTTGTAAATTATTATAATTTTAATAAAATTAATTAGTTGATAATTTATTTATTTTATATAAAGGGACACACTTGAGAAAATTTGACCCGGGCTTTAGAAAACCCAGGACCGGCTCATTTTGGTGATAATATGTGTTGAAAGAGGTTGATCAAAAAAAGTTATGGAGAAGCTTGAGAAAAACAATGCTTCAAAATAGCTAACTAATAGATTAGGCTTGAAGATGAAGTTGTATTCTTTGAAGATGGATGATGAATGGATGAATTTCTATCATCATCCAAATGCTTTTAACATGTTAGCGTCTAAATTGTTGAATACTTTGAAAAAAGTTATAAAATGAGGAGAAGTCTTTACTCTTGTTATCGTCTTTATCCATTCTTACAAATTCTTGGTTCAAACATTGTTGTTAAATAAGTCGAGTTTGATTTTAGATGATGTCATTACTACCCTGTGAGAAAATCAAAAGTTGATGGGAGAATAAAGCAATATTATTGGTGAACAAGCATTAACCGTGGAGAGTTCTAATTGAGGTAGGGGCAAATGGAGAGAGAATAATAAAGGAAGATCAAGATCCAAGCCAGGAGATTACAATGAGAATGGATAGGTATTGGATTATGCTGATTTTGGGCATCAATGTAAGGAGAGACGTTGCTTTAAACTTTTATGTAAGAAGAGAATTTGATTACATTAATGCGCTGGCCGCTGAATAACAAGAAAGTGAAGGAGAAAGTGAAGATTGAAGGTGTTAGAAGTACCCGTTTTCAAGCGTCATCCATGATGATGCTGCTACAAAGATTCTTAACAAATTATTTTGTTCCGGGTTGTGGTGAGAATATAAATTAACAAATCATCCTCACATGGATATATATATTTGTGTCAATGAGATTCCTACAAAGGTGTTCAAGAAAGACAAATTAACTATTCAAGGTATGATGAATGAAAAATTAATTTGTTTGTTAGATGGGCATTTAGTGCATGGAAAGAGACCGAGAAGAGCAACAATAAGGTGAAATATAGTGATAAGATTAAAGTATCTGAGGATTCAAGTTCACGGAATTGTTAGGTGACGAGTCCTATTCTAAAAAAGAATCTTATTTTTAGTAAAGAGTTATATTCAGTAGGAAAATTTATTATGTAAGAATCCTAGTTCGATTAGGCAAAGGAAAGATGTGGTTCCTGTATCTATAAATAGGGTCTCTATTAATAGAATAAATAGACAGAGTATAACCAAAAGTTAGTGGCATCCTAAAGATTTGAGGGAACGTGTAATTAGGTTTTGAGTAGGTGTGAGTTTTTTTCCTTTGTATCCCATGCAAAAAAATTGTAGTATTGGGAATACTATATACTACGTCGTCGTGGACCAAAAGACGTTAGATCTTAGGTTTGGTTATTTTTCTTTATTTTGTTGGTTGGTTTACGTAGATTTATTTCCAACATGTGAGGCACCAGTGGGTGTTACGATTTTTTTTTCTCATTCAAGATTCATACTGAAGAACTGCAAGAACTTCACCTGCAAAGGCCAACAAGGAAATCCTTGAGGTTGCTAGTTCAAGTCCCCTTAAGGCCAGGCTGTGAATAAAATTTGTGACCTACTGACATTAAAATGCCTGCCTTTTGTTGGACAACAGTGAGTGACACATAGCCACCTCAAGAACAAAATTATAAGTTCTAAATAGGGAGATAAACTGCAACCCACAACAAGAGTGGAAAGTACAAATGCTATTAACTAGTTAATCACAAAAAAAGAAATAATAATAATAAATAAAATAAATAAATAATAAAAAAGAGGCATCATATAATGTAAAAATCAAATAAATCTATTAGTAACATTATTTTCCTGAGGGGAGAAAATTATATCACTTCACTAATATACATGCATTGATGCCTTTCCAGATAGAAGTAGCCATTAAGCTGCTCAAGAAAACAACTACAACTTCCATATTTCAAGAACTACTCTCAAGCTAGCCAAAGATCATCTATAAATTATATAATTTACACAGCTGATAAAAAATTAAATTATTTTGAGACATGGATTCAAGATACTCATACCGATATGGGCAGTAAATATGTGCTATCCAGTAAAGTGCTTGATGCAATAGCGGAATTCACATTCCATACCGATTTGTTCAATTGTTGAACTTTATTATGTGATCTGCAAAATATCATCACCAATATCATGTGTAATATCGAGAACATTAGTCTATATAATGATACTTAAATAAATAAAAACAACTGAAGATCGCCATACATGATTTTCAAATTCAACCAAGCAAATAAGAAAGAGAATTGACCTTTACTGAAAAAGAATAAGACGTGGAAAGCTCCCATACTCTCTAATCACCATCACTTACTTTATACGCATTGTAAATAAATAAATAAAAACTGAAGATCGCCATACATGACTTTCCAATTCAACCAAGCAAATAAGAAAGAAAATTGACCTTTACTGAAAAAAAGAATAAGACATGGAAAGTTCTCATCTAGGAAGCCGGGACTCTTCATTACTCCGATGAACTGGCGGGATACTCAGATTCTCAGGGACTATTAGAGATTCTCTCCTCCTTTGTAAGTTACGCGTTTTAAATTATGTATGATTATTTTTGTTATTTTTAAGACTTCAAAACATTAAAGTTATATTGTTTGTTGGAATTTTTTCTCTCTTGTAATATCTACTTTGTTGAATGTTTTATCATATATATCTAACTAGACACATAAATATTTAAATATTTAATAATAAAATATATGTTGTGGCCCAACAGCCCCCGCACCCAAATACCTATATTTTGAGATTTGGTGAATCTTTGTATCTCAGTCTGATGCACCCGTATCCCGCATTCCACATTCGTATTCAAGCTTCTTAGGTTCCCATACCCTCTAATCATCATCACTTACTTTATAGGCATTCTTCTAAGGATAGGTGAAAATATTTTCAGAATAATTAACCATGATGGAATCATCTTCAAAATCTCCTCACCCAAAAAAAATGTTTTCCTTCCCTCTGCTAAAAAAATATAACTAACTCAGCTCTTAAATAGAAAGAAAGATTCACATAATAACAAATCTTTCAAGGTGAGGTGTGAAAGAGGTTTAGAAGGATGAAGTACGAAGAGAAGGTGGGTAGCTGAGGTGAGATAGAGAAAATAACAATACAGAGAGGCTTTAAGGATAGAAAAAGCCTTTATAAAATACTGATGAGTAAATCTGGAAAACTATTTACCCATCGAGCATCAGCAGATCTAAAAGATTTTACTAGAAAAGGTATGCCACTTATTTCTGCAATGTTCCTTAAACTCTTCCACTTTATTAGTAGTCCTCATTTCTACTGCCTACTAGAAGATTGCTTAAAACAATCCAATACTTAAAGGAACTAATTTAGCACTCCTTTCCAAAGTTAGTGATGCAGAACAATAAGTATGAAGTTGGAAGAATAGAGAAACGGTTTGCGTCAATCCTGCAAGGGATCCACTAGCCTGCAAAATAGGATTTAATTCTTCCTCGCAAGGAATTAGTGATGCCCTCAAGCTATAAACAAAAAATTCATAAACAATATAGTATTCAACGTTATTAAACTAATGAAGAGTACAAGGTATTTATAGGCCTCAAGAAACGCTGGTAGGACAGCCTATCTAATTTAAATAAAGTAAATAACCTAGAGTCCTAATATATTAATTTACAATAAGGAATTAATATTTTAATTATAATTCTTAATTACATATGACAAAAAATACAATATTCCTCAGCTTTTGAAAATTTTGCTAATATGAAAGAATTATAAACCATAAGCTCCAATCTTGAACTCTCGAAAGGATGGAATCTCTTGCGCTTGTATTGCTCTTGTGGCAGCCATCAAAATATAATAAGGAAGGAACCAATTTGCTACGTCTCCTATCACACCCCCAAATCCAGGTTCCTTGAACCTCGGTTATGGTGATGATGATACACTCTCATCCTTATTATCCACAACATTCAACAACAATATTATTGATAAAAACTTAATTAATAAAAGCTTTACAACATTCTTTTAATCCCGAATCGAAGTTTTTACATTTTCATATCTAATACATTATGATTTGTTCTATTACAATGATTATGAGTACTTACTACTCAATCCAAACACTAACTTCCTGTTTATACATTCTACTTCAATTAATCACTCAAGATTTGTAATATAACAAGTATCTATCATAATTATATGATTTAACTTACGATTTTAGGTTGTAATACAAATAAGAAAAATTAAATTTATGTCTCTTAACGTCGTGACAAATTTCCTGCATCTGTTTTCATCGAAACCTCTGGGTTTCTTGACTTCGCTAAAAATATTAATTTAAAGCAAGGGTGAGCAACTACGTTGCTCAGCAAGTTTACCAGTTTTCACATTTTAAACATATTTTACATTTTTCACGCTCCGCATTTTATACATACTTCATGTTTCTCATGCTTTGCATTTATTCATGCACCATAATGTTCATATTCAACGGTTATACATGTTTCTCATGATTTTCATTTATTCATGCACCATAATGTTCATATTCAACAGTTATACATGCTTCATGTTTATCATATATTTCATAGTGAGTTCCCATAACTCAAACAACTTCACTCATCAATTTAATTCAATAGATTTATATCACAATATAACAAATAGTGCATATTTCAACCCATTCGCAAGAAGTGCACATAACTGGATTTGTAGTTCATCATCTACCTCATTCACATTCATAATTTCTTCCTTCAACTGATAACCTACATCATCCATAGCGATTTACTTGATTCACTGTTTTAAAAATTCCCGCCTAGGTCCGCCTAGGTCCTAGGCCCCCCTAGGCGCTAAGCCCCCTGGCGCCTCAGCTAGGCCCAAGGCGGAAAAAACATCCCTCCAAGAAATTAGGCGGGGGGCCTAGGTGGGGTCTAGGTGAAGAGGTTTTTATTATTTTAATAACTAACCAAACTAGATCTTTATATATTTATTTTTCTAATGATTTACCATATTCATAATACATGTTATAGCATATCAAATCACAACAAAAAGGGAACAATATCAAGTCAAAATAGATAATTTTATTATAGTTGTACTTTTTTGAACTTGTACTAATTTCAAATTATATAAATGATGATACATTAGTAATATTTAGTTTAATTCAATATAATTCTTAAATTTATGTTTATTTTCTTAAGTTTTAATATTGAATTAAATTCTTGAAATTTTAAATTTTATTATTTAATAGCAATCTTGTTTATGAATAAAACTAATACGTTAAAAATATGTTTTAAATTTGAACAATTGCATGTTTGTGTTTGAACTTTGACATTAGCAATATGGATGTGTTTGAACTTTAAGCAAATGCATTTATTATCTTTATTATATATTGTTTTGCTTTATATTATTGTTTTGTTTGTATAAATGTAAGATAAAATATTAAAATTGGCTTAAAATAAAAAATCCCGCCTAGGCCCCCTTCGGTCGCCCGCCTCCCGCCTAGCGCCTTTTAGAACATTGACTTGATTAAGTTAATCATCGCCTCGTAACAATTATTGTCGATATTAATCGTAACCTAATCCGATAATTGTCCTTTCGACTTAAACCAACGTAAACGTCCTCTCAAATCATTTTTATAATATTTTCATAAAAATATGTGATTAACCTTTACTTAGACTCATATGTCCCATCGACATATTCTAGCCGATAGAATTTATATCAATAACTCCCGACTTTACTTTAATTAATTGTTTTACCTCCTCGTAACCCCATTTTCTTCATTAAGCTTCCTTAACCATCTTATTATTTTTCTCTCTTGTGGCCCCAACATACTTAAAAACATTCCACAAGTAAAAATAATTTTATTATAATTTTTCAGTTTTATTAAGTATTTTTAAAGGGCCATTTTGGTTCATAACTTAACAAATTTTGCTATATCATACTTAATTTCAAAAATCACCTAACTCGGTCAGTTTTATAATCATATGAAAGTATAATTCCAGTTAAAATTTCATGGCCATCGGAGTTATAGAACTCAAGTTATAACAATTTTCGTGTTTTAAACCCTAATTTGTGATTGGCCATAACTCATTCGTCCGACTTTGGAATTCGCTCATCTTCAGGAGCTTCGTTATACCATATTATTTCATGTCCCAAAAGGCCTTAATTTATTTCAATCATCAAGCGGACGAAATTGTCCACCAAAATTTTGGACAGATTGCGTTTGTCGATTTTCCAATTTTGTCATTTTTAGTAGAAAATCCACTATAAATAATCTACAAGAAATTTTCCAAAAAAATCTTTTCAGAGGGGTTAGAGGACTCATATATCTATCTCTGGAAGTTGACCACACTCAAAAATTCAAAATAAAATGAGTTATAGTATTTCAAATTTCAGTTTCTATTTTTAGGTAAAAAAGTTGAAATTTTCTTTTCATAAACTTTTATGATTTCTTGATTGTTCAAGCATTAGCTATCATAAACCAACATCATACATTATAAACCTCCTTATACTCCAAGATCCACCATGATCCACCAGCAATTTCATCACTCTCACAACAAACATGCTTAAACAATCTTTAAACAAGTTTTAGGGTAAGAAGTTCTATATACATTCTTGCTTTCTTCTAGCTAGATGGTTGATCCTCCTCCTTCCATCACTTCTTCTTCCATCACTTCTTCTTCCATCACTTCTTGCTTGCTCTTCCCTTCCTTCTTCCAAACAGTGGCCTCTCTCTCTTTCTCAAGCTCTCAAGCTCTCTTGCTCTCTAACTTTTTAACTTAGAATGCTAAAAATGATCTAAAGTGTGTAAGCATTTTTGGTCATGGCTATTTATAGAAAGTCATGATAAATTTTCTCCCAGGACACAATGGTCATAAGCAATTTTCTCCAAGGACAAAATGGTCATCTCTCCATGATTAAAAAACTTCCTAAAAATTTCCTTCAACAACACCATAGTCATTAACATTTTTATCTTAGGGCAAAATAATCATTTCACCATTACTAGAAAACTTCCTAGCAATTTCCTCTTAGGACACAATAGACATTAATAATTTTCTCTATGAACAAAATAGGCATTATACCGTTACTAGGAAATTTCCAACCAACTTCACTAATCATCACTCCCTAGTGGGGCCCACTATACCTGGCCCCCACCTCCTTAATCCTCCAAATTTTACTTTATTTTTGCTTTTATTTACTCACTTATCCAGTTAATTGTCCATTTGACTTCTAAAAATGAACTTTTTCTCATGTTTACGATCGATTCCTACTAAAGTCGACGTTCTCAACGTCATGGAAATATCCGCTTCTTCAAATTCATTTCCGAATTCCGAGTTTGATTTTTCTCCGCAAAAGTGACTTTGATCAAAAAGTCAACCCCACACCATATTGTGTTTACAATCTTTTCTTACTAAATTCGACGTTCCGGAATCAACCGCACAGTCCACTTATCAAAATTCTATAACTCAAATTCAAGTTTTGATTTCCTTTTCTCGTCTTTTATGCAATTATTTGTTTTTCCTTGGTTAGTTCACACGAATTAAATTAATTAGTCTTGGCTAACTATAAATTTCTCAATCCTCAACACACATCTATATACACCACATCATTTACAACTAGAAATTTCCAAAGGAAACTCCATTTATTAATACAGCATTACGTGATCTTCTTAGTCATTACATTATTCTCTCTTTATAAGGATTTCTTCCCCGGAACCACTATATCATAACAATTTAATTCGATTTACTTCCAACTCTTGCACAATCTTTTTCATCGAATACTTTAACGAATTACCTTAATATAGGTATTATCTTACTACCTCTTCTATTTACTCTTTTCTATCCAAATCATGGACAGAAATCTATTCTTAACTCGTCTTATTTGATTTGCTTCGGCTCATAACTACCTGCTTATTTTCAGATATTAACATCTTCATCATCATATCTCTTATAATCGTATGTAAACTTTATTTTATAATACTTTTGTTATTATCAATTTGACATAATACATCCTACCTCATATAACCATAACATTTCATATCTTCACCCCTTTATCTATCGTTTCTTATAATTATCTCTTACCTCCTTTTTCATTCATAACATGGTCCATCCATTATTGAATAATTAAAATTCTTTTAAAGCATTATATTATAGCATTCTTATCTTTAGTTATAAGACTTCATATATCATGATTTTCTCACTTCTTTCTTCATTTTCTCATTTTTTTACTCTTCAACATTTCTATCATTTGCGTTTAATTCTCTTTATTCTCTTTAACGTAGTAACTTATACCTTATTATAAGCTAATCGTCCATCAAGTCACTAAAAATACCTTGTTTTAATAATTGATCTTCTAACCTGTCTTCATAACCTCCTTAGAGCCTCTTGCGCCAAAAGTCTCTCAACCATATTTGTTCTTCCTAACACATAGATTAGATTAAAATATTTAATCATTTCCTTCTTCTAAATCTAGGTTTTACATCTTAACCTTTAATCGTATTTAATTACATTCTGTACCTCATTCTTACTTAAATGGCTATCCTCCAACTTCCTTATCCAAGGATCATCGTACTCTACAATCGCCTTAATCATTTAAGATCATATTTACTATCCTCATAAATATTTGGATATTACATGTCCAGTGTCAGCTTTATTTCACACATCTATTGGCTTTCTGGTGCAGCTGCATTGTCATTAGTTGGATATCCAAACAATGAACTGGTAAGTTAAATACTTGAAGGGGTTCAAATCTAAAGTGCCACAATTCTATGATGCAGCAAAATAATTGTTTAGACAGCATCCTGTAACACTTAACTATGTGTGTGTATCTTCTGCGACTACCGGAAACCATATGGCTTTATTATGAACCAAACAATAGAGATTTTCTGCCAGCTTCAATCAGTATCCTTGACAAGTACTCTCTCCATCCCATAATAAACGTCCTAGTTTGACTTTCATGGTCAAAATGACCATTTATAAAATTAATAAATCTTTAAAAACAGTCAAGGTATACGCCTAGAGATGATGATCATAATAAACTACAAAGAATGTACTACTAATGTCAAGTTTCGTGATTTAAAAATTCTACATAGATATTTTTAATTATTTATTTTAAAAATAGTCAATTTGACCACTAAAGTCAAACTATGACGTTTATTATGGGACAAGTGAGTATTAGTTAATAGTTTTAAGAAAGAATTACTTCATAGAGGAACACCCAATTAGATATTAAGATATTAACAATAATTAAACAAAGGCTCTTTTACAAAATGCTCAGTGAGATAAACAATTATGCATGGGATCAAATACAGGAGAGAAATACAATAAATACCTTGAACAAGCATTTTTCAAGGAAAAGGCAGATCGGACATCCCTAGATGAAGAAAGTGTTGCCAACAACTTTGCAAATGCTTCAAAGGTTGATGCTTCAACAGGAACATCTAAAGATAATGAGTTATAACAGTATGCTGTCACGCAGGCCACACTTTTCTTAAGAAGTGAAATTCCTTTCTGCAAATCCAAGTGGGATTTTACTGAATGAGGTGAAGCAGAAGAATAATTGAAGCTACTACCACCAGAAGAATCTAAACGAGGCTTCCTCTCAGACTCCATTGAAGCAACGCCAAAATTACTAGAGCTTCTGTCTGACCATGAAGTTTCCCCACCAGTGGAGCAAAAGTTTTGGCGCGGTATAAACAATGGATACTCATTGCTAGACAGCATAAATTAAATTAATTTTAACATTTGATTATGATAAAGCTTAGTTATAGCATATCTAGTCAAAACTCAGAAATACAGTACCTCCTGGAAGTTGGGCGAGCATTCCAATACGAATCTCGTTGCCATATTCGGGAACTTGAACCCTGCAGCAAAATATAGTGGGATGAATATAATTAAATATAATGAAATGAAGACATAGTATTAAAAAGGTAACAATGAAAACCTCAAACAATTAGTAAAGCACCCTATCAGATTTTTCACTACAGATGTAAGATTCAGTAATTCAGTTCATATCAGAAAATGTCTCAAATTACTTACGAGTTTTAAAGGGAATTGGTGAGCTGTTGAAAATTGATGATAAACTAAATAAAGTCCAAGAAATGGGTACATCATTGGAAAATCTATAGGTAAGTTCTTAAATCTTTTCTTAGATCTGTAACTTCTATTCACATGATAACACAACTAATTCTAAATACAACATATACAATCACACATACGTATTTCAATGAATCCTAAGCTATTTAACTTTCCAAATTTAGAAAAGCCAAAAAACTTAAAACGAAACTGTCGCAATATTATAAAACCAATATGAACAGCATAGCCTGACTAAAAGTTGCAAGATAATGTCAAAGACATCTATATTTTGATAAATACTTCAATTCACATGCACTGGCCAAACTACCCTGCTGGAAGATTTGTCACAGATACCTTAACTTTTTAGAACCTCAACCTACACTGAATCTTTTGGCAAAAGCTCAAAATAATATAGGGTTTTAACTTTAGATGTAACGGATAAGTGCTACACTGCAAATAAAGTTTGCATAAGAGCTTACTGCAAAACCCGAGTTGTGAAGTGCAGGAGCCCCAACATTGTGAGCAACAAGATTAAGGAGTTGCACCATGTATCTGCTTTCCAGCGATTTGGAAAACCAGTTAGTGAGAAGACTTCATATAATAATTAAATAAATACTCCCTCCGTTCCGTATTATTTGATTAAAAAGTCAACTTAAGAGATTTTTAAACTCAAAATTGACATAGATTCTTTTAATTTTAATCAATACATTAGTCATTATAAGTTTTATTATTTCATAATTTTTAATGAGTTATCTCAATTTTGAGTTTGAAAATATCTCAAATTGACTTTCAAAAGTCAATAATGATCATAGAATTTGGAACGGAGGGAGTATATACTAACTGCACAAAAATCTACAACGATGGAATTTCATTAAGTTAATAGTTTATAGGAACATCTAATATTGAATAAAAGAACTATTGTAAGCACAATATAGATGATAATGTAAATAACTCTAAAATATATTTTAGCAAATAGTCAAAAGCATATAGAACGAGATTATTAAATCCATAATAATAACTAATAAAAAAAACATACAGCCCCCTATATTGTCAAAAGAACACATTTCCTCATTACATATGAGGAACTATGGTCTCAAGATCAAACATGCTGAAATTGAGATGTAACTTGTAAGGGCTACAATGACGAATTTTAAACCTCACAGGAAACAATGAGATTGTAATTGTTAAGAAATATAAACAACTGCAGATAAATACAAAGTGAAAAGAGAATCACCCTAAGGAGGCGGAAAGGTCGTCAGATGGGACTGAGTGGGGATCAAGGCCTCTTGGTAAGAGTGCATTGCAAATTTGATCACACTGGCCACTAGACCCATCTTTTCTCTCTCCATCTGGCACCTGCAACATGAAGTTACTATAGCTTATCCAAAACAATTAGGTATCAGAATAATTACAGCTTAAATTAATGGACCACACAGTTATCTAACATTTCAACTCTGAAAACATTGATGAAAATGTTTGAAAATCAACTGAACGCCAAAATATGTTGGCCTTTTATTAAAAAGTTTATAATCCCATGCACCCAAATGCACCCAAGTCTCAATTGAGAAATAAACCTTGTACTTTCCCTTTAGAGTATGTTTGGAACTTGAAAAACTTGAAGGAAAAGGCAAAGGAAATGGAAATGAATCTAAAAATTTATAGCTTTCTTCTAATTATCCAATATACTACATTTTAACATTTTGTACTTGATATTAGATTTTTTAGAAGTGTATATAATTAGTCATAAGTTCATACAGTTAGTTTTTTCCTTTTTAAAATTTGTTTTTGTTTTTCTTTTCCTCCGTAAGTTCCAAACATACCCTTAAGGCAGTAATGAAATATAACCTTAGAAAAAAGCTACTGTCTCAATTTTGTACAAAATGACAATAAATTTGAGAAGTTGGATACTTTTTTCTTTTTTTATTCTTTGATAAGTTTAGAAGTCAGATCCTTAAGACGGATTTTTATAATGAAAAGGAATATAGAATAGGCAAAAAAAACAGTTGGTAACTTAACCCAAATGTGGTAACTCTTAAATTACAAAAAGTTAGAAAAGGAACACGGTCCTGCATATTCATGGATTACAGTTTGGTGATAACCTGCATCGCTTTTTGGTCACCGATGTAACTACTAAAATTATAACGAACTAGAAAGGAAATATGGGCCTGCAGAGAAATTGCTTAGATAATCCCTGCATCGCTTTGGCTGCTTATAATAGACATTGAAATTTTAGTATTCGTCTTGAATCTTAATATAAGCATACTATATACTCCATAAGCATGTTACAAACTTGAGTTATGAATTATACTCCCTTGGTAGAACAAATATTGAGAAACATCTTTTTTTGAACCAAGTTTAATAAACTTTCAAATTCTCATTTGGTTTCCAAATTGGTTCTTACGAAGTGTGTGGTTGAAAGTGCTTCAAGAATGTGAACCACAAAATTTTTAGTTAGTGGAGGGACCCACTATATATTCAAATAATAAAAATGATATGACTCTTTAATTTAGTCATTTAACTTCACAAAAGTTGGTAAGAGAACAAGTTTTGTAATTTTTTGGGGACTTCCTTAAAAGGAAAGTGTTTAATATTTGTGAGACGGAGGGAGTAAAACTTTTTACATGAATAAAGAAAAATAGGATTGATCGAGAGAACCAAAGACAGATTTAGTAATCAATTAAACACGGTTAGGGAGTTGCCAAAAAAGTCTGGAATTATATAAGATCACAAGCAGTTATAAGAAAAAAGACGGATCACATGTTGAAAACTTAACAGAATGCTTTGAAAAAAATAATGATAATGGTAGTATTATGTTGCAGATGATGATATGGACAAATAAGAATGCAAATAATGAAATACAAACTCTTTTCCATTAGATAATTAAGAAGTAAATACATACACTTAGAAAGCATTTAAACTCTGCACTTCATTATATTATAATTAGCTCAGGTCAGTAATGTTATGAAATCATGAATTGATAACATTACTAAACTTGTAGAAGTTTTAGGCAAGTTTTGGTAAGTCGAGGGGTAGAAATCACTCGTTGTGCTTACCCGGCGTTGAGGAAAGAGCTTGCATATCTGTTTTATAACTACTGACTGCTTATGAAGACGTTCAGAGGTAATTGCCATCTACAATTCAACATAGTCTTCCGCATTAAACACAACAGATATCATTTCAGCAAGTAAAAAATTTGAAGAAAGGAAGAATGATAATTAAGGCTAACTAGAAGTGTTAACTTTTTCTTTCTTTTTAGCAAGTAGTTAAATTGAAGGTTAGACTGTTAGAGAACTGAACTAAGCATAGAAAAGTAGAAGAAAAAATTATGATTATACAGAAACATTCTCACATGCCCCAAGCTCTGAGTACTGATAAGATTAGGATAATACTTTTCCAGTTGTTCATTGCAATTTCTTTCCAACTGCATTGAAAATACACAATATATTCGTTAAGCTAATAATACAAAATCCTTTATCATGACCTAGTATTTGGAGTTTCCTTGTATTTAAACTTCTTTAGATAAAATTCCTTGTGCTTAAACTAAAAAACTAAAAAGAAAGAATGAGGGAAAGAAAAGAAATGGGTAGTACCGTACTCTTGGCTGATTCAAGCAACTCGAATTTCACTTTTATATCATGAGCAATCTTCTCAACATTAGCCTTCCCTATAAAATATAAATTAGTCTAACAAACTCATAAATGTATAATGTGAATATGGACAACATAAACTGAAATAGGGGATCACGATGGTTGCTCAGTGGAGTGTATGCCCATCCCCACACTAATGGTGTGGGTTTGAATCCCATTCCCCTCCCCCTTGACAAATGTAATGTTAAATGGTAGCAAACAAGAAAAACATAAACACGATTCAACAGTCAACACGACTTATTAATCAATTTACAAAATTGTCCTTAATTATTTCCTAACTTACGAACTTGCTTTCTCTTCAACCCAAAGAAAATATTGAATGTATACAGTATACATATATGACTTCCTTAATGAAAGCTGGTTATAAAGTAAAGTCCATAACATTTCCTTGGAATAGGGAATTGAATTTGAATTTCTTTTGCTTATTATTCCAAAAAAAAATCACGCAAATGGAGGGGTTGCGTACTGTATTTTCATTTCCCCAAGAGTTGGGCACTTTTTACAAGCCAGTTGAATCTTTCAAAACCCCGATTCCAGTAGTCATTTATAAATAAAATGCAGAAATTCAAGGGCTCCATTAGATTCTGTTTTGTAACAGTGGTACATGGATTGTGGAGCGGCTATGAAGGGGAAAAACATAATAGTGGATGATCAAACCTATATGTCTGATTTTCTGTTTGTGGCTAGTTCATAGTGACGAATAGCATAAATACAATTCTGCAAGGGTTGTAATGGGGCGTAATGGTGGTGTATGGTGAATTAGCGATAGTAGATGAGATGATATCAGTGGTGGCTAGTTCTTGGGATTTAGTGGTATAACTAGGACCATCATAGCTAATGAATTCGTGGCAAACAAATGGTAGCATTAAACATTGTAAATCTAACTGGAAAATGAAAAAACAGACAAAAGAATGATGCATTGACCTAAAGGGCACTTTTGTCTAAATAGATTAAACATAAAATCAACAAAAGGAGGAGCAAAAAATTACATTAAGATGTGGAAATTAATACTCTTAACTGGAAATTTCTCGTGTACTAAGAAAAAAAATGCATTTTCTGCCAGGTGAAGTAATGTGTTATGTTGTTATCTCATGTGTGCCCACTAAAATTTTAAACCCATACAATGAAAGTTTATAGAAAACTGTTTAGGTTCGCACGAGGTACTAAGCAAGGATGTCTACAGAAGAGTTTGGTGGACATTTGGGTGATTTTTCAACATTGCATGCGGTTTAGCACCTACTTCAGTGCAGTAGGAGGCATCATCCTCCTGTCCGGTTAAGAAACCTTTGCTTCATATTAATATTACTTAACCAAGGGGAAAGGGGGAGGAGAGAGAATTTCTTGCAACTATCCATAAGTGGCAGCCAACCTTGCAAGAGTTGTTCTTTGCGATGATGCAGCTTCTCCCTCAGTCTTGAAAGCTTCTCATGTTGAAGGACTCTCCAACTGAGATGATCCTCTGCCTTACCCTGATAAAAAGTTTCAAATTCCAGATTATTGAACGAATCAAGGTTCATGTCAGTAATGCGTAACAGTCATAACACTAAACTAAAGATAAAGGTAAACTGAGTATAGTTAACAAATAAAAAGTAGAGGAAATATAAAACTATATATGTAAAACAAAGATGTAAGACAATTAGAATAAATAGTTACACATATCTAAAGAAAATCAGTACATCCTGGGCCCCCCCCCCCCCCCCCCCACAAAAATAAATAAATAAATTAAATTGCAACATAGTGATACAAATGACTTCAACTTACAAAACCTTTACATCCATTGGCGAGTCAAAGTCTGATTCACAGCTCCCCTAACGTGCTTTCAGACTTTCAGTTGCATATTTGGCTAAATATGCAATTATAAATTTCTACCAGATTAAAATAACAACAAAAGTAGCGATGAATCAAACCTTTGCCACAAGCACTTCACTCAATCTCAAATACAACAAATCACGGCGACTCTTCAACGTTTTCAAATTATTGCTATACTCATTCAATCTGAAAGCAATAATACAACAAAATAAAATTACAAAATGGATTAATATACACTAAGCATGCACCATAAGCAGTAATAATTGCAATTCCCTCGATTTCCGGATGAAATTGACGAGATTAAAAGCATTCAGTATCAAATTTTGGTGAATAATACCTGTAGTTGACGCAACCTGAGCAAATTGAAGAAAGATTCGAGTTCTCACAAATAGCACAGCTAGTGGTTTTTCTGTTCATCGTCTAATAAGCCACAGAAATCCAAGATTCAAAATTGGCTCAACTCCGAATTTTGATTCGCAGCCTTTGTTATGGCGTCGGCAAATTTTGAGTTTGATTTGCAGTTAACGGAGATAGATTTAGGGGAATGGTCAAATATCAACTGAAATGCAAACGTAGTTCTCTAATTTGTACCATGTTTACAAAACTCACCCTCTAACTTTTATTTTTGCAAATCTCTCCCTCTAAGATGTATTAATCGTGCAAAACTCACCTTTTATGTATTCTTTTGTTAAAAATTATCACATAGTCAAATAATTTCATCTAATTCATCACATAAAAATTATAAATTTAGAATATTCTTTTGTTTTACACTTCTAATTAATGAAAAAAAATAAAATAAAAATCCTCACAATACCATCATATTTGGAATCGTAGATTACTTAATGCATATATCTCACAAAAAAAATTATATGGATTACATAAACATGTGCCGATCAATTTACCTCATTACTAACATTACAAGAATTTATTAAAGATGACGAACCCAAAATAAAATAATAATTATTTACATATACAAGGATAGATGTAGACACTCGAAATTTTGTTTTTCTTTTACTAACTCTGCAGGATTGCAAAAGCATAATTTCACCCCCCAACAACAACCCCGCGGTAGTGCAAAAGTGTAATTTTGCTCTGATAATTCAAGCAAGGATTGTTAAGCTGAGGATGGGGTCATAAGAAGCCACTACAGTGAAGCCGCAAAGAAATTAACTAGTCGATTGTCTCGCTGACTCTGGAAGATAATTGTCTGCTTTTCGCTTCATCTTCTCGAATCCGGAAATGGTCAAAATTGGTGACATTATGTAGCCCTCGGAAAGAGCTTTTTGGGATGGTATGACACATCTCCCAACTATTCCCGGATTGAAAGGAGCGAGCAACTGACTAGAAAGTGTAAAGACCGAGAACTTTATATGATTATATATTTAAATTTTTATGAATAATTTTTTTTAGTTTATAAGTGAATATGTGTTATGAGATATAAATTAAACAATATATTTAATTTAATTAATTCAAATTAACTAAGATCAATACTTAATCAAATTGATTACGGAAGAGTAAGATAAGTTATGTTAAAACATTAACATAGCTTGAGTGTTAGCCTTGAATGTTAAATAGAAACATTTATAATTTTTAAATGATTAATTAGTATGACTATTATATAGTGAATAAATATGTGAGCACTTTGTGGAAATAGGTATGGCTAAATAAATATATATACTATTAGGGGTGAGCATTCGGTTATTATCCGAACCGAACAAGAATTTCGGTTTAAACGAAAACCGAAATTACACTATTGTGGGTATCCGAACAATTAACCAAAATATATGATAACCGAATAGGTTATTCAGTTAATAACCGAACTTAAAGAAGCAGCAAAAGAGAATAGCAACAACAGAACAATCCAACCTCTGCAGAAAGTCCAAAATATTTTGTAGACACAGCCAAGTATAAAGCCATAAAGATTTCTTTCAAGATTTCTTTTTTCTTTAACCTCCTACCCTATATATATATATATATATATATATATATTATTTTATGTTAAAATTATGAAATCAAATCGAGCAAATTCGTCTCCGGACTTGTGTCTTCGTGCAGCATCAAAAGATTAGTATGATGATTCTGCTTTAGAAGGTAACTAATTTCCTTGTGTTTCCTTGTGTTTTCTGTAGCATCAAAAGATCAGTAGCTGTGACGCCCCCAAAATAGGTCCATTCCATCCAACCCATTTTGAGTCGCCAAATACATGGTACAGAAACAACCACAACTTTTACAACCCATAAACTGTGAGTTTGAATACAAACATTGTCATCTAGACAATATACATACCCAACTATGTCCTCAATACAATTATTGAGTTACTATTTTACAAAAATGGTGAGGACTACTAAACAACTCTCTCAAGGACCATCAATTCATACCCCGACTCGTACCCGCTATATTCTCGTCTCCTGAGAAGAAAAATGGAACAAAAAGGAAAAGGGTGAGCTCAACTAGCTCAGTAAAGAATATTATGACTAAGATAATATACAACAAATTATCGTTAGTCTTCAACAGGGAAAAATCTAATAGAATACAATAGACAACAAGTTTTAAATCAATATTCGCAGCGGAAAATATTAATTCATAGAAGAGTTACGTAGAGGATGAAATCTACTAATGTCTATGAATTTAACAGTCCATCAACAATATTTTTATCCCTGTAACATCAATCAGTACACATCTTTAATCATATATTCATCCTTGCACTACAGGCCAAGGATATTCATCTGTTGGTCATGTTCATCTAAACACCTGTTCATCTTTGCACTACGGGCCAAAGATATTCATCAGAAATCATTCATCTTTGCACTACAGGCCAAAGATATTCAATAATAACATCCTTTAAGACTGAAGATGATAAAAATATTTTTAAAGAAGCGAATCCAGT
The DNA here is from genome assembly GCA_020205505.1 of Panax japonicus. NCBI lineage: Eukaryota > Viridiplantae > Streptophyta > Magnoliopsida > Apiales > Araliaceae > Panax > Panax japonicus. The sequence continues at coordinate 24,041,076 of CM035110.1, read as the reverse complement.
GAAACAAAATGACAAGGATTAAGGATTAAGGATTCGTACTTTGTTTTGTCCATGTCCACAAATACCTCAAAAATAATCATAGTGGTGTAAAATTCAAGAATGATCAAAATATGGATACAATCAAAGCTAGTATCTACAATAGATATTTTGGACGAAAAGAAAAAAAAATAATTTTTTTCTGTGAATAGTGCCGTATTCGTGAATAGTGCCGTATACGTGAATAGTACCGTATACGTGAATAGTAACTCCGGCACAAAAAGTTCCAAATTTGATAAAAACGTTCACCAATGTTTCGGCATAATGATATTGAAGAAAATAATATCATTTAAGAAGAAAATAACATCCCTTACCTCAAAATAGCCGTACTTCTGACTTAATTTCGGTATAGTGCTGACAGAAACTCGCACCGTATAGCAACACTCAAAGTATACTCACAAGAATACGCTCGATAATATAGAGAGAGAAAGAGAGAAAACTTTGCTTCTGGTGTGATTTTCAATTCTAACTTAGCCCTCTATTTATAGGAAAATGTTAGAACGCCAAAGGAGACTAAAATAATAAAATATTATTTTTTATTTACCAATTCTCTACGTATGTTCATTAAGACCAAGACCAGCCACCATCTTGGAAAAATTTCCAGCAGCCCTCATGCTAAATTCCACCAACCAAAAAGTGGGTCCCGCCATAATTAATAAAAAAATCATTTTATTTTCCGAAACTTCAATAATTCGTAGAAAATAGCTCGTTTATCAGAAAAATTCGAAACTCGCGACTTTCCATGGGAAATTCCATTCTCTACAACTTTGCAGAAGAAAATTTTTCCAAATTCCAAACAGAAATTGACCGAAATCCACAATCGGGTGATTTTTCAGTCTATACTCAATTTTCGATCAAAAATTATGTCCACCGACACACAAAACATGTGTTAAATATTTAATGCCACAAAAATACTCTACCTTCTCATATACTCATATATCCCACATTCATTGTAAAAATATCATCGTTAATATATTATTAAAATAATATATTTAAATGAATTATTTTATCAGAAAAGGATAAAATATTAATTTTCAACAATTGTCACATTAAAAATTTTCTCCATCTATATCCACATAAAATAAATATTTTCTTTATCATAATAATCAATAATTAATTATTAAAAATAATATTACCGAATCACAGTACCGACAACCAGGCCGTTCCCAGGATAGAGGGGGCTTTCCAATAAGGATTTCTCCTTACTGGCGCGCAATTAGATGACCAAACCTCTCCTTGACAGAACTTTCTAGACATTGTCAATAATGTTATCTGATAATATTATTCAAATAATATGAATTATTGATCTAATAATTGAAAATACTGTGCAATGACAATTATTGAAACAATAATAATATAAATATCAACGCAGCAATTATTGAATCAATAAAGTAATGAACAGTAACTCCTGTAGCAATTATTGAGTAGTGCCTTCTTACGTAAGGATCAATAATTCAAAATACTGTGCAATACCGTGTGCTACTGTGCAACAACGCGTATTACTGTATTTTAACCACCAGGTATTCTAACAGTGTAAACGGTAACAACTACGCCGTTATTTATAAACAGCTTATATTTGTCGTTTTCTTCCTCCAATCGCTTTCCGTTATGGGGCCCACACATGGCTGCGCCGTCGTACGAATATTCCCCGACAGTACGAATATTCCACGACCAAACGAATATTCCCCGACAACAATGAATATTTTATAACCACTTGCTTATTTTGAAACATTTGCGTATTTTACCCATAACTATCCACATTAATCAAATCAACCCTTACTATTCAAAATAATAATTAAAGGAAATTAAATTTCATTTATTAATTATTTGGGGTCTTACAACCTCCCCTCCTTATGAAATTTCGTCCTCGAAATTGACATACGTACCTGGTGTTTCGAAAAGGTGAGGATACCTCGCTTTCATTTCTGTTTCCAACTCCCAGGTCATTTCCTCTATAGCATGATTCCTCCACAAAACTTTAACTTGTGGTATTACCTTCGTGCGTAGGACATGCTCCTTCCTATCCAAGATCTTGACAGGTACCTCCTCATACGTTAAATCTTCGGCTATCTCGTCCGGTTCTAACTCAATGACGTGGTTCGGGTCTTTCACATATTTACGAAGCACAGATATATGAAAAACATTATGAACACGAGACATACTTGGAGGTAACGCGAGTCTATAGGCTACATTACCTACTCGATCAAGAATTTGAAATGGACCAATAAATCGTGGATTAAGCTTTCCTCTCTTCCCGAATCTTGTAACTCCCTTCCATGGGGCAACACGCAAAAATACATGATCCCCAACACTAAATTCTACGTCCTTTCGATGAAGATCCGCATAACTCTTTTGTCGATCTTGTGCCGTTTGTATACGTTGTCGAATCGTTTGGATCTTCTCCGTAGTCATACGTACTAACTCAGGTCCCAACAATGTTGCTTCACCCACCTCGTCCCAACATACTGGAGAGCGACACTTTCGTCCATACAATGCTTCAAATGGGGCCACACCAATGCTTGCCTGGTAACTGTTGTTGTAGGAGAATTCCACCAATGGTAAATATTTATCCCAACTGCCCTTGAAGTCTAGGACACAGAGTCTTAATAAATCTTCAAGAGTTTGAATAGTCCTCTCTGATTGTCCGTCCGTTTGAGGATGGTATGCCAAACTGAATCGTAACTCCGTACCCATAGCTTTTTGCAAGCTAACCCAAAATCTTGAAGTAAATCTTGGGTCACGATCCGAAACTATGGATACTGGCATGCCATGCAATCTTACAATCTCATTTACGTACATTTGAGCAAGACGTTCAAGGGAATAAGTCTCCCGTATCGGCAAGAAATGAGCAGACTTGGTTAATCTATCAACAATAACCCAAATAGCATTGATGCCTTGAGAAACCGTAGGAAGACCCGTAACGAAATCCATAGTAATGTGTTCCCACTTCCATTTCGGAATCTCAAGTGGTTGCAATGGACCCTTTGGCACTTGATGCTCCGCCTTTACACGTTGACAAGTTAAACACGTTGAAATAAACTTTGCAATCTCTCTCTTCATATTGTTCCACCAAAATGTATGTCGAAGGTCACGATACATTTTGGTACTTCCAGGATGAATTGCAAACGGTGTATTGTGTGCCTCCATCATGATCTTGTACTTCAAATCAGGATCGTTAGGAACACAAAGTCTGGAGTGGACTCGAAGTATTCCTTCTTCATCAATTCTCGCTTCTGGAATGGCACCTTCTTGTACTTTCGTCTTCATATGCATCAGCTCCGGATCGGTGGCTTGAGCAACCTTAACTTTTTCTATTAAAGTTGGCTCTATGCGTATACTTGACATCATTGCACTCATTCCTGCATATGATCTTCTACTCAATGCGTCAGCTACCACGTTCGCTTTTCCAGGATGGTATTGAATAGTGTGGTCGTAATCTTTCAACAACTCGAGCCAACGTCGTTGCCGCATGTTGAGTTCTTTCTGCGTGAAGAAATATTTGAGGCTTTTATGATCTGAATATATCTCCACTTTCTCCCCGTATAGATAGTGCCTCCAGATCTTTAGCGCGAAAACGACTGCTGCCAACTCTAGATCATGAGTAGGATAATTCCTCTCATACTCTTTAAGTTGTCGCGAGGCATAGGCTATGACTTTCCCACGTTGCATGAGAACACATCCTAACCCTTTGCCCGAAGCATCGCTGTAGATAACAAATCCATCCGAACCAGATGGTATTGTTAGAACAGGTGCCGAAATAAGTCTCCTCTTAAGCTCTTGGAAACTCTTCTCGCATTCCTCGCTCCATACGAATTTCGTATCCTTCCGAGTTAGCTGAGTTAATGGAGTAGCAATTCGAGAAAACCCTTCCACGAATCTCCGATAATAACCAGCTAAGCCCAAAAAGCTACGTACTTCAGTAACCGACTTCGGTTGCTCCCAACTTTGTATTGCTTCAATCTTCGTCGGGTCAACAGATACTCCATTTTTTGACACCACGTGCCCAAGGAATGTTACTTCCTCAAGCCAGAACTCGCATTTCTTTAACTTAGCATATAACTTGTTTTCACGAAGCCTTTGGAGTACCAGCTTCAAATGGTGCTCATGATCTTCACGGCTTTTGGAATATATGAGGATGTCATCAATAAAGACAACAACGAATTGATCCAAATAATCCTTGAATACTCGGTTCATCATATCCATGAAAGCAGCAGGAGCATTAGTCAATCCAAAAGACATGACTAAGAATTCATAATGCCCATACCGAGTCCTGAAGGCAGTCTTTGGAATATCCTCAGTTCGAATTTTCAGCTGATGATATCCAGAACGAAGATCAATTTTTGAAAAGAATTGTGCTCCTTGCAACTGGTCAAACAAGTCATCAATACGAGGTAGAGGATACCTATTCTTAATGGTGACATGGTTCAATTCCCGATAGTCAATACAAAGTCGCATACTCCCGTCTTTCTTCTTTACGAATAAAACAGGAGCACCCCAAGGAGATGTACTAGGACGAATGAAACCGATGTCCAATAACTCTTGTAGTTGGACTTTTAACTCCTGAAGTTCAATAGGAGCCATTCGATATGGGGTTTTAGAAATGGGCTTTGTACCAGGTTCAAGATCAATAAAGAATTCAACTTCACGTTCTGGGGGTAGACCGGGAAGTTCTTCAGGAAATACGTCAGGAAAGTCAATAACAACAGGAATATTATTCAATTTTGACGTGTCTTTATTCAAATCCATAACATGGGCTAAGAAAGCTTGACATCCGTTTTTCAATAAACGAATAGCTTTATGATTAGATATGACAGTTATTGATTTTAATGGTTTAGTTGCCTGAATTCGAACAACAGGTTGATTAGGAATATGAAAACTAACAACCTTACGAAAACAATCAATTTTGGCATGATGAGTAGTTAACCAATCAATCCCTAAAATCACATCAAAAGCAAGTATCTTTAAAGAGATCAGGTCAACAGGTAAGGTGATGGTGCCAACTTGAATGAAACAAGATTTATAAAAAGTGGATGTGATGAAAGTTTCTCCTAACGGAGTTTCCACAGATAAGTCAAAGTCTAATTTCTCCGGAGTCAAGTTTAAACGTTGAGCACAAGCAGGAGAGATAAATGAATGGGTAGCACCGGTATCAAGTAAGGTATAAACTTCGCAAGAATTTATAAATAGCTTACCCGTGATCACCTCGTTTGGGTTCCTCGCATGTTGACCAGTCACAACAAACGCTCTTCCAGGAACCATTGACTTTGGCTTTTCTGGGACAGTCTTTTGAGTCACCGTCCCCGCTGAACTAGGTTTCGCTACCGTACAATCTCGAGCGATATGTCCTTCCTTTCCACAATTATAGCATACCTTGAACTGTTGTGGGCAGTTTGGACTGATATGTCCCTCTTTCCCGCACTTATAGCATATAACCGGTGGTCTTTCTCCTCCCTTAGAACCAGTTGCTGCCGGCACTGTCGTCTTCACATGGTCATTGTTAAATCTCCTCTTTTTAAAATCTCCTCCTGACTCGCTTCTTCTATTTTCATAGCTATGATTACCACCAGAGTGGTTACCATTTTTGTCCGTCTTTTTCTTTCTCCACTGGTTATTGTTGTTTTGCTGACTGCTATCTTCAGTATGATCCTGATTGTGGTACCTCGGTTGACCGTACTCGTTGTCTCGCTCCAACAATTGAGCCCTGTTAACAACATCTGAATAGAGAGAAAATTTATGAGAGATGAGATATTGTCGTATGCCGGGTTTCAAACCTCTCAGAAACATCCGCGTCATACGTTCCTCATTCTCCACCAAATGAGGTGCAAACCTGGATAACTCTGCAAACTTTGCCTCGTACTGAGACACCGTCATGTTATTTTGTTCTAATCTGATGAACTCCACTTCCTTCATATGACGAACACTTTCAGGAAAGTATTTGTCATTAAATAGTTTCTGAAACGTCTCCCAAGACATACTGAGTGCGGCTGGATGGGTACGCTTCACAGACTCCCACCAGTAGTCTGCCTCGCCACGGAACATAAAGGTGGCGAATGGAACCTTCTGTTCCTCCGTGCATCCCAAGACATCGAATATCTTGGTAATTTGCTTGACCCATGTCTCCGCCATGATCGGATCTGGCTTTCCCTTAAATTCTGGTGGTCCCAACTCTTTGAACTGCTTGGCTGTGACAACCCGTGAATTGTTATCATTTCCTCCTGTATTTTGAACACGAGTCTCCCTCGTCTGATTTTGCATGAACTGCAAAAAGCTTCTAAACATTGCGTCGTTCATCGTCTGATCAGTGGTGTTGTTCACAGGAGGAACATTACCAGCCTGTTGCACGTTCTCCTCGTTGGTAAGTACAGGCATCTCCACGGTCTCATTAACTCCATTGTTAACATTCTCGGTTGCCATTCTTAAATACTGCCATAAAACAAGGGTTAATTAAGCAAATCACATATCACATAATATCCCTATATACTGACCAACTAACAAATAAGCTTAGGTAGGACAAACTAGTGAAGGATTTACTCGTCTCTCCCCTCCTAGTTCTATTCCCCGATCTCCGCCAGAGATCATATCCCTAAGCTCTGATACCAACTGTGACGCCTCCAAAATAGGTCCATTCCATCCAACCCATTTTGAGTCGCCAAATACATGGTACAGAAACAACCACAACTTTTACAACCCATAAACTGTGAGTTTGAATACAAACATTGTCATCTAGACAATATACATACCCAACTATGTCCTCAATACAATTATTGAGTTACTATTTTACAAAAATGGTGAGGACTACTAAACAACTCTCTCAAGGACCATCAATTCATACCCCGACTCGTACCCGCTATATTCTCGTCTCCTGAGAAGAAAAATGGAACAAAAAGGAAAAGGGTGAGCTCAACTAGCTCAGTAAAGAATATTATGACTAAGATAATATACAACAAATTATCGTTAGTCTTCAACAGGGAAAAATCTAATAGAATACAATAGACAACAAGTTTTAAATCAATATTCGCAGCGGAAAATATTAATTCATAGAAGAGTTACGTAGAGGATGAAATCTACTAATGTCTATGAATTTAACAGTCCATCAACAATATTTTTATCCCTGTAACATCAATCAGTACACATCTTTAATCATATATTCATCCTTGCACTACAGGCCAAGGATATTCATCTGTTGGTCATGTTCATCTAAACACCTGTTCATCTTTGCACTACGGGCCAAAGATATTCATCAGAAATCATTCATCTTTGCACTACAGGCCAAAGATATTCAATAATAACATCCTTTAAGACTGAAGATGATAAAAATATTTTTAAAGAAGCGAATCCAGTGAAACAAAATGACAAGGATTAAGGATTAAGGATTCGTACTTTGTTTTGTCCATGTCCACAAATACCTCAAAAATAATCATAGTGGTGTAAAATTCAAGAATGATCAAAATATGGATACAATCAAAGCTAGTATCTACAATAGATATTTTGGACGAAAAGAAAAAAAAATAATTTTTTTCTGTGAATAGTGCCGTATTCGTGAATAGTGCCGTATACGTGAATAGTACCGTATACGTGAATAGTAACTCCGGCACAAAAAGTTCCAAATTTGATAAAAACGTTCACCAATGTTTCGGCATAATGATATTGAAGAAAATAATATCATTTAAGAAGAAAATAACATCCCTTACCTCAAAATAGCCGTACTTCTGACTTAATTTCGGTATAGTGCTGACAGAAACTCGCACCGTATAGCAACACTCAAAGTATACTCACAAGAATACGCTCGATAATATAGAGAGAGAAAGAGAGAAAACTTTGCTTCTGGTGTGATTTTCAATTCTAACTTAGCCCTCTATTTATAGGAAAATGTTAGAACGCCAAAGGAGACTAAAATAATAAAATATTATTTTTTATTTACCAATTCTCTACGTATGTTCATTAAGACCAAGACCAGCCACCATCTTGGAAAAATTTCCAGCAGCCCTCATGCTAAATTCCACCAACCAAAAAGTGGGTCCCGCCATAATTAATAAAAAAATCATTTTATTTTCCGAAACTTCAATAATTCGTAGAAAATAGCTCGTTTATCAGAAAAATTCGAAACTCGCGACTTTCCATGGGAAATTCCATTCTCTACAACTTTGCAGAAGAAATTTTTTCCAAATTCCAAACAGAAATTGACCGAAATCCACAATCGGGTGATTTTTCAGTCTATACTCAATTTTCGATCAAAAATTATGTCCACCGACACACAAAACATGTGTTAAATATTTAATGCCACAAAAATACTCTACCTTCTCATATACTCATATATCCCACATTCATTGTAAAAATATCATCGTTAATATATTATTAAAATAATATATTTAAATGAATTATTTTATCAGAAAAGGATAAAATATTAATTTTCAACAATTGTCACATTAAAAATTTTCTCCATCTATATCCATATAAAATAAATATTTTCTTTATCATAATAATCAATAATTAATTATTAAAAATAATATTACCGAATCACAGTACCGACAACTAGGCCGTTCCCAGGATAGAGGGGGCTTTCCAATAAGGATTTCTCCTTACTGGCGCGCAATGAGATGACCAAACCTCTCCTTGACAGAACTTTCTAGACATTGTCAATAATGTTATCTGATAATATTATTCAAATAATATGAATTATTGATCTAATAATTGAAAATACTGTGCAATGACAATTATTGAAACAATAATAATATAAATATCAACGCAGCAATTATTGAATCAATAAAGTAATGAACAGTAACTCCTGTAGCAATTATTGAGTAGTGCCTTCTTACGTAAGGATCAATAATTCAAAATACTGTGCAATACCGTGTGCTACTGTGCAACAACGCGTATTACTGTATTTTAACCACCAGGTATTCCAACAGTGTAAACGGTAACAACTACGCCGTTATTTATAAACAGCTTATATTTGTCGTTTTCTTCCTCCAATCGCTTTCCGTTATGGGGCCCACACATGGCTGCGCCGTCGTACGAATATTCCCCGACAGTACGAATATTCCACGACCAAACGAATATTCCCCGACAACAATGAATATTTTATAACCACTTGCTTATTTTGAAACATTTGCGTATTTTACCCATAACTATCCACATTAATCAAATCAACCCTTACTATTCAAAATAATAATTAAAGGAAATTAAATTTCATTTATTAATTATTTGGGGTCTTACAGTAGCCATGGGAGGCAGATTATCCACACCAAAGACAACCGAAATAACCCATCAACCTAAAGCCCTAGAAGTAGAAACCGTGGAAAGTAGTGATCCAGTTGTACAAGAATCATCAGATTCGCCATTGAGGGACAAAATCGAAGAAATCACAGAAAACCCAGACGGGAAGACCAATTTAGAGGGGGGGGATCTTGAGAGATCTAATCTGATCTTGAGGAGGATTTTGGGCTGATCTTAAGGAAGATCTAATCTGATCTAAATTGAGAGACCAACTTAGCTCGGCTGAGTGCTAACTGTTATGCTGAGTTAAGAGTCTAATAGGCAAGAGTCATTTATTATTTTAAAGTGTTGTTCGGTTATTCGGTTAAACCGAATAACCCAAAAGTAAAACCCGTACAAACTAACCGAAAATCGTAAAAAAATTCGGATATAACTGAAATATTAAAAATAACCGAATTGGCAGAAAATTTTAGTTAAATTATTTCGGTTCAGTTCGGTAATTCGGTTATACCCGTTTTTTGCTTACTCCTATATACTATAGTTATGGACATATATTTATAGATTTCATTAAAAAAAGAAAGCCACATAACCTAATTATATATTAGGTAAGGTAATTAAATAACTTAAAGTTATGGTATTGAGGAAATGTTAGTATTTAAAAGTTATACTAACCTAATAGATTAATTTTGTCTATTTCAAGTGATTAATTATTTTAAACCTAATTAAAGCAAACCTAATTAGGTTATTGATTAAAGAGACATGTATAAGTAATTAAATTCCATATGATTGGGAATAGAAACCCTAAATAAATAATTAGGATAATATAAATTAAAATTATTAAACTATATTACTTACATAACCCTGTAGACACTCGAATTTTTTTTTCCTGTTACTAACTATGCAGGAGGATAAAAGCATCTTTTTCACACTCCGGAGATAACCCTAGAGGACCACAACATCATTTCCAACCTCGGAGATAACCTCTGGGGATTCAGTTTCCAACCCCGGAGATAACCTCGGGAAATTAGTCTCCAACCAACTTGGGAAAGTCAATTCCAACCCCGGAGATAACCCCAGGAGATCAAGTTAAAAGCACAGAGTCAACCCCGAGAGGTCAAGTCAACCTTAGAGATGACCCTGAGGACAGTCAGAGTCAACAGCAGGTCAACCTCAGAGATAACCTTGAGAAAAGACTGCTACAACTGTGCAAAAATCGGAGATAACCCCGGGAGGGGCAAAATGGTCATTTTTCCAACTCAACTTAAACTCAAATCAAATACACTCATTTCAACTTAAATTGCTTCCAAAGAAGTCCCACAAGTACCATATCTTAACTTCCAAGCGCAAACTACGCAAAACAGCTCAACGGACTGCCTGATGGAGACCCGAAAATGCTATTTTGGTCACGAACCCATCTTCCTGGAATCATAAAAGGGAAAACCCTATGTCATTGCATAGCTCTTGGAAAGAGCTTTTTGGAATGGTATGGCACGTTTCCATCGAATTCCCGAATTGAAAGTTATGAAGGTTTGAGCGAATAACGCGTTGTCCGAGTGCACATACTTCGAGATGGCGGGACCCACAATTCCCGGGGCACCCCGGGCAGTCGTAGGTAAACCAGAGGCTGCCGCACGTACACGAGAATGACTATTATTTCAGTAAAGGAATGACGAAATATCCAAAAAATATTTAGATTTCGAGAATCGCAATTTTTAAAACTGTGGGACGAATCCCGAAAGACGGAACCACGAAGCTTCCAGAAAAAGCTTCGTGAATAGTAAGGAGGTTAGTTAAGGAGGTGGGATAGTAACCTTGGGGGCGAAATGACTATTTTGCCCCTAGCTTTAAAAATTTATAAAAGGAGAGCTTAAATCATTTGTTGGTGATTTTGAAAATCACCAATACTTGAGAGAGAGTGAGAGTTCGGATGGGAGGGAAAAGGAGGAGGAAAAGCTAGCTCGTGTGCAAACTTTGTCCAACGGAAGGAGATTAAAGGAGAAAGGTAATCCAAAACCTAACTTCTAAATAAATTTTCTTTAAGTTTTCTTTGTTAAAAACATAACTTAATGAGAATAGAAGTAAAAGATGTTAATAATGATTTTTATATGGTTGAAATCATGAGAAAATGAAGAAATAAGAATTAGAAATTTAGTTTATAAATTTCTTAAGTAAGTATAAGTTTCGTAATGAATTTGAACGATCTAAATGAATCATATGAACGATTCGATGAAATTAGTAAGGATTGGTGTTTTATAACATCAAATTCCAAGAAAAAGTAAAATCATAATCAAAATACCGATTAAAAATGAAGAACGAATGAAGAACGCGAAGAACACGAAGAACGTTGTTGATGGATAAATTTAAAATCATCGTAGTATAACTTGTTGTTGATGGGCAAGTTTAAAATCATCGCGTATAAGTTAGTTGCTTATTACTTGGTTAGGAATGGTAGAAACGTTCATGAACAACGAATTAAAACTTAGCTATAACGAAGTTATTGCAAAAATTTCGTAAAAAACAAACGAGAATTAGAAAGTATGTAAATGAACCCGAAGATGTAGGGTTTCCTAAGAATGTAAGAGAACGTAGAAAACGTGAGTCGTGGACTCAAGAACGAACAAGTTCCGAGTTTAGATGACCGAATTACGGACGAATGAACGAAGAACGTTAATAACATAAAATGAACGAATGATGAAGATTAAGCCAATCGAATGACATGTTAATGGATTCAGAATCAATTTCTGTTCGAGGGAAATTGAAGTACGTAAGATAAGGAAGAGAATGGCTTTGGAATGACCTCGATCTGAATTATAATGAAGGAGTTATAAGATTGGGAAGTAAGGGTCTCAAACTTGATTCAACACTAAGAAAAAAATTTCCAAGGTTGATGCTTGGCGCCGCAACGCCAGTCATGCCTTGGAAGGCGGCGGCGCAGCGCCAGCCCGGGAAGGAATATTTTGATGCCCCCAAATCTGTGTGTCTTCCAACCCGACAGATGGTGCTACACAGTACTACCATTCATACATTCATTCATTTGAATAGTCTCAAAAGGACTAATATAACTTCTATATATCCAAAATAATATTACATTTCCCAAGTTCTTTGTAACCCATTCGTTTGTTCTTGTCATAATATTCAATATATTACAGACATTCAACTATTCTATTATATAAGTAATCTAAGGGTTCGTCTTTGCCTTGCCCTTGTCCTTGCCTGAGCCTTCGGTCCACTCGATCTTGGCTGTGTTAATATGGTTCAAGCAAGAGTGAGCATGACTAGCTCAGAAAGTACTACAATTCTAATAACCAACATGCTTGAAACATAGAACTCATATATCTTCAATAATTGAACAATAGTTACGAAGTGCTATCGATAATTCAAAATAGTACTGCTTTTCATTCAAAACGTTTTCCAACAACAATATTTAGTAGAATATCAACTAAGGCTCAAGACTATGAGCAGTTCATAATTTCTTTTGAAAAGGACAATCCGGCACTAAGTCCGTAAGTCAGGCATAGCTTACGAGCACTTCTGGGTGATCAGCCCATAGTACTCTATGTTGATCAACACTACATTCATTAAACGTGTATACGTTTAAGTTGTGGCAACCTCACGTGCCTATAGTTAAATGACAAAAACATTTTAACATACTTGGTCTTCGATTGAAAACCATACCAATATAACTCAGTAAACATTAATCATGCTTGACAAAATCATAATATAAGTCTAGCCGAAAGAATTGGCTTTAGACTTCATCGTTAAAACTTCATGCGAAAGAATACATGAATTATAAAGCTTGTCCAAACTGAACTGGAACAAGGGTTAAAATACTTGCCTTAAGTGTTTTCTTACTGATTATAACCCGTACACTTTAAGTCTCTAAGTCTCTACAGTAATTACAATATCACATAACACATTAGGTCATGAATGAACATACATAGACATTAATATATCTTACCCTTCTTCTCAACGTAAATCCTGACTTAGATCTACTATTATGGGATTTTAGCTTTCATTACGTCATTCACATTTCGTTCATCTTCGATTGATTATTAACTCTTAATCATCATACGTAAGTGTCTAACAATGTCCTAACAATGTCATGTTTATACCTTAGTTTATTACTATAAAGTTCCCTTTCATTCTATACTTGTAATAATTCTTTACTGTCCATTGCCTAGGGTTGGCGCTGCGGCGCCACCCATTATTCTTCATCTCGCGTTGCGGCGCGAGTTAACAGTACCTGGCATCCGGACATGGCGCTGCGGCGCCACACTTTGTTCTTTATCTCGCGCTGCGGCACGAGTTAGCAGTGTGCTCAGACACTGTTACGGCGCTGCGGCGCCACTCATTTGGCCTTGGGTTGGCGCCGCGGCGCCAACTCTGTGCCTCAGATAGTTTACAATTTTTGAAAATTTTACGAAACTCCCGAACTCATAACTTCTTCGTTATAAGTCCGAATTGGCTCGTTCAAAAGCCTATGGTTCACAATTTACATACTCTATGCGTTCATGCAAGAATTTTATCTATTTGACTTCGTTTGCTAAAATTTCACCTATGAGTTCATTTTTAACAAAAACGATAAACGTCTGTGAACGTTCATCGCTCATTTCTTCGTTCTAAGTCGGAATTCGGTCATTTTCGAGTCTGCAACTCTATAATGCCAAATATGACTGGTCTCCATCGAAAATCAACATTTTCGACTTCAAACACAAAATACGACTTCCATTCCGAGAATTTCACGAATTCGACGATTATCGTCTAATCATGTGAATTCTGGCAAAACTACATTCTTAATGATTTTAAATGGATTTTAACCAACATATGATCATTACAATTTACTCATTACACCAACTTATAATCAAAGTAGATTTTTACTTATTCTCATAAGTTAATGACTTATTTAACTTATGAACTACAATTCCTCATGCTTATGACTTACTATGAACTTAAGTCCATCAATCAATGTTCTCATTCTATATTCAATATAATAACATCATATGACAAACATAAGATAAGTTCTTTCATGATTCTATCAACTTATTAAAGTTCACGTTGCTTATTCAACTTATTCGGCTTAAGTTCATTCCTTAATAACTTATTATATGTTCTAACAAACGATCTCCCTTCTCTATCAATCCTATCATAGAAGAGATGTAGATAAAAGATATGAGCCTTATCCTTGAAGACTAGAACTTCAATTCACTTTGGAAAATCTAGCAAAAGTTGAAGTGGCTTATAAGTGCTTAAATGACTTATTCTCTCTACCAAATAAGTAGCTTATCTTGAGAGGAGTTGGATGAAATTTTATCAATCAACAAATGAAGTGAGGCTTCTCTATTTATAGGCAATCATAAGTGAGGGCACTATGGACATTTAGGCCAACCCACCTCCTTAGTTAACCTCCTCAACCTCCACCTCCTTACTATTCATAACCTAGCAACCAAGTAAACTTGCTAGTCGCAACACTTCCTCATCACATAATTTGTTTTCCCATCAAGTCTACCCATTTCTCACTTGGTTTGCTCCTTGGATCATGGCTTCTCATTGGGCTTGTTAATTAAATCTAACTACTTCCTTATTGGGCTTATGCTACCATAATTTGGACTCATGATCTATCAAACACTTGGGCTTGATTGTCACCTTCTATTGGACTTCTCTTATTAGGCTAATAATCCTACAAGTCCATTACCTTAGATTTAACAACTTAACATTTATACCCCATGTATAATCCTCATATACTAGCTCGTATATTAATTCGTAAGATACGTTATCTCATTCTTCATACATAATAGTACAATACGTCGTATTATACTTACATTCATTACCTTCATATAATGAATACACATTATATGATCACAACTTTCTTCCTTTAACGCTTAATAAACCTAACGTTCCCAAATTAAGTCCACATGCGAAATATTACGTTTTCCATACTTATGTTATTATTACAAAATCCATATCACCTTGATATTATAACATTACGTATTTCTCGGAAGTTCAAAAATAATTCCCAAGCAGAAATTTATGAATAGTGTTTTTCAAAAAATTTCTCGGAAAGCTTTTATTTTCGTCTTAGAAATTCAAACACTTTAATTCTCCCATGTAGTTAATATACTACGACATTCCAACGTTTCTAGGCTATAGAACGACATTCATCTTATCCACACGTAATAATAATAAATAATATTATTTTATTCATTATTAAAAGTATTTACAAAGGTTCGATTTTCTGGGGCGTTACACTCTCTCCCCCTTATAAGGATTCTGTCCCCAAAATCTTGCTAAAAAAAATTACACAAATAAATGAGGGTAATTCTTTTTCATCATTTCTTCTAACTCCCACGTTGCTTCTTCTGCATCGTGGTTCTTCCATATCACCTTTACCGAAGGTATGACTTTATTTCGCAGAACTTGTTCTTTTCTATCAACAATTTGAATCGATGTTTCCTCATACGTTAAGTCCTTCTCGATATGAATAGGCTCATATTCTATCACATGCTTAAAATCTGGCTTATAAGGATGTAATACGGATACGTGAAATACATTATGTATTCGTTCTAGGTTTGGAGGTAAGGCTATCATATAAGCTACCTCACATACCCGTTTTAATACCTCAAAAGGTCCTATGAACCTTGGACTTAACTTTCCCTTCTTCCCAAAACGCATCTTTCCTTTCCAGGGAGATACTTACTTCAAACTCCCGATTCTCTCTATGCGGATCCGTAAACTTCTTCTGTTTGTCTTGAGTTACTAGAAGACGCATTTGTATCTTCTTGACAATGTCCGCTGTCTGTTGCACCAATTCTGGTCCCCACATTCGGCGTTCTCCTACCTCATCCCAATACAGTGGCATTCTGCATTTCCTCCCATACAAAGCTTCGTAAGGCAGCATACCTATGCTTGCATGATAACTATTGTTATACGCAAACTCCACTAATGGTAGATGATCATCCCAACTACCCTTGAAATCCATGACGCAAGATCTCAGCATATATTCTAACGTCTAAATTGTCCTCTCGCTCTGTCCATCTGTTTGTGGATGATACGCCATACTCAGCTTCAACTGCGTTCCCAACTGCTCTTGTAGACTTCTCCAAAAGTTCGACGTGAATCGTGGATCACGATCTGAAACAATCGATATTGGCACCCCATGTCTAGAGATTATTTCCTTAATATAGAGTCTATCTAACTGATCTAAGTTATACTTAACCCTAATTGGTAAAAAGTGAGCCGACTTCGTCAATCGGTCTACTATTACCCAGATCACATCATACCCCTTTTGAGTAGTCGGAAGTCCTACCATAAAATCCATCGTGATATTCTCCCACTTTCACTCCGGAATTTCTAATGTCTGTAGCAAACCACTAGGTCGTTGATGTTCGGCCTTAACTCTCTGACAAGTCAAGCACCTACTCATGTACTCTGCTATTTCTCTCTTCATGTTCGGCCACCAGAAACTCTCTCGAAGATCTTGATACATCTTAGTGCTACCAGGATGAATCGAAAACCTCGAATTATGAGCCTCTTGCAATACCTGCTCTTTTAATTTTGTCTCTTTCGAAACCCAAATTCTTTCTTCAAATCCCAATAATCCCTCATTATCAAGACTATACTCAGTATCTTTTTCATTGGCTAGCCACTCCTTCATCCGGTCACACTCATCAGTTTTGAGTTATACCTCCTTAACTCTTTTTACAATGGTCGATTGCATCTCTGTCGCAAATAGCATTTGTCCACCTTCACTTGGCAGCTTCACTTCCAACTCCATCCTAGCCATCTCTGTTATTAACTAAGTTTGAGCCGTCAACAAAGACAACTTTTCCCGACCCTTCCTACTTAAGCCGTCGGTAACTACATTAGTTTTTCCCGGGTGATACCAAATTTCATAGTCGTAATCCTTTATCAACTCCAGCCATCTCCTTTGCCTCATATTCAACTCCCTCTGTGTGAAGATATATTTTAGACTCTTGTAGTCCGTGTATATCTCATATTTTTCTCCATAAAGATAATTTTTCCATATCTTTAGAGCAAAAACTACTACGGCAAGTTCCAGATCATGAGTAGGGTAAACTTTCTCACAATCCTTCAACTGCCTAGATGCATACTCAATGACCTTGCTATGCTGCATGAGCACGCAACCAAGTCCTCTATGCGAAGCATTACTGTAAACTACAAAATTTCCTGTGTCATCGGGTAATGACAAAATAGGCGCTTCACTCAATCTCTTCTTTAGTTCTTGAAAACTGTCCTCGCATTTGTCAGTCCAAGCGTATTTCACCGTCTTCCTTGTTAAGTTAGTCAACGGAGTAGCTATCTTCAAAAAATCCTGGATGAATCTCCGATAGTAACCCGCTAACCCTAGGAAACTCCGTACCTCAGTCGACATCTTTGGTTGTTCCCAATTCATCACGGCTTCCACCTTCGCGGGATCTATTGAAATCCCCTCATGGTCAATGACATGACCTAAACACTGTTCCTCCTCCAACCAAAATTCACACTTAGTGAATTTCGCATACAACTTCTCCTTTCTTAGTGTCTCCAACACTAATCTAAGGTGTTCAGCATGATCTTCTGGCGTCTTAGAATAGACTAGAATATCATCTATAAACACAACGACAAACTTGTCAAAATATTACTTGAACAATCTGTTCATCATATCCATGAATACAGCTGGTGCATTTGTCAACCCAAATGACATCACCAGAAACTCGTAATGACCATAATGAGTCCTGAATGCTGTCTTGGGTACATCCTCCTTCCTAACCTTCAACTGATGATACCCCGTTCTTAAATCTATTTTTGAAAAATACTTAACCCCTTTCAACTAATCAAAGAGATCATCGATCCTGGGCAATGGGTATTTATTCTTTATTGTTAACTTGTTCAACTCTCGGTAGTCGATACAAAGTCTTAACGATCCATCCTTCTTCTTGATAAATAGTACCAGTGCTCCCCACAGTGAAACACTCGGTAGAATGTACTTCCGGTCCAACAGTTCTTGCAACTGCACCATTAACTCCTTCATCTCCACTGGCGCCATACGACACGGTGCCCTAGAAACTGGTGTCGCTCCTGGCCCAATGTCTATCACAAACTCTGTCTCCCTATCTGGCGGAAGACCCGATAATTCACTCGGAAATACATCGGCGAATTCTCTCACTACAGGTGTTTGTTCCATGGTTGATACCACTCTCTGGGTATCAACAACATGACACAGATAACCTATGCATCCCTTTCTCAGTAATTTCCTAGTTTATGTCATGGTTAAACAACACGAAAGTCCCGGCGATCTATTACCATAAAATACTACCTGAGGTTGTTCCAACGTCTTAATGTTCACACATTTGTTTTGACAATCTATAATTGCCCCATGGTTCACTAATCAATCCATTCCTAGAATTACGTCGAATTCTCTTAACTTTATCGGTAATAAATCTACCGATAATTTACAACCCCGTATATCTACACAACAACTCTTATAAACATCTTCAACGGGAATTATTTCTTCGTTTGCTACCTTAATATTTAAAGGTATAGGCAACTTTTTGGGAAGTAATCCTAATCGTCTAGCAAAATCGCATGTTATAAATGAACAAGTAGCACCCGAATCAAACAACACGTACGCATTGATATCATTGATCAGAATAATACATGCGACGACTTCCCCTGATGCGACTGCATCTTAGACTGTCATGTTAAAGGTATGACCTATCGGCCTACTCGGCTACGCTGGTCCACTAATAGCTAACTTACCGCTATTAGCGCCCCGATTCCCGTCCGTCCCCTTCTTCGGGCAGTTCTTTGCCATGTGGTCAGTTGATCCACACACAAAGCATTCGTGGTTCTTCTTCAGACTCGGACAATTAGGCGCAATGTGCCCCTCCTGTCCACAATTGTAATAGACGGCCTTCCCCGCGAGACAGACTCCTAAGTGAGTCTTCCCACAGGTCTTGCAGGTCTCTATTCTTCTCTTCGGGTCTCCTTGCTTCACTCCGGTATTCCCAGAGCAAAATACCTTCCTCTTCTGACCCTCGCCACTACCACTGGCTCCCTCGATCTTTACTCTCCTGTCTACTTTAACCTTGTTCTTCTTGTCCTTGTGGTATTGACTTAAAGCTTCACTATCACCCTCGACGATTATCGCCTTCTCTAAAACGGTCCCAAAAGAAGTACTTTGGAAAACTGATATGCGGTTATAGAGCCAGGGTTTCAAGCCCTGCTCGAACCGTCGCGCCTTCCTCACCTCAGTATCCACTTGATGTGGAGCGAACCTTGTCAGTTCATTAAACTTGGTGGCGTATTGGGGAACCGTCATGTCCCTTTGTTTCAACTCTAAAAACCGCATCTCCATCCTCCATTGCATGCTCGTGGGAAAGTAGTTCTCGAAGAATATCTCCTTGAACCTCACCCACGTCAGATTCGTTATCCCGACCCTAGCCTGATTGGCTTCCCACCAAAAGTTGGCCTCTCCCTTCATCATATAGGTCGCAAAGGCAACCTTTTGGGCCTCTTCGACATTTGCTATTACAAATGCCTTATTTATTTCCATAACCCACGTTTGGGCTTCAATAGGGTCCGTAGTTCCTTTGAACTCCGGCGGACCCACGCTCTTGAAATCCTTAAAGGTAGTAGCTCGTGCTACTCCTGGATTTATGGGGATATTAGGCCCTGTTCTATTAAAGGCAACATTTATTAGGTTAACAAACTCCTGCATCGGATTAACCGAACCTCCCTCCGGTTGATTTACGCTCGCACCTTGATTACGTTGCACTCTTCTTGGTGGCATTTTGCTGATAAAATAAACATATTTCGTTATTATTCCTTTCTTTATTAGTTATCATTAATATTAACAATAACTCCAACATCCATAACTCATTACTTTCCATAAAAAGGACTTATATTCATTCTTCGTAGTATAATACTACATCGGTTACATACACAACCTAAGCTGATTACATTACTTTCCCGCTATCGCTTTCCAAAAATTGGGATTTACAAAAGACTACCCTTTACTATACAAAAAGGGCTTTACGTCACTACTACTTACAAAATATTTACATACTACTTTAACTACTACTAGTCTAAATCTGCCTCAAGGCATTCTCGAAATCTGCCTTGGCAAGACCGGCAATGATATCACGGCTAATAGTATGCCGTGTTTGCCCCACCTCCACAGGATATCCAGCTACCTGCTGCTGGAAATCTGTATGAGAACTCCTATAGATATAGGACATCCTCCTTATCTTCTGCACCTTGGTCTTTAGCTCCTCTTTGAGCTCAAAGACCTCGTGCTTTAATTCGTGGACTTTGTCCTTAGCCAAAATCCGTTCATCATGCTCCTGCTCCCACATGGACTCGACATCAGTCTTGTCCTCTATAACCATTTGGAGCTCTGCTTTCAGCTCCTTGGCTTCCTGACAGTAATGGATATTTCTATCCAACACTGACATGAAAAGAGACATCATCGACCCCCCATGAGCTATCTCCGCTGCTATAGCCACTGGATTAAAGGACACTGTCTCTACTTCCTCCTTTATCATCCCGTCAAATACTGAAATGTAGTCAGCATCATCTGAGTCTCTAGACTCAATAACCACAACTTCAGGCTTTGCCGCTATAGGGTTCGGTATAACCTCTACTTGGTTCACCGATTCTTCACTAATGGCTTGACCATCTACAAACATTCCATTTACTCCTGACATCTTCAAAAAATAGTTAAGTTGATTAGTACACGTCAGTAGAATAATAAAAACACATAACATAATCATAATGCATTTTTATAAGGTTATTTTCTTCTTGTACTTCTTTGACTTCTCTTAAGGTTATGACTTAAGGTTTTTTAATCCCCCCTTAAGTTTTATAACCTAATGCTTTGATACCAACCTGTGACGCCCCCAAATTCGGGTGTCTTCCAACCCGACAGATGGTGTTACACGGTACTACCATTCATACATTCATTCATTTGAATAGTCTCAAAAGGACTAATATAACTTCTATATATCCAAAATAATATTACATTCCCAGGTTCTTTGTAACCCATTCGTTTGTTCTTGTCATAATATTTAATATATTACAGACATTCAACTATTCTATTACATAAGTAATCTAACGGTTCGTTTTTGCCTTGCCCTTGTCCTTGCCTGAGCCTTCGGTCCGTTCGATCTTGGCTGTGTTCATATGGTTCAAGAAAGAGTGAGCATGACTAGCTCAGCAAGTACTACAATTCTAATAACCAACATGCTTGAAACATAGAACTCATATATCTTCAATAACTGAACAATAGTTACGAAGTACTATAGATAATTCAAAATAGCACTTCTTTTCATTCAAAACATTTTCCAACAACAATATTTAGTAGAATATCAACTAAGGTTCAAGACTATGAGCAGTTCATAATTTCTTTTGAAAAGGACAACCCGGCACTAAGTCCGTAAGCCTGACATAGCTTACGAGCACTTCTGGGTGATCAGCCCATAGTACTCTATGTTGATCAACACTACATTCATTAAACGTATACGTTTAAGTTGTGGCAACCTCACGTGCGTATAGTTAAACGACAAAAACATTTTAGCATACTTGGTCTTCGATTGAAAACCATACCAATATAACTCGGTAAACATTAATCATGCTTGACAAAATCATAATATAAGTCTAGCCGAAAGAATTGGCTTTAGAGTTCATCGTTAAAACTTCATGCGAAAGAATACATGAATTACAAAGCTTGTCCAGACTGAACTGGAAAAAGGGTTAGAATAGTTGCCTTCAGTGTCTGCTTACTGATTTTAACCCGTACACTTTAAGTCTCTAAGTCTCTACGGTAATTACAATATCACATAACACATTAGGTCATGAATGAACATACATAGACCTTAATATATCTTACCCTTCTTCTCAATGTAAATCCTGACTTAGATCTACTATTATGGGTTTTCGGCTTCATTAAGTCATTCAAATTTCGTTCATATTCGATTGATTATTAACTCTTAATCATCATACGTAAGTGTCTAATAATGTCCTAACAATGTCATGTTTATACCTTAGTTTATTACTATAAAGTTCCCTTTCATTCTATACTTGTAATAATTCTTTATTGTCCATTGCCTAGGGTTGGCGCTGCGGCGCCACCCATTACTCTTCATCTCGCGCTGCGGCGCGAGTTAACAGTACCTGGCATCCGGACATGGCGCTGCGGCGCCACACTTTGTTCTTTATCTCGCGCTGCGACACGAGTTAGCAGTGTGCTTAGACACTGTTACGGCGCTACGGCGCTGCGGCGCCACTCATTTGGCCTTGGGTTGGCGCCGCGGCACCAACTCTGTGCCTCAGATAGTTTACAATTTTTAAAAATTTTACGAAACTCCCGAACTCATAACTTCTTCGTTATAAGTCCGAATTGGCTCATTCAAAAGCCTACGGTTCACAATTTACATACTCTATGCGTTCATGCAAGAATTTAATCTATTTGACTTCGTTTGCTAAAATTTCACCTATGAGTTCATTTTTAACAAAAACGATAAACGTCCGTGAACATTCATCGCTCGTTTCTTCGTTCTAAGTCGGAATTCGGTCATTTTCGAGTCCGCAACTCTATAATTCCAAATATGACTGGTCTCCATCGAAAATCAACATTTCCGACTTCAAACACAAAATACGACTTCCATTCCGAGAATTTCACGAATTCGACGATTATCGTCTAATCATGTGAATTCCGGCAAAACTACATTCTTAATGATTTTAAATGAATTTTAACCAACATATGATCATTAAAAGTTACTCATTACACCAACTTATAATCAAAGTAGGTTTTTGTTAGAGTTTATGCCCTAGAGGCCAATTATTTGATATAATTGCTTAACGTTTTGATATTATATTTGATTGAATAAATATATGATTTTATTATGGTTTTATTTACTGCGTAATATAATTGTTAACATAATAAAATTCCTTAGAATAGTGATACAAATTATATAGTTTCAAGTATGTGACTTGAACATGAGATTATATATTACCATTAGTATCAGTGTTCTTAAATGTCCCTAGTCGAGTATCATTGTTGATGGGACAACAATGATGCATTGAGACTAGTATGTGGATTGACTGATGACCAAATCTCATTGGTCATAAATATATGAGATATTAAGTCAATGCATAGGTACACGTTAGAGAACGATGTACTGGACATACCCACCATGAGAATTCTATATGGAGCATTATGCGAAGTGTCATTAGCAATTCTCATAGTGACAATGATGTAATGGTCCTCCGACCTGAAATCGCTATATTACTACACGAGAATTTATGTACTTTGATATCATCAAATGTCACCTTTAATAGGGTGGACTATAAAGGTGATTATTGGGTTCATCATTAATCATGTGAGAAATATGGGTGATCTAGATGGAATTTAACCATCCTATATATTATGGGTGATATCCATAGGCCTCTTGATTGAGTAGGACTATGAAATGCATGGCCATGCTCAAATAGTGATTTGTTTCATATAGTCTACTCATTGATCAAGAAAACTCAGATTAAATTATGAAGAGTATGACACATTCCATGACTCGAGTTTAATCTAGGATATTAAGGTTAAAAGGATTAAATTGCATTGAAACATTGGTCACAAAAGGTTGCATTGAATCATCGATCTTATTATTACTTGGGTAGCAGTGATGCATTACTAGATGCCGCTCACTGTTTATAATTTTATAATATGATTTTAAAATTATTGCCAACGTAATAATAACCTATAAGGTCACACACATAGAACGTTATTTAAAAGGGAATTAATTTAAATTTTAAGGATTTAAATATATTAATATGATTAATAGTATTTAAATCACGAATTTAAATTAAAAGGAGAATTTGTATATATGTATATTAATTAAGTAAGACTTAATTAAGATATATATATATATATATATATATATATATATATATATATATATATATTCGGATTTTATAAAATTAGGTTTTGATTTTGATTAATTCCTTTTAACTACTATATATATGATATATAGCAGCTACTTAGGGTAAGAGATCAGAATTGAAAAACCCTAGCCGCTCTTAGAGAGAGACTAGAGAGAAAACAGTTTAAAAAAATCCATTCCTTTTGGTGGCTAGTACCGCAAGTCCTTCTTATTGCAGAATCGTTCGACGGTTCGTGCGGCGTTCGTGTGGATACCATAGAGGCGTAATCGGTTTGTATTGCGTTGGAGATTCGAGGCGCAGTCGGTTTCAGATTCTCGTTTTTGTTTATATCTGGTATAATCTCTAAACCTCTGAATTAATTGTTTTTCGCATGGATCCTGTTTTAGGGTTTCGGAAATTGTTTTAAAATTTTAATTTTCGCTGTGCGTTTTTGTGCCGAAGCCCAACAGTTTTGACTTATTCTCATAAGTTAATGACTTATTTAACTTATGAACTACAATTCCTCATGCTTATGACTTACTATGAACTTAAGTCCATCAATCAATGTTCTCATTCTATATTCAATATACTAACATCATATGACAAACATAAGATAAGTTCTTTCATGATTCTAGCAACTTATTAAAGTTCACGTTGCTTATTCAACTTATTCGGCTTAAGTTCATTCCTTAATAACTTATTATATGTTCTAACAAACGATCTCCCTTCTCTATCAATCCTATCATAGAAGAGATGTAGATAAAAGATATGAGCCTTACCCTTGAAGACTATAACTTCAATTCACTTTGGAAAATCTAGCAAAAGTTGAAGTGGCTTATAAGTGCTTAAATGACTTATTCTCTCTACCAAATAAGTAGCTTATCTTGAGAGGAGTTGGATGAAATTTTATCAATCAACAAATGAAGTGAGGCTTCTCTATTTATAGGCAATCCTAAGTGAGGGCACTATGGACATTTAGGCCATTCCACCTCCTTAGTTAACCTCCTCAACCTCCACCTCTTTACTATTCATAACCTAGCAACCAAGTAAACTTGATAGCCACAACACTTGCTCATCACATAATTTGGTTGCCCATCAAGTCTACCCATTTCTCACTTGGTTTGCTCCATGGATCATGGCTGCTCATTGGGCTTGTTAATTAAATCTAACTACTTCCTTATTGGGCTTATGCTACCATAATTTGGACTCATGATCTATCAAACACTCGGGCTTGATTGTCACCTTTTATTGAACTTCTCTTATTAGGCTAATAATCCTACAAGTCCATTACTCAACTTAACATTTATACCCCATGTATAATCCTTATATGCTAGCTCATATATTAATTCGTAAGATACGTTATCTCATTCTTCATACATAATAGTACAATACGTCGTATTATACTTACATTCATTACCTTCATATAATGAATACACATTATACGATCACAACTTTCTTCCTTTAACGCTTAATAAACCTAACGTTCCCAAATTAAGTCCGTATGTGAAATATTACGTTTTCCATACTTAGGTTATTATTACAAAATCCATATCACCTTGATATTTTAACATTACGTATTTCTCGGAAGTTTAAAAATAATTCTCGAGCAGAAATCTATGAATAGTGTTTTTCAAAAAATTTCTCGGAAAGCTTTTATTTTCGTCTTAGAAATTCAAACACTTTAATTCTCCCATGTAGTTAAAATACTACGACATTCCAACTTTTCTAGGTTATAGAATGAGATTCATCTTATCCACACGTAATAATAATAAATAATTTTATTTTATTCATTATTAAAAGTATTTACAAAGGTTCGATTTTCTGGGGCGTTACAAACATACTGTTGAGTGGCACTGAAGCGCGAGGAAGAGAGAAGGAAGGTGGCGCCGCAACGCCTTTCTGGGGAATAAGATACTGAAGACTCGCATCGCAGCGCGAGCAATAACAAAGAAGGGTGGCGCCGCAGCGCCGGTGCAGAGCCAGACCCAGAGAAGAGCTTTTAATTGCTCAACTCCTGGGGGAAGTATAAGGAAAGATAAAGAACATGTAGTTCACATAAGGTAACACTTAAGAAAGTGAATTAAACCTTTAGTAAAGGTTGAACGAAAAGATTAAAAGAGATTAAAAGATAAAGAATGTAAACACAACGTTGTTGAGATGAACAATCGGTCTTAGCATATAATGAATCGTATGGTTTTGACATTAAGAACAAGTAATGAATGTGGGGTTCATGTAATGGATAACGACGGTAGTAAGTAAGTTATGAATTATTAAGGAAGCCGTAACGAACGATAATAAGATTAACAGAACCGACGTGAGGGTTGAGTGTATGCGAATATTAAATGGTCAGAACCTACACCCCGTGTATGGTTTGACCGTAAGGTAATGAAGACCAAAGAATAAACCCGTTAACAGTGAAGAAACTGAATTAAAGACAATGACGTAAATCATAAAGAAGCTGAGTTAATGATTAACTTGGATGACATTCCGAGTCGAATGAAACGGACGTTATAAGATAAGAATAAGGTAATGTAAAATGATTAGACGATAAATAATAAATCTTGAGGTATGACATTTAATTGCCAGGAAGCCATAAGGAATAAGAAATTGACTTAACGAACATTAAAGTTTAATGGTTCGGATAAGTTAAGATATGTTTAGGTTGTATTACAATTATAATCTTTGATGGTTGACATATGAGAGTTGGGCTAAACAATTCCTTCAGAGAGCGGAGGTATATACGAAACTGGAAACCGATCTAACTCACTGTGAAAGACAGTGTAGATGAGACAAGAACTTGTTTGTTGGTTGCTTGTGGGAAACCACTCAGAGTACCATATGGACTACTAGTAGAGACACGATGTGTGCTGAGTCCTAAAAGAGTTATAAGAAGAAGATAAGAATGCAAATTATTAAAGATGATGATCGTATGAGTTAAGACATCTCCGTATGTCATGAAGCCGTAAATTGGTAAAGGAAGTTGTCGCGTAAACTTAGATTGAAACAACGTGAACCCTATGAAGTAAAGTTAAGCTTAAAACAATGTGTAAGTCAAGTACATGACTAATTGGTGTATTTGTTATTTCCTTATGTGCTATATAGGAATTGGAATAGGCAGTTCAGCATAAACTCTAAGCTATAGCTGTGCGTAAGGCAAGTTTCCTAACTTTAGTCATATTTCAAATGAATGCTAGTTTCTTAAACTTCTCAGATGTTGAACTTGAGAAGTTTTGTCTATGTACGAATGTGTGATATTGTTACAAGGTGGTAGAACGTATGAGGCCTTGTGCTAAAATTTTAACACTTCAGTGTTTCTATGAGATGAACTGTTCTGTGATTAAACTGTTCAATATGAGAATGTTCTATTTATACATGAACCGTTATTGCTAAGTCTGTGCTAAAGATTCTATCCAGAAAGGATGTGTATGAAAAAGAATAGAAGAATGAAAGTATTTCAAAGTGAATGTGACTAATGTTTCAAAATGATAGGAATCAGAGTTTATTCCTATTATTCAAGCTGCTTCATAACCTTTGTTCGGTTATTGAAGTTCTAAAGGAATGTTTAAACTCTTAAAGTTGTTTGTTCAACTGCTATAACTTGCTGAGCAATTGAATGCTCACACTTGCTTTAAATGAAAAACATTTTTAGCGTACGAGTAGAAGAACTTAAGGATCCCGTAAAGATCAAGCTGATCGGTATCCAGAAGAAGTGCCCTTCATTAGTTGAGTGAGCGTGAAGATCAAGCGAAGACTTGTAATGTAGAATAGTTTAATTAAACTATAGACTAGTTTAATGAACTGTTTATGTATCCTTGGTGGTGGATGAAAGTCACTCGTGTAAGATGTAAAGAATAATTTAATTATCATTATTTGTAATGAACGAGGTTATAAGGTATTAAAACCTGGGAATTGAGAATGTATGTTGTTATATTTCACTATATAATGATGTATATTTGGAAAGAAGTGTCATGACGTAAGGAATTCGCGTACGAAGATAGACAGAATTTTGGGGCATTACAAAGTGGTATCAGAGCTGATAGGTTATAAACCTTAGGTATGAGTACCGAAGACTATAATTGTAGAGAGAATGATAAGAAGATGGTTGATTTAAACGATTAAGGAAGAAGATCACCACGTGATCATAGTGAATCGTAATAACAAATGTTCTGTTAAACGATAAATGATTTATAGCTAATGCTATAAATGAATGATACTATAAATTAGTATGGAAAGAAGAACTCAGATTGAGCTATAAAGGATAGCATACAAATTAAAGAAAATTCGTATTAAGTAAAGAGAAAAGTTAGAAGTTATAAGATTTTAATTGGGGACTCATGTGATAGCGGAGTGGTACGAACCTATGAATGGGAAAGGGTTTGCGATAACTTAGTTATTACAATGATAATCATTGGAATAGTAA
Source organism: Panax japonicus (assembly GCA_020205505.1). Lineage (NCBI taxonomy): Eukaryota > Viridiplantae > Streptophyta > Magnoliopsida > Apiales > Araliaceae > Panax > Panax japonicus. Next base: position 24,012,491 of record CM035110.1, on the reverse strand, counting down.
TGTCGCACTATCAATATGTATATGACGAGAAGGTGAATCTTTTCTCATGTATATACTTGATAGATAGAGAATGATAAGTTAGGTACGAGTTCTTGAAACTCATATTATGAAAAGTTTGTGACTCATAATTATATGCTATGTTTCTGAGCCCTAAGCATATGGATAGTCCTTGATTTGTTCTTGGATTACATATTGCGAAGATAAGTTCTTAAACACATATGGCTGTGGAAAGTTCCTAAACACATAAAGTGTGGTATGTTGATGGACTATACTAAGGTATAGGAATGTTTAGACTGAAAACAAGTTATTTTCAATGGGCTTAGCATTGAAGGTGCTAGAGAAGATTAAGTATTGTCGTAAGTAAGATAATGAAGGAAGATGGAGAAATAGGATATTCCAAGTCATCTAGCTACGCTAGATTTCGATGTTTATTGAAATCGTGCTAAAATGTGCATTTTGAAAAAGGAAAGAATTGGTTCAACTTTTTGAAACCAAAGGATTTTAAAAGATCTATTCTTGGTATGTCTATGCTAATTGTTTTGGCTAGACAGAAATTGATTTGAAATATCAAAATGAATTTTATATCATCAGTGCATTCAATGCAAAGATGGTAAAAGGATGTAGTTATTAATGTAATTGAACCTAATGTTGGATGTGATCTTAGGATCAACAACCCGCTATAGTATGATGTATAATGACAAAGTCATAAACTGATGAAGTCCTCAACGTACTGTGAAAAGTACGGTATCATGACGTTATAAAACGTTTTGATGTATTGAAAAAGAATTTAAAGGATAGTCGATGTCAATTGATTTGACTAGATGAATGTTTCAAGTTGATATCCAATTTATTGGTATGGTCTAAGCCATTTGATTTGGCTAAGACAAATGGTATGTCATGTTTAAAAGAAAATCGAGATTTCTTTGAAGAAGTTGTGCCAAACCAAATTGTTTTGGTGCGAAATCTAATGATTAAGTCTGAGGTGAACACACCCCGAAAGGGGGTTATACAATGGGTTGATCACCTATGTATGGAAGAGGTAGTTTACTTTCTTGGTGATTGTAAACTGGCCGTAATTGAAGGGTTTACGGTGAAATGTTGTTAAACCTAGTAAGAGTTCATGGTCAATTTGACCCCTCGACAAAAGTATGAAATGTTTTAAAGGAATTCTTATATTCCTCATTATTCCTTCTACTTCATGATTCTTGATAAGTTATGACGGTTAGATAATGTTTGAAAGATAAGAACTTCTTTGAAGAGAAGTTGAGAAGAAGGGTAATCTAAAATTTTGAGGACAAAATTCTGTAAAGAAGGATGGAATTTTTATAAGGGGGAAGAGTGTGACAACCCAGAAAATTGAATTGTCCAGAATTTAAGTTTAAAGAATTAGTTATTAATAAAATGAATTTTTATTAATAATATTCTGTGCTATGTGTTTATTAATCATTCTAGAATCTAGGATAATTATAATACGGGAGGATTCTGGCTACGAGCTAGACTGAACGAGTAAGATTTTTCAAGATGAAAATAAAATTTATCCGGGAACAAAAATATTTCTGAGAAAAAAGACGAAATATGCACTATTCACCCGATGAAACCCTAAGGGTTAGGGTTTAAATAACCTAAGCCTTTTCGAGAGTTCGGTATGTCGAAATGACATTCCGTCAAAAGATTTGACGATAATATATTGTGAAAAGTTAAGTAAGCCGATAAAGTTTTTCGCAAAAAATGTGCAAAAATCGGACGAAATAAAAATGACGAAAAGAACTGCTATGTACTTTTCATTCGTTTAACTACGTTAGGGGAAAACGTGAAGGAAAATGCTTAACATCAAAAAGTGTTTTTCAGTTTTTCAAAGTTCCGAAGAATACGTAAAAGTTAATCAGTAAAGAAAAGATAAAATATCCAAAAATATTTGAATTCCAAGAATCGCAATTTTTAAAACTGTCGGACAAATCTCGAAAGACGGAACCACTAAGCTTCCAGGAGAAGTTTCGTGAATAGTAAGGAGGTTAGTTAAGGAGGTGGGAATAGTAACCTTGGGGGCGAAATAACTATTTTGCCCCTAGCTTTGAAAAATTATAAAAGGAGAGATTAAATCATTTGTTGGTGATTTTGAAAATCACTAACACTTGAGAGAGAGAGAGAGAGTTCGGATAGGAGGGAAAAGGAGGAGGAAAAGCTAGATCGTGTGCAAAATTTGTCAAACAGAAAGAGATTAAAGGAGAAAGGTAATCCAAAACCTAACTTCTACGTAAATTTTCTTTGTTAAAAACATAACTTAATGAGAATAGAAGTAAAAGATGTAAGTTTATAAATTTCTTAAGGAAGTATAAGTTTCGTAATGAATTTGAACGATCCGAATGAATCATATGAATGATTCGGTGAAATTAGTAAGGAATGGTGTTTTATAACATCAAATTCCAAGAAAAAGTAAAATCATAATCAAAATATCGATTAAAAATGAAGAATGAACGAAGAACGTGAAGAACGTAGTTGATGGATAAATTTAAAACCATCGTAGTATAACTTGTTGTTGATGGACAAGTTTAAAACCATCGCGTATAATTTAGTTGCTTATTTCTTGGTTAGGAATGGTAGAAACGTTCATGAAGAACGGATTAAAATTTAGCTATAATGAAGTTATGGCAAAAATTTCATAAAAGACAAACAAGAATTAGAAAGTGCATAAATGGACCTGAAGGTGTAGGGTTTTATAAGAATGTATGAGAACGTAGAAAATGTGAGTCATGGACTCAAGAACGAACGAGTTCCGAGTTCGTATGACTAAATTACGGACGAATGAACGAAGAACGTTAATAACGTAAAACGAATAAATGATGAAGATTAAGCCAATCAAATGGCATGTTAATGGATTCAGAATGAATTCATGTACGAGGGAAATTATAGTACATAAGATAAAGAAGAGAATGGCTTTAGAACGACTTCGTTCTGAGTTATAACGAAGGAGTTATGAGATTGGGAAGTAAGCGTCTCAAACTTGATTCAACACTTAGAAATTTTTTTTCCAAGGTTGATGTTTGGCGCTGCTGCGCCAGTCATGCCTTGGAAGGCGGCGCCGCAACACCAGCCCGGGAAGGAATATACTGCTGAGTGGCGCTGCAATGCGAGGAAGAGAGAAGGAAGGTGGCATCGCAACGCCATACCGAGGAATAAGATACTGAAGACTCGCGCCGCAGCGCGGGCAATAACAAAGGAGGGTGGCGCCGCAGCGCCGGTGCAAAGCCAGACCCAGAGAAGAGCTTTTAATTGTTCAACTCTTGGGGGAAGTATAAGGAAAGATAAAGAACATGTAGTTCACATAAGGTAACACTTAAGAAAGTGAATTAAACCTTTAATAAAGGTTGAACGGAAAGATTAAAAGATAAAGAATGTAAATGCAACGTTGTTGCATTGTACAATCGGTTTTAGCATACAACTAATCATATGGTTTCAACATTAAGAAAAAGTCATGAATTTGGGGTTCATGTAATGGATAATGAAGGTAGTAAGTAAGTTATGTATTATCAAGGAAGCCGTAACAAAGGGTAATAAGATTAATGGAACCTACGTGAAGGTTGAGTGTACGCGAATATTAAACGGGCAGAACCTACACCCCGTGTATGTTTTGACCATAAGGTAATGAAGACCGAAGATTAAACCTGTGAACGGTGAAGAAACTAAATTAAAGACAATGATGTAAATCGTAAAGAAGCCAAGTTAATGATTAACTTGGATGACGTTCTGAGTCGAATGAAACTAACATTGTAAGATAAGAATAAGGTAATGTAAAATGATTAGACGATAAAGAAAAAATCATGAGGTATGGCATTTAATTGCTAGGAAGCCATAAGGAATAAGAAATTGACATAACGAACATTATAGTTTAATGGTTCGGATAAGTTAAGATACGTTTAGGTTGTAGTACAATAGTAATCTTTGATGGTTGACGTATGAGAGTTGGGCTAAATAATTCCTTCAGAGAGCGGAGGTATATAAGAAACTGGCAACCGATCTAACTCACTGTGAAAGACAGTGTAGATGAGACGGGAACTTGTTTGTTGGTTGTTTGTGGAAAATAACTCAGAGTACCATATGAACTACTAGCAGAGACACGATGTGTGCTGAGTCCTAAAAGAGTTATAAGAAGAAGATAAGAATGAAAATCATCAAAGATATTGATCGTATGAGTTAAGACATCTCCGTATGTAATGTAGCTGTAAATCGGTAAAGGAAGTTGTTGCGTAAACATAGATTGAAAGAACGCGAACCCTAAGAAGTAAAGTTAAGCTTAAACCAATGCGTAAGTCAAGTACATGACTAATTGGTGTATGTGTTATTTCCTAATGTGCTATATAGGAATTGGAATGAGCAGTTCAGCATAAACTCTAAGCTGTAGCTGTGCGTAAGGCAAGTTTCCTAACTTCAGTCATATTTCAAATGAATGCTAGTTTCTTAAACTTCTCAGATGTTGAACTTGAGAAGTTTTGTCTATGTGCGAATTTGTGATATTTGTACAAGGTGGTAGAACGTATGAGGCCTTGTTCTACAATTTTAACACTTCGGTGTTTCTATGAGATGAACTATTTTATGATTGAACTGTTCAATATGAGAATGTTCTATTTATACATGAACCGTTATTGCTAAGTCTGTGCTAAAGATTATAGCCAGACAGGATGTGTATGAAAAAGAGTATAAGAATGAAATTATTTCAAAGTGAATGTGACTAATGTTTTAAAATGATAAGAATCAGAGTTTATTCCTATTATTCAAGCTGATTCATAACCTTTGTTCGGTTATCGAAGTTCTAAAGGAATGTTTAAACTCTTAAAGTTGTTTGTTCTACTGCTATGACTTGCTAAGCAATTGAATGCTCACACTTGCTTTAAATGAAAAACATTTTCAGCATATGAGTAGAAGAACTTAAGGATCTCGTAAAGATCAAGCTGATCATTATCAAGAAGTACCCTTCATTAGATGAATGAGCGTGAAGATCAAGCGAAGACTTGTAATGTAGAATAGTTTAATTAAACTATAGACTAGTTTAACCAACTGTTATGTATCCTTGGTGGCGGATGAAAGTCACTCGTGTAAGATGTAAAGAATAATATAATTATCATTATTTGTAATGAACGATGTTATAAGGTATTAGAACCTGGGAATTGAGAATGTATGTTGTTATATTTCACTATATAATGATGTATGTTTGGAAAGAAGTGGGACCGTGACTTACGGAATTCGGGTATGAAGATAGACCGAATTTCGGGGCATTACATAAACTACATAAGTCTTTGTAGGGAAATAATTATTCTGTCACCCGTTCAAAATCCAAAATGGCACTAAGCCCACAGTCAAACATGGCTACAAGTTCCCCATCCGATCCTACTCCTGTCTCTCGAGAGGAGTTCGAAGGATTAAGGAATCAAATAGCAGAATTGGCTGTCTTTCAAAAAGAACAAAGTAAAAACACTCTGGGCCAGACAATGCCTACTCAACTAGAGTTTTTCACACCAGGAGGCTGTCAAGGTATTGACAGAAAGATGGAAACCCATGTACCTGAACCTTCTTCCAATAAAAGAACCAACAAAACCCCTGAAATCACAAAACTCAAGGATGATCGAGAAACTAGGGATATAAAAAAGAAAGTCCAACAAATGGAGGAAACCATCTGGTCAATCAAAGGGACTGAAAACTATGGAAGTGTCACCTATTCAGATCTCTGCATATTCTCAGGGCCTAAATATCCTGACAAATTCAAAATCCCAGAGTTTGAAAAGTACAATGGGGAAGGCGATCCCTATACGCACCTAAAAGTATACATTGGCGAGCTGGGGTCTTATGCTGAAGATGAAAGGCTCAGAATGCAACTTTTCCAAAAGAGTCTTACTGGGGAGGCTAAAGCCTGGTATGCCTGACTCGACAATGCCAAAATCCACAACTGGGAAGAATTGGCCCATGCCTTTTTAAATTAGTACAGTTTCTAGTCACAAATGGCACCGGATTGATACCAAATGACTAAAGTCAAAAAGAAAAGTACTGAGTCTTTTCGAGAATATGCCCAAAGGTGGAGACATCTAGCAGCGTAAGTCATTCCATCAATGACAGAAACTGAGATGGTAATGACGTTTATTGATATCCAAGAGGCTCTTTACTATGAGAGGATCCTAGCAGGCATAGGAAAGTCATTCTTGGAAAATATCAAACACGGCGAAATGGCAGAGATGGGCTTGAAGGCAGACAAGATTAAAGACTTCACTGCCATGGAAGCGGTCGCCAAACATATACAGACTGACAAGTATGCGAGCGATCCCAAGAGGGTACTTGATAAAGGAAATGACGATGTATCCCTCGTTTCATAGGGGCAAGCTAGTAGATCAACCTATAGTCCCCCCATTTGAAAAAAGCAAGACAATCTGCCATTTCAACAACAGGCTGCATTCAACCAAGGCCAGGATAAAAAAAGAAAATTTGAAAGAACAGAAAATTGGGTGTTCACTCCATTGGGCGATTCCCTTGAAAATGTATTGGCGATATTAATGGATCATAAGAAAATTACCGAACTGGCTCCACCTCTGGAACCAGGGAGAAAAAGATACAATCTAAGCCAAAGATGTGCTTACCACTCAGGGTCTTCGGGACACGATACACAAGATTGTTGGTCCTTAAAGCATAAAATTCAAAATCTAATCGAAAATGGTAGCATTCTGGTCCAACAACCTGACCAACAAAATGTCAACACCAACCTTCTGTTGTAGTATGATACAGAGGGAGTAAACATGATCGGGTCAGGAAGTGATGAAATGTATCCAAATCATAAGTACATATGAAGGATGGAGGAATACCCCCATAGGCACAGAACAAATATCTTCGAGTGGGAAAACTTGGAGGAGGGTATGACAGTAATGCAAAAGTTAGAGACAATCCAGAATCAAGTAAATCTGTTAGCTAAGCTGATAGTGCGCTAACATCAGGAAACAAGGTAGTTTTTCATTCAACTATCAGAAAGACAAGAGGAAAAAGAGGTTAACCCTAATGGAAGCCCATATCTCTCCAGGATGAGCCAGCTAAATGAAGAAGATCAAAGTAGGCTAAAAGGGCAAAAAAGGGGATTGATAAAATTGCTAGAAGATCTCGCCAACGAAAAAATCGCTAGGGGGAATGCGAATTCTCAAAGAAAAAAGATCAAACAACATCCACAAGAGGCCAAAAATTCACCCCTTGAGCAAATCAAATGAAGAAATGCTACACTTTCTGATAAGCAAAGGAAGGATTATTGAGTTGCCGCCTCCAATAAATCCCAAGATAAAGAGTTATGATTCCACAAAGATATGTCTCTACCATTCTAACTCAACTGGACATGCAACTGAGGAATGTTGGTCTTTGTGACATAAAATCCAAGATCTCATTGAAAATGAAGAGCTGAAGATAGAATTCCTCATGACCAGAAAAGGCGAAAAGGAAATAAAAAGCTTAATATGTCCACTCGAGACATGCAATACAAAGGAGGTGAAGGCTATGAGCGCCAATTCTGGAAGAACACAAGGTGGTCTGATCCTAATGTAAGGAATGGCAAAGGAGATTCCTCCACCAACATCAAATATCTTGTGGTCCAGAGATAGCAACCACGTTTCTGATTTCATCATCTTGGATGATGAGGAGGAAATACTAATCCTTTTCATGGAAGAAAAAGCCAAAAAAGGAAAGTTCCTTGGAAGAAATGCAACAACAGTTTGAGGGAGATTTCATGGTCGAATCCTCTCAAACCCAGGAAAAATGTGAAGGATCGGATGAAGGAAAAGATGATGAAGTTGTCGGAGAAGCCAACCCATTGAAGAATCAAGAGTTCATGCCTTTTTGCGATGGGTCCAGTTCAAGCATCCTTGAGGAATGTACTGAATCAGGAGGCGATCAAGTTATGGCCATAAGTAAAGATATTCAGAACCATGAGGTAACCTCTATTGTGAGCCTTGAAGGCAATATAACCACTGTCGACTGGACTATCAGGCCTCAGCTGGCCAAGAAGATGTAGATCTAGAGGATAAAGTTGGTAGTTCTAGGAGATGTTGGGATGGTATCACTTTCTTCGTAGTATGCCTTTTATTTTTCATGCATGTAAATATTAAAAAAAAATCAAAAAAAAATCAATATAAAAAAAATCAAGCCAATCCCTTCATCAATGGCGAACTACGTCGACCTGATCTCCCCAATACATGGGAGTACATAGGTAACCATTTTTAATGGCCCGGTCACACCACATAAAAATTTAAAAAAAATAAAAAAATAAAAAAACAAAAACATCTCCATACCCTTCTACACTTTTTCTCATACAGCGTTGAACCTCTTACACCAGGTTCGAACTACGCAGACCTGATCTCCTCTTCAATAGGAGTACATATACAGCCATTTATGGTGCGATCAAAATAAACAAAAACCCAAAAAACCTAAACAAACACTTCTCAAATCGTTCAACTCATCAAGTAGAAACTACGCAGACCTGATCTCTCCTCATCAATGGGAGTACGTAGGCAACCATCAGTGGTGCGAACTGACCCTCAAAAGAAACATCCAAACCCAAACATCAATCCCAAGACGCCAAGAAAAGCTCTCAAAGTCAGTGACCCATGTTAAGAAGACCATCAACAACACTTTAATGTCATTCCATCAAATTTGACACAAGTCCCAGAAAGGAAAAAACAGCGATACACTAAGACAACCAGCAGTGAGGACCTTCAAAGAGCCTACACCCTCAATCACAAGTCTTTATCAAATTAGAAGAAAATCATCAAGACCAATTATGTGAACAATTTAAGAATAATGATTGAGGGCATCAAAGTCCAAATCCACTACCAGTTCACCATATGGTACAAAGGTATAACCCTCTTGCGATCTCGACATCTTATCAGCCCATCTGTCAAAGAAATTATCCCAGACAACAAGTAAGGTTGGGGAAATCTCGAAAACAATGATAACTCAACACTGGGGCATTTATCAACCATCCTAAAGAGGAAAATACACCAGTCAACACCATTAGCATGATACATCATCATCAGATCTTCCCTCATATCATCTCACTAGTGATTCAGTAATGATCATTTGGTCTTTTCCTATCATACTGTTCTTAGAATGAATAACCCACATCTGAGGTATGACTCTTTCATCCCTTTATGAGCTTTCAGTCTCCATTTACATGCATTAGCGATAATATACATGTTAAGTATTCTTAGAAAGAGGTTCTTGCTATGAGTGGGATTAATTCTGATAAGCGTCTGTGGGGTAAAAATCACGGGAGCGATTAGAGAATTAAGACTATTCAACCTTTTGATTAGGCATGACATCCTAGTTCAAAGTGCTTTTTGGAACAGACTTAACCTCATATGCATGTCTGTACTTTGCGATTGCCCTCACTCTTAGTTTTGGGGTATGAAGCTATGGCAAAAATAGTGGTAATTAATGAGTAGATAAAAGATAAATCGCCAACCTAATGTCTGGAATCGTGGCCTAGGTTGCTCGAGTTATTAAGCCTGAGGGATGTCTTTACACCTGGTGCCCTAAAACCATATGGTTTGGGAGTCATCGTCCCACCGCTCGTTATATTGGGTAACTTAGCGCCTAAGAAAATGAGCATTGAAAAAAAGGCAAAACCTGAGCAGATCCGAATTTTGGCGTAAGTTATTCGAGTAATTAATCCCGAGGGGTGTCTTTACACCTGGTTCCCTAAAGTCATCTGGTTTGGGAGTCACCGACCCAACGCTCCCTACATGAATGACTTAGAGCCTAAGAAAATGGACATGTCAAGCTCAGGTAAAGAGGCAAATAGAGTGATCACCTAACTTGTCTTGAAGCGTGGCCTTTATTACTCAAGCCAGTAAACTCGAAGGGGTGTCTTAACACTTAGTACCCTAAAGCCCTCCGGTTTGGGAGTCATTGGTCCAAAAATCGTTACATGGGTAATTCTAAATAGCCTAAGAAAACGAGACAAGATTAAGAGAGATAAAAGAAAAATTGCAAAGGCACAGTAATAAAAAACCTGCTAGGAGTTGTGTCACTCATAGTGTGTATGTCATATGAAGTCAATTCTACGAAGAATAACGTAGAGCAAAGATGAAGTATCTCTGATATAGGGAGATAAGTCTTTTGAATCTAATCCTACCCATGAATAATGACCATGGATGCTTTAAAAGATCTTTGTGATTTTATAACTCATTCAATTTTATAAAATTTTACTTCAAATGCCTTATTCACAAGAGTATACTAATCTTGACGGCCAAGCCGTTAAGCTTTTGTTACATTTTGCTTTTGATGTGCAGGATATTGCTCACTCGCGATTTGGTCAAAAAGAGGGTTTCTCATATGAATCCCCGGCATCAACATGCAAAAGTACCGTGGCATCTTCTAATTCTAAGAAAGGGAAGGAGTTTAAGGTGAGATCAAGCTTCTCATCAAAAGAAAGGGAAAATTCTCAAAGTCCTTAACTCAAGAGCAAAAGCCCAACGACAAAAGGTCTTGCAAATGAAATCTACACCATCAAACATGTTAACATGTGTCAAGCCCTCACAAGTTAAGGCCTCTACATTGAAGTTCAAATCTGGGAAGTGAAAGAATGGGATGCACCCTTCAGGGATGTCAGCGGCACTCAAGTCATCAAGTCAGCCAGGTTGCGAATCAAAAGCTCAAGGGAATGGGGCACAATCACCCAACAACGAAAAAGAAACTCCAAATCGCCTCAAAAAGGGTAAATTTAGGTAAGTTTCTACTCCAAAAAAAATTTAAAATGTGCATCAACCTAGGACAATAGACTCCTAAGGATAAATTTAGGTCATCACATCATGCATGATCTGCAAATGTACAAAGCGCTGCATCAGCGTACATCTATATTAAGGTTTAGCATGCATCTCCTGTAGATTTAAATATGCGTGCACATTAAATGCCTAGATTAGAGAAAAATTTCGTCGTAGACACCATTTGATATTATAAGCAATTGGCATCAATCCAGTGTAACATCAGGCGGAGTCTAGTGAATTAAGTCGTTGAATATTACTTCAGCGAAGGTATCAGAAGAACCGGTATTCTAAACCAATAGCATCAATTCAGCGCGACATCAAGACAGTTCAGCGATGAAAGCTTTGTACACCACCATTTGAATGTGAATCAAAATAGTTTGGCGATGTCAGTGTAGTTAACTACTAGCGGGGTAAGATCCATTGTTAAACTACCAGCAGGGGTATGCTCCATTGAAAACTACCAGCGTATACATCGGGAAGGTTTGGTGATTTTAGAACGTCATTCCTAGTAGATATGTAGAAAATATCTCAATTTCTCTTCATTAAATAGGCATTAGCGACACCGATAAAGAGCCAAACCGTTGGAGTCAACACCAGCATAGGCATTAGCAGCAACCGATAAAGGTAAAGCGATTTGCAATGTACGAAGTACGATTTGTGAATTATGATTTACAAAATGCAATGTGCTAGTTGCGAAGTGCGATTGGCCAAAATTGAAATGCGATTTGCGAACTGTGATTTACGAAAACATTTTAACATTCATCGTAAAATTCATAAACATTGCGATATGCATCATTAAAAATTACCTTGTCATATTTCTAGTGTCTAGTAATCTTTATCATGTTTATTCCATTGCATTGCATGAACATGATAAAGAGGGGCATCTGTAGACACTCAAAATTTCTTTTTCCTGTTACTAACTATATAGGAGGATAAAAGCATCTTTTCACACTCTAGAGATAACCCTAGATCAGTTCCAAACCCAAAAATAACCTCGGGAGATTCAGTTTCCTACCCCAAAGATAACCCCAAAAAATTAGTCTCCAAGCCCGGAGATAACCTTGGGAAAGTCAGTTCCAACCCTGGAGATAACCTCGAGAATCAAGTTCAAAGCCCGGAGTCAACCCTGGGAGGTCAAGCCAACCTCAAAGATGACCATGAGGATAGTTAGAGTCAACAACAGATCAACCTCAGAGATAACCCTGAGAAAAGACTGCTACAACTGCGCAAAAACGGAGATAACCCCAGGAGAGGAAAAATGGTTATTTTGCCAAATAAAATTCAACTCAAATTAAATAAACTCATTTCAACTTAAATTACTTCAAAAGAAGTCCCACAAGATCCATATCTTAACTTCTGAGCGTAAACTACGCAAAACAGCTCAACGGACTGCCTGATGGAGACCCGAAAATGCTATTTCAGTCATGAACCTATCTTCTTGGAATCAAAAAAGAGCAAACCCTATGTCATTGCATAGCTCTCGAAAAGATCTTTCCAAAATGGTATGGCACATTTCCATCGGACTCCCAAATTGAAAGTTATGAAGGTTCCAGCAAACAGCGCGTTGTCCGAGTCACGTACTTCAAGATGGTGGGACCCGAGTAGGAACTGTGGTCTATAGACTCGCCTTACCGCTAAGTATGTCTTATGTTCATAAAGTTTTTCACATATCTATGTTACGTAAATATGTGAAAGACCCGAACCACATTATTAAATTAGAACCGGACGAGATAGCGGAAGATTTAACGTATGAAGAGGTACCTGTTAAAATCTGGGATAATAAGGTTCATATTCTACGCTCCAAAGTTATACCTCAAGTCAAAGTTTTGTGGAGAAACCACGATGTTGAGGAAATGACCTGGGAGTTAGAATCAGAAATCAAGGTATCCTCACCTCTTCGACATACTAGGTATGTACCCTAATTTTGAGGGTGAAATTTCATAAGAAGGGGAGGTTGTAATACCCCAACTTTTATGAATAAAGAATATTTTTTCTCAAAATATTTTTTTGAATATTATGGTGTGGATTTGATATAATGTTATAGTTGTGGGTAATATTTACAAAATTTTGCAAAGTAAACAAGTGGTTATATAATATTCGATTGATCGGGGAATATTCATTTTAATCAGGGAATATTCGTACGACGGCACAATCATTGGTGGACCCCACAACGGAAGTATTGTAGTAGTTAAAAAATGACGGAATTATCTTTTTATAAAAATAACGACGAAAGTTTTACCGTTAAACTGTTGAACTACCCGGTGGTAAAAGTACAGTAATATGCATGGTTGCATAGTAGCACACGGTATTGATTATTGATGCTTACGTGAGAAGTCACTCAGTTATACTCAATTATTACTACAGTAACGACGGCATAATATCTCTCATATTATTGATTCAATTATTATCACAGTATCAATATTCTATATTATTAAATCAATAATTGAGACGACAAAGTTATTCATATTATTATTTATAATATTGACGATGTCTAGAAAGTTCTGTCGAGTAGAGGTTTGGTCACCTAATTACGCGTCAATAGGGAGAAATCCTTATCAAAAAGCCCCCTCTTTCCTGGGAATGATCTGGTAGTTAAATATTACGAGTTATAATATTAATGATGAATAAGTTCGTGTTGATAAAAAATGAATTTGATAGTTCCATTATGTTGGGATTATTAGTGTTAGTGGAAATCGATATTTATTTCGATAATAATTGATTTCTAGAGGTTATATTGACCAATCGGGTAATTAATCGAATAAATGAGCAATTAATTGCTATTAATTCACATGCTTATAACTATTTGTTCACATGTGTGTACTATTGATTCACATGCATGTACTATTAGGGGAGGTGGTTCAAGATTGATAATACTTGCATGACTAAATTAAAAATGGAGGTATAGATGAAGGTACTATAATGTAACAATTTTTTTCACATGTATAGAACTATTGATTTACATGAATGTACTATTGATTCACATGATGTACTATTAGGGGAGGTCGTGCAAGTTTGATAATACTTACAGGACTAAATTAAAAATGAACAAAAAGATGAAGGTATTAAACTGTAATATTTTGAGCCCCAAAACGTGCAATTATCGAAACTATATTTTCCTATAAATAGAAGCTCATTCTTCTTCCATTCTCACCAATTCACTAAGACTCACAAGAGCAATTATAGAGAGAGAAACTATAGAGGGAAAGAAGAAGAGAAGTCTGCTACCTCACTATTCCAATATCCAGTCTTCTTCTGAGGTAAGGGATATTCCAGTATCTCATTTCCTGAAGAGAATATTGAAAGCAACGGGTGAGCTCAACTAGCCCAGTAAGAAATATTATGACTAAGATAATGCAGAATAAATTTTCGTTAGCCTTCAACAGTGTTAAACTGATAAAATATAATAAACATCAAGTTTAACTACAGTGGAACAAGCAATCAATTAGAAGAGTCAAGTAGAGCATGATTACTACTATTTTCTATGAATTAAAAAGTTTATCATCAATTTTATCGTTGGGACTCAGCTTAATAAATAAACCACATCATCGAATCATCCCTACACTACGAGCCAAGGATATGCATTAGTATCACGTCCACGAGTTATCCCTGCACTACGGGCGAAGAATATTCGTGTAATCATTAATGGTCATGATTATTCCGAATTATCCCTGATCATAATCATACCAATCAACAGTCCATCTATGCACTACGGGCCAAAGATGACTTTCATCACAATATAAGCATGATGATGATGACAATGATATAAGAATTCAATTAAATGAAAGCAAAGGATAAATTTTAAAGATTTATAATTTAATTTATCCAGAATTCAATAATATCTAAATTATCAACATGATACTGCTTTGTGGAGTAAAATTCAAGAATAATATCCATGTATCAAAAATAATTTAGATAGAAAAGAAATAATTTTTTTGGGTGAATAGCACCCCGTGAATAGTACTTCAAGTATAATACCCCGTGAATAGTACATTGGCATGAAAAGTGCCCCGAATACTCGAGTGAATAATACCCGAGTGAATAGTAACCCGTGAATAGTACCCCGGTATGAAAAGTACCCCGAATCCCCGAGTGAATAATATTTGAGTGAATAGTAACCCATGAATTGTAACCCATGAATAGTAACCTGTGAATAGTACCTCGGGTGAAAATATTATTATTTAATAAAAAAATTTAGATCAATATTCCAATGATACGATACTGGATGAAGCGCAAAACTCAAGGATATTCCACTAATTTCAAGGTTTATAGAAGCAATACTTACCATAGTAAGTTTAGATTTAAGAATATGAAAAGAAATAACATACGAAATAGCAAATAGATTTTCACCTGTCATGCGGTACGTAATCCGTGTAGATAGGTTATTCTGACATATTAAAGGATGAATACAAAAAATAGTATTCCTTATAAATACGAAAGAAATAATACCCCTTACCTTAGTAGAAGACTGGATACTGCAATAGTGAAGTAGCATAATACTCTTCTTCTTGCTCTCTATAGTTTCTCTTGTGAATCTCAGTGAATTGGTGAGAATGAAAGAAGAAGTAAGCTTTTTATTTATAGGAGAATAGGCTAAATAGCAATTGATTCATGAACGGTCCATATTGATTTACTATTAGAACGGATGGTTCATATTGATTACTATTAAAATCACAACTGACGGTCCATATTGATTTACTTTTAAAACCACCACCGATGGTGCAGATTGATTTACATTTAAAACCACCACCGACAGTCCAGATTGATTTACTTTTAAAACCACCACCGATGGTTCAGATTGATTTACTATTAAAACCAACACTGACGGTCCAATTTGATTTACTATTAAAACTACCATCGATGGTCTACATTGATTTACTATTAAAACCACCATCGATGGTCCAGATTGATTTACTATTAAAACCACCACCGACGGTCCATAAAATTAGTAAATCTTCTCATGGAATACCAAGTCAAACTTACAACAAACGCCTGATAACAAATCCCTATATTTATATCAAAAAATTAAATAAATATTTACCACAAATCATTTATCTTTAATAAACACATTTTTAATCTATTAACAATTATTCATTATTAATATTATAACTTACAATATTTAACAACCATATCATTCTCAGGAAAAGGGGGCTTTCCGATAAGGATTTCTCCCTATTGGCGCGCAATTAGGTGACCAAACCCCTTTCATCGACATAACTTTTTAGACATTGTCAATAATGCAAATAATAATATGAATAACACTGTCGTCTCAATTATTGATTTAATAATATAAAATTTTATGCAGATGATATTGTAATAATAATTGAATCAAATAACGTGAGATACTATGCAACAATTACTATAGCAATAATTGAGTAAACTGAGTGGCTTCTTACGTAAGCATTAATAATCAATACAGTGTGCTACCATGCAACCACGTGTATTACTATATTTTTACCACCGGGTATTTCAACAGTTTAACGATAAAACTTTCGCCGTTATTTTTATAAAAAGTTATTTATGTAATTTTCTAACTACGACAATACCTCCGTTGTGGGGTCCACCAATGATTGTGCCATAGTACGAATATTCCCTGTTAAAATGAATATTCCCCGACCAATCGAATATTTTATAACAACCTGTTTACTTTGCAAAATTTGTAAACATTACCCACAACAATAACATTATATCAAATCCACACCATAAGATTCCAAAATATATTTCGAGAAAAATTAATCTTTATTCATAAAAGTTGGGGTCTTACAACCTCCCCTTATTATAAAATTTTGTCCTCGAAATTAGGGTACATACCTGGTATGTCAAAGAGGTAAGGATACATTGACTTCATTTCAGATTCTAACTCCCTGGTCATTTCCTCAACATCGTGGTTTCTCCACAAAACTTTGACTTGAGGTATAACCTTAGAACGTAGAATATGATCATTCTTATCCAAGATTTTAACAGGTACCTCTTCATACGTTAAATCTTCCGCTATCTCGTCCGGTTCTAATTCAATAATGTGATTCGGGTCTTCCACATATTTACGTAACATAGATATATGAAAAATGTTATGAACACGAGACATACTTGGCGGTAAGACGAGTCTATAGGCCACAGTTCCTACTCGATCGAGGATTTTGAATGGCCTAATGAATCGAGGATTGAGCTTTCCTCTCTTTCCAAATCTTGTAACTCCTTTCCATGGAGCAACACGTAATAACACATGATCTCCAACATTGAACTCCATGTCCTTTTGATGAAGATTAACATAACTCTTTTATCGATCTTGTGAGGTTTTTATACGTTGTCAGATCATTTGAATCTTTTCCGTAGTCATACGTACCAACTCCGATCCCAACAACGTTCCTTTATCCACGTCGTCCCAACATACTGGAGAACGACACTTGCGTCCATACAATACCTCAAATGGAACCATGCCAATACTTGCTTGATAACTATTGTTGTATGAGAATTCCACTAATGGCAAGCACTTGTCCCAATTTCCCTTGAAGTCAAGGACACATAGTCTTAATAGATCTTCAAGAGTTTGAATAGTCCTCTCCGACTGCCCATCTGTTTAAGGATGATATATCGAACTAAATCGTAAATCTGTGCCCATAACCTTTTGCAAATTAACCCAAAATCGTGAAGTGAATCTTGGGTCTCGATCAGAAACTATGGATACTGGCATGCCATGCAGTCTTACAATCTAATTTATATACATACGAGCAAGACGTTCAAATGAATATGTTTCTCTTATAGGTAATAAATGATCAGACTTGGTCAATATATCAACAATGACCCAAATTGCATCTATGCCTTGAGAAACCTTGGGAAGACCAGTAACGAAATCCATGGTAATGTGCTCCCACTTCCATTCTGGAATTTCAAGTGGTCGCAATGGACCTTTTGGCACTTAATGCTCCGCCTTGACTCGTTGACAAGTTAGACACCTTGAGATAAACTCCAATACCTCTCTCTTCATATTGCTCCACCAAAATGTACGTCGAAGATCACGATACATTTTGGTACTCCCATGATGGATTGAAAATGGTGTGTTGTGCGCCTCCATCACGATCTTATACTTTAAATCAGGGTCGTTAGGAACAAATAGTCTGGATTTGACTCGAAGTATTCCTTCTTCATCGATTCTTGCTTCCGAAATAGCCCCTTCTTATACTTTCTTCTTCATACGCATTAGCTTCAGGTCCGTAAGTTGAGCACCTTTAACTTTATCGATTAAAGTAGGTTCTACTCGTATATTTGACATCATATCATGGGTCCCTGGAGTCTTTAATTGTGACAAGGTAGGATTTCAAATAATTCAAATTTTAGAAATAATTTTTTTATTATTTAATATTGATATTAATTATCAATATTATGCCGATTATCTTTGATACGAGTCTAGAGAAATGGTCAATTTGTGTATTGAGTGAGAAAATAAGAGTAGAGTTGTGCTTAATAAATAATAGAAACCCTAACCCTAGTTGCGGGTAATGATCAATGATTGATTGGATAGGGTATAGACTTAGTAAACCCTAATAAGGGATTAGAAACCATAATCTCATATTGAGGAACCCTAACGCACAGTTAGGAACCTTAATCGAATGTTGGGAAACCCTAATTTTAAATT
Organism: Panax japonicus; assembly: GCA_020205505.1. Lineage (NCBI taxonomy): Eukaryota > Viridiplantae > Streptophyta > Magnoliopsida > Apiales > Araliaceae > Panax > Panax japonicus. Next base: position 23,994,080 of record CM035110.1, on the reverse strand, counting down.
CGGGAATCCTAAACCCTAATTAGGAAATGCTAATCCTAATTAGCAAGCCCTAATGTGATTAGTAAACTTTAATATAATTATGAAACACTAATTATATTTTGGTTATCTTAATTTTCTATATTGAAAACCCTAATTAGAAAATTCTAGAAACTAAAGTTGTAAAACCATAGGGTTAAACCCTAAGGGTTAAATCCTAAGGGTTGGATAAAAAGTCAAGAATGCCATAAAATTATAAGGAGAAAGACCAAAATGCCCTTTTCACATTCTTTAATATGTAACTTGTAAAATTTGCCAACAACTTTGGTTGTTCACCAACTTTTGACTTAGCATGACTAAAAACTCCAGCAAATCAGCCTAGTGCATCATCTATATCAGCAACATACATTGCACCAAGTGATTATAAAATATATAGAGAGAGAAAGTCACCAAAAGTTGCCCATTTGTGTTCTAACTCTCAAACAACTTTTTCTCTCTCCTAACCTCCAAAAATATAAAGTGTATCAGTCCCTAAAACACCCCATAGTACACCAAGATTAGTGGAGAAGGAACAAGGATCAAGGAATGGACAAGAAGGTATACACCACTAAACCTACTTTGATCTTGTATGCTTAGTTAGATATGTGTTTATGTGTTTAGAATCATGCTAAAGGATGTTTTATGATGATATATGATGATCCATCATAGATCTAAACATCAAATGGCTTTAAAAGTGAAGTTTTTCAAAACTGCTCAAGAACACTAAAAGTGGTCTGACAACCATATGTTAGTGGCCCTAGATCTTTCTCTGTTTATTCTTTTTGTTGTTTTAAGTTTTAGATCTATAGTTTGACATGAGGCCTGTGATCTGGAAGTGGAATCACAACCATTCCATATCCAGATTGTAAGTTATAGTTTGTCAAACCTCGTTTACCGAGCATGACCAGATGATTTATGGGTAACCCAAAAATTATATAACTGGGTCTGACAAGCTTTTCAAATGCCTTGATCAGTCAGGTATGATGTTGTTTGTTGATGTGTTGGTAACCAAGTTGTAGGCTGATAGTTGTACTTTATATCCGTACCTTTAGATCTCTTAAATAATCAACAAGATAGGAGTAGTGGATGGTCAAACTAGACCATTCGATCACGGTTAGCGTTTTTGGAAAACCCAGAAATTTTATGAACTAACTCCTTGACAAGGTTTGACTGAGTTGAATTCGGAACATGTAATGTACTCGGACTAATCTATTGATGTAAATATGTTCTATGACATGAGTAATACATGTATGGACCAAGAAAACACTTAATTAATGACCAGAACCTAGACTAAATGGAGCTAGAAAGTGCCTACTCGAACTGCCTGGGTTTCTGGGTTACCCAGAAAATCTAAAAAGGTTCTGACAGTAACTTTGGGGGCTTGGATCTTCAAAGTGTGTTGTTGTATGGCCCAGATTGTTGGTGATAATTATAGTGTTACATAAATACCACAAGATCAAAGTTTAAGTTAAACCAGAAACATGCTAATCAGAGAATTAAACGTGGTCAAACCTAGCATGTTCGTAACTGACTGTCAGTGTTCTTGAAGCTCAAGTACACTAACAGCGACGGTTACTCTCGCTATATCCTATAGCGACAGTTTTAATATTTTTATTTTCTGAATTTATGGAAAATATTTAAAAAATAGAAATAAATTCTAAAACATTACAAAAATAGTTTTAAAAATTATTTTTAGTTATGAAAAATAATTTTTGAGAATTTGGAATATTTTTCATTAATATTCATAATTATTTGAATATTAATGGTATTTAATTTATTTAATTAGTATATTAAATAAATTAGAGAAAAATGATTTTAATATTATAAAAATCATTTTAAATAAGAATAAAGTGTTAGAAAATATTTTGAGTTATAAAAAATAACTTTTAATATTTTTAGAGAATTTTCATTAAAAATCAATATTAATGATATTAGATTTATTTAATTATTATATTAAATAAATGATGGAAAAAATAGTTTTATTGATTTAAAAATCATTTAAATATGAGAAAAGTAATTTAAAAATATTTTAAGTTATAATTAATGACTTTTAATATTTTTATAAGAATTTAATTAATATTGAAATATTAATGGTGATGGTTTAAAAATAATTTTAATTATTTTAAAAATTATTTAAGGAGAATATTGAGGAATTAAAAATATTCTAAGTTATTATTAATAACTTTAATATTTTGAAAAGTATGTCATTAATATTTTAAATATTATTAAATATTAATGATGATTGTTTTATCAGAAATTAAATTATTTAAAAATGATTCCAATGTTTGAAAAATTATTATAAAATATAATAATTATTTGAAAATTATTAAAAGCTTCTGAAAAATATTATAAATGATATATGACTTATCTAATATAATATTGAAGCTTTGAGACCGAGTTTAATTGGCAATACAAGTGTTAATTGACGGATACGGGTGACCAAGACACCGAGATGAGACCGAAGTCTAACCGGACCGAACTAGTTAGACTTGAGAAGTGTTTATATAAGTTATAAACAATGATGTGACTATGTGGTACTGTGTCTAGGAGAAATATTGACTGTAAATTAAAATATTATGTGTTATGAATTATTGTGCTAATTGTGAGACCGATATTGTGATTATATGTCTTTCAAATGCAAATAAGTATATTGTGTTGCAGTAATTAACGAAGAAGTCAAGTTTCCTTAACTCAACCTTGAGTTAATACTTTTTAAATATTATGGTGGTTAATTATTATTGATTAGACCACGTCTGAGAATTTATTGTTGATTATTCGCAGTTAATGCATGTTTATTAATTCAAATTGAATTAGTGATTCTGAGAATATATAATTGGGGAATAATTTGTTATTGGATATTTACATCCGTAGAAGCTATTATTGACAGTACAGATAATTCCTATCTATTGTTGAATTATGTCTTAGCTAATTATTCTGGCTAGACGAACATTTATTAGAACTTGATAGGTTCGAGAAGAGAATTCAATTGTTATTGACAGATCGATGCCAATTATTTCGCCTAGATCGATAAAGTGATTAGATATTGAAATCATTGTATTTCGTAGTTATAAATCAAACTCTGATTATAAGACTGAGAAGAACAACCTTTTATACAAAAGGAACACTTTTGGTCGTATATTCGGCCTTTACGCGTGTGTAAGTATTATACATAATATAGGGTACAAGGAGTTGGCCGCTCTAAGTACTTGCAAAGGGGTATGACTTAATCTTTATGGTTATCTAATACACCTGGGTATATCAAAGTAAATCTTTGATAGTTACTCGAGAAGAGAAGTTTAAGATCCTTAGGGATCACTCAACATAAACTCTGAAGAATATTTCCATCTTGTTATTCAATTGAATATCGTAGAAACTTTGAAAGCATTGTATTCTTTCATTTTTGAATTATTGTGTTGCATAGGTTGCGAGAAGACTTGTTAGTGATTCTTATAGATACCCTTTGGTATCATTCTATCTAAATAGATAGTCTGTTATTCTTGATTCTTATACATTCATTGTATGTCTTAACTTGCAGGGAAAATTTGTTTCTCACCCTTGCTAAATAAAACATTTCAGCTAGGGACGAAGTGGCAGGAGGTGCTGTGAAGAACAAAGGCAAAGGTGTTATATTGGAATTTCGCCCTAGAAATTAGGGTACGTACCTGGTATGTCGAAGAGGTAAGGATACCTTGATTTCATTTCGGATTCTAACTCCAAGGTCATTTCCTCAACATAGTGGTTCCTCTATAAAACTTTGACTTAAGGTATAACCTTGGAGCGTAGAATATGTTCCTACTTATCCAAGATTTGAACAGGAACCTCTTCATACGTTAAATCTTCGGCTATTTTTTTTCAGTTCTAACTCAATAATGTGGTTCGGGTCTTTCACATATTTACGTAACATGGATATATGAAAAACGTTATGAACATGAGACATACTTGGTGGTAAAACGAGTCTATAGGCTACAGTCCCTACTCGATCGAGGATTAAAAATGGGCCAATGAATCGAGGATTGAGCTTTCCTCTCTTTCTAAATCTCGTAACTCCTTTCCATGGAGCAACACGTAACAACAAATGATCTCCAATATTGAATTCCACGTCCTTTCGATGAAGATCATCATAACTCTTCTGTCGATCTTGTGAGGTTTTTATACGTTGTCGGATCGTTTGAATCTTTTCTGTAGTCATACGTACCAACTCCGGTCCCAACAACGTTGCTTCTCCCACCTCATCCCAGCATATTGGAGAACGACACTTTCTTCCATACAATGCCTCGAATGGAGCCATGCCAATACTTACTTGATAACTGTTGTTGTAGGAAAACTCCACCAATGGTAAGAACTTGTCCCAACTTCCCTTTAAGTCAAGGACACATAGTCTCAATAGATCTTCAAGAGTTTGAATAGTCCTCTCTGACTGCCCGTTCCTTTAAGGATGATAAGCCGAACTAAATCGTAAATTTGTGCCCATAGCTTTTTATAAACTAACCCAAAATCTTGAAGTGAATCTTGGGTCTCGATCAAAAACTATAGATACTAGCATACTATGCATTCTTACAATCTCATTTATGTACATACGAGCAAGACGTTCAAGGGTATAAGTTTCTCGTATAGGTAAGAAATGAGCTGACTTGGTCAATCTATCAACAATGACCTAAATCGCATCTATGCCTTGAGAAACCTTGGGAAGACCGGTAACTAAATCCTTGGTAATGTGCTCCCATTTCCATTCTAGAATCTCAAGTGGTTGCAATGGACCTTTTGGTACTTGATGCTCCTCCTTGACTCGTTGACAAGTTAGACACCTTGAGATAAACTCTGCTATCTCTCTCTTCATATTGCTCCACCAAAATGTATGTCGAAGATCACGATACATTTTGGTACTCCCAGGATGGATTGTAAACGGTGTGTTGTGCGCCTCCATCAGGATTTTATACTTTAAATCAGGGTCGTTAGGAACACAAAGTTTGGAGTTGACTCGAAGTATTCCTTCTTCATCGATTCTTGCTTCCGGCATAACACCTTCTTGTACTTTCTTCCTCATATGCATCAGCTCCAGGTATGTAGCTTGAGCAGCTTTAACTTTATTGATTAAAGTCGGTTCTACTCGTATATTTGCCATCATCACGTGGGTCCCTGGAGTTTTTATCTCTATCTCCATCCTTTTCAAGTCATACAAAATGGGCATTTGCATTGACAATATCGCACTCGTACCCGCATATGATCTTCTATTCAATGCGTTAGTTACCACGTTTGCTTTTCCAGGATGATATTGGATGGTATGATCATAATCTTTCAAAAGTTCAAGCCAATGTCGCTATCGCATGTTGAGTTCTTTTTGAGTGAAGAAATATCTGAGGCTTTTATGATCCGTAAAGATCTCCACTTTCTCCCCATACAAGAAATGCCTCCAAATTTTAAGTGCGAAGACAACAGCTGCCAACTCTAGATCACGAGTAGGATAATTCCTCTCATATTCTTTGAGTTCTCGAGAGGCATAGGCTATGACTTACCCATGTTGAATGAGAACACATCCTAACTTCTTGCCTGAAGCATCACTGTAGATAAAAAATCCCTCCGAGCCAGATGGTATTGTCAGAACAGGTGCTGAAATGAGTCTTCTCTTGAGTTCTTAAAAACTCTTCTCACATTCCTCACTCCAACCAAATTTTGTATTTTTTCGAGTCACCTGAGTTAAGGGAGTAGCGATTCGAGAAAACCCTTCTACGAATCTCCGATAATAACCAGCTAAGCCGAGAAAGCTACGTACTTCGGTCACTGATTTAGGTTGTTCCCAGCTTTGAATGGCTTCAATCTTTGCCGGGTCAACAGATATTCCATGACTTGATACCATGTGCCCAAGGAATGCTACTTACTTAAGCCAGAACTCGCATTTCTTCAACTTGGCATAAAACTTATATTCACGAAGCTTTTGGAGTATCAGCCTCAAGTGTTGCTCATGATCTTCATGGCTTTTGGAATAAATAAGGATGTCATCAATAAAGACGACCACAAAGTGATCCAAATATTCCTTGAATACTCGGTTCATCATATCCATGAAGGCAGCAGGAGCATTAGTCAATCCAAAAGACATGACTAGGAATTTATAATGCCCGTACCGAGTTCTGAAAGCCGTCTTTGGAATGTAATCGGTTCTAATCTTCAATTGGTGATATCCGGAATGAAGATCAATCTTTAAAAAGAATTTGGCGCCTAGCAAATGGATAAACATGTTATTAATACGTGGCAATGGGTACCTATTTTTGATGGTGACATGATTCAAATCCCGATAATCAATACAAAGTTGCATACTCCCATCTTTCTTCTTCACGAATAGAATAGGAGCACCCCAAGGAGAAGTACTAGGATGAATAAAGCCAATGTCTAACAATTCTTGCAGTTGGGTCTTTAACTCCTGAAGTTCAATAAGAGCCATTCGATATGGGGCTTTGGAAATAGGTTTTGTACTAGGTTCAAGGTCAATACAAAATTCAATTTCACGCTCTGGGTGTAGGCCAGGAAGTTCTTCAGGGAATACATCAGGAAATTCATTAACAATAGAAATATCATTCAAAACTGAGGTATTTTTGTTTAGATCCGTGACATAAGCTAAGAAAGCTTGACATCCGTTTTTCAATAAACGAATAGCTTTATGGCTTGAAATGACAGTAATCAATTTTAATGGTTTGGTTGCTTGAATTCACATAATTGGTTGATTAGGAATATGAAAGCTAACAACCTTACGAAAATAATCAATTTTTGCATGATGAGTAGTTAACCAATCAATCCCTAGAATTACATCAAATGAAAGTATTTTTAATGAAATAAGATCGACAGGTAATGTGAGGGTACCGATTTGAACCAAATAAGACTTATAAACAATGGATGTAATGAAGGTTTCTCCCAATGAAGTTTCAACAGATAAGTCAAAGTCTAATTTCTCCGGAGTCAAATTTAAACGTTGAGCGCAAGTAAGAGGAATAAAGGAATGTGTAGAACCGGTATCAAATAAGGTATATACTTCGCTAGAGTTTATGATAAGCTTACCCGTGATGACCTCATTCGGGTTCCTTGCTTTGTAGGAGGTCACGACAAACGCTTTCCCTTGCACTACTGGCTTTGACTTTTCTGGGATGTCCTTTGGTGTCTCCATCCTAGCTGAACTTGTTTTCGGTGAATGACAAAATTGGACTATGTGACCTTCTCTTCCACAATTATAACATGCTTTGGACGACATCTTTTAGTTTGGACTTATATGTCCTTCCCCTCCGCATTTGAAGCATATAATAGGTGGTCATTCTCCTTCCTTAACCACGAGTGCAGGTGCTGACGTCTTTCCATCAGTGTTGAATCTCCTCTTCTTGAAATGTCCATTCTTATTGCTTTAGCCATGATTACCATTAAAGTGGTTACCATTTCTGGCATGTTGATTTCCTCCACGCTTATTGTCACCGCTTCGATGACTATTATCATTTCTCCGGCTGCTCTCTTTTAGTTGGGTTGACTCATTATTGCACTCCAATAACTAAGCCCTATTAACAACATCTAAATACAAACACAGTTTATGAGAGATAAGATATTGACGTATCTCGGGTTTCAAACTTCTTAGAAACATTCACGTCATTCTCTCCTCATTATCAGCAAAATGGGACACAAACTGGGACAACTCGGCAAACTTGGCTTCGTATTGCGACATGGTCATGTTGTTTTGTTCCAGTTTAATGAACTCTACCTCTTTCATGTGACGAATACTTTCGGGAAAGTACTTGTCGTTGAACAGTTCTTGGAACATCTCCCAAGACATCTTCAGTGCGGCATGTTGAGTACGCTTTACAGATTCCCACCAGTAATCTACCTCTGCCTGCAACATGAAGGTGGCAAAGGGAACCTTTTGCTCCCCAGAGCATCCCAAGACATCAAATATCTTGTTGATCTGCTATATCCACGTCTCCGCCTTAAGTGGTTTTGGCTCTCATAAAAACTCCGGTGGTCCCAGCTCCTTGAACTATTTGGCAGTGACCGTCCGAGAGTTGCCAGTGTTTACACATGCGTTTTGGACAAGAGCCGCTCTCGCCTGATGTTGCATGAATTGCATGAAGCCTCGGAACATTCCATCGTTCATCATTTAGTTAGTGTTGTTGTTTGCATTAGGATTGTCGCCTTCCTGATGCACATTATCCTGATTATTGATCTGTGGAGACTCAATGGTCTCCTGTGCTCCATTGATATTCTTAACATTCTCAGATGCCATTTTCAAATACTGCCATAAAACAAGGGTTAATTAACATATCATATATAATCCCTATACTCTGACCAACCAATTAAATATTAAATAAACTTAGGTAGGTCATACTAGCGAAGGAATTCCCCGTCTATCCCCTCCTAGTTCTTGTCTCACATCTCAGCTAGGGATCATATCCCTAAGCTTTGATACCAACTGTGACACCCCCAAAATAGGTATACATCACCTATTCTGAGTCGCCAAATACATGGTACAGAATATAAATATAATCTTAAATATACAACAAGAGAGCTGTGAGTTTTAATACAAACATTGTGTTCTAGACAATATCCACTCTCAGAATAAGTCCTCATCACATTTATTAACACACTATTTAACAGAATAGCGAGGACTACTAATACTATCATTTGGACCATCACTCCATTTCCCGACTAGTCCCGGCTACGTTCTCATTTCCTGAAGAGAACAGTGAAAGAAAGGGTGAGCTCAACTAGCCCAGTAAGAAATATTATGACTAAGATAATGCAGAATAACTTGTCATTAGTTTTCAACAATGTTAAACTGATAAAATACAATAGACATCAAGTTTAACTGCAGCGGAACATGTAATCCATTAAAAGAGTCAAGTAGAGAATAAAAGCTACTATCTTTTATGATTTAAAAGGTTTTCACCACTTTTATCGCCGGGACTCAGCTTAATAAATAATCCACATCATCCCTGCACTACGACCAAGGATATTAATTAGTATCACAACCACAATTTATCCATGCACTACGGGCCAAGGATATTTATGTATTCATTAATAGTCATGATCATGCCAACAACTGTCCATCAAAGCACTACGGGCCAATAAGGACTTTTACCACATCATTTGTAACATTACGATAATGATTACACCGAATAATCCCTGGTCATAATCATACCAAGTCCATCTATGCACTACAGGCCACATATGACTTTTAACAAAATATAAATATGAGGATGATGACAATGATATAAGAATTCAATAAATAAGTTCAATAATTAATTTATTCAGGAACTAATAACGTCCAAATTGTCAACATGATACTTCTTTGTAGAGTAAAAATTAAGAATTCTCAGAAGAATATTTCCATGAAAGATACTGGATGAAGCACAAATATCAAGGATATTCCACTAATTTCATGGAGTATAGAAGTCAAAACTTTAACTAACTGAGTATAATAAAGAATTGAATAACAAAAGAAATCACTATGCATGCGGTACTTCACATAGACAGGTTATTCCAACAGAATAATAAATAACAGAACCAGGTCCGGCGTATAACGCACATACAGGATATTCCAACAGAATAATAAAGACGGAACCAGGTCCGGCGTAAAATGCACAGACATGATATTCCAATAGAATAATAAAGAATGCAATAATAACAGAATTTCACCATGTATGCAGTACTTCGCATAGACAGGTTATTCCAGCAGAATAATAAATAATGGAATAACAGAAGAGTTTCACCAAGTATAGGGTAGACCGTGTATACAGGTTATTCCAACAGAATAATAAAGAATGGAATAATAGAAGTTTTCTTCATGAATATGAAAAAATAATAATATCCCTTACCTTATAAAGAAGAGTACTCCGACGGTAGGGTGGGGATATACTTGAAGAAACTTGCACTATGCTCAAAGCTTTCTTAAACGCTAAAGTAATACGCTCAAGATAGAAGAATAATTCTCTTTACAGTTTCTCTCTTTATAGTTTCAGTGAATTCATAAGAAATAATGAAGGAATGAGCTTCTATTTATAGAAGAATGGACTGAATAGCAACCAATCCATGAACAGTCCATATCGATTTACTTTAAAGGGACGGTCCAGATTGGTTTACAATAAAATATAATACATTCTATTTATAATCTAATAAAATGAATAACTTTTAAAAAGATTTTACTATTAGCCTAATAAAACGAATAACTTTATAAAAGTATTTTATTTTATATAAAAAGCTTTTCTGTTTTATTACATTAATAATACTAATAAAACAAAACTTCATCATCATTATTATTATTCACACTATTAATCGACCAGGTCGTTCTCAGGAAAGATGGGGCTTTCCAATAAGGATTTCTCCCTATTGGTGCGCAATTGGGTGACCAAACCTCCCATTGGCAGAACTTCTGGACATCGTTAATATTGCAAATAATAATATTAATAACTTTGTCATCTCAATATAAAATATCAACAATAATTGAATCAATTAACGTGAGATACTATGCAACAATTACTGAAGCAATAATTGAACAAAATTAAGTGACTTCTCACGTAAGCATCAATAATTAATACCGTGTTTTACTATGCAACCACGCATATTCCTGTACTTTTAACACCGGGTGTTTCAACAGTTAACAGTAAAACTTTCGTCGTTATTTTCATAAAAACTATTTTTGTCATTTTCTCAATCAGACAATAATTCCGTTGTGGGGTCCACCAATGATTGTACCGTCGTACGAATATTCTCCGACCAATCGAATATTATAAATAACTTGCGTACTTTGCAAAATTTCTAAATATTACCCACAACTATAACATTATATCAAATTCATTCCATAATATTTAAAAATGATAATTATAGAAAATTCATCTTTATTCATAAAAGTTGGGGTCTTACAAGGAACCTCTTCATACATTAAATCTTCAGTTTTTTTGTCCGGTTCTAACTCAATAATGTGGTTCGGGTCGTTCACATATTTACGTAACATAGATATGTGAAAAACATTATGAACACGAGACATACTTGGCGGTAAGGCGAGTCTATAAGCCATAGTTCCTACTCGTTCGAGGATTAAAAATGGGCTAATGAATCGAGGATTAAGCTTTTCTCTCTTTCCAAATCTCGTAACTACTTTCCATGGAGCAACACGTAACAACACATGATCTCCAATATCGAATTCCACGTCCTTTCGATGAAGATCATGATAACTCTTCTGTCGATCTTGTGAGGTTTTCATACGTTGTCGGATTGTTTGAATCTTTTCCGTAGTCATACGTACCAACTCTGGTCCCAACAACGTTGCTTCTCCCACCTCATCCCAGCATATTGGAGAACGACACTTTCTTCCATACAATGCCTCGAATGGAGCCATGCCAATACTTACTTGATAACTGTTGTTGTAGGAAAACTCCACCAATGGTAAGAACTTGTCCCAACTTCCCTTTAAGTCAAGGACACAGAGTCTCAATAGATCTTCAAGAGTTTGAATAGTCCTCTCTGACTGCCCGTTCCTTTAAGGATGATAAGCCGAACTAAATCGTAAATTTGTGCCCATAGCTTTTTATAAACTAACCCAAAATCTTGAAGTGAATCTTGGGTCTCGATCAAAAACTATAGATACTAGCATACTATGCAATCTTACAATCTCATTTATGTACATACGAGCAAGACGTTCAAGGGTATAAGTTTCTCGTATAGGTAAGAAATGAGCAGACTTGGTCAATCTATCAACAATGACCTAAATCGCATCTATGCCTTGAGAAACCTTGGGAAGACCGGTAACTAAATCCTTGGTAATGTGCACCCATTTCCATTCTAGAATCTCAAGTGGTTGCAATGGACCTTTTGGTACTTGATGCTCCTCCTTGACTCATTGACAAGTTTGACACCTTGAGATAAACTCTGCTATCTCTCTCTTCATATTGCTCCACCAAAATGTATGTCGAAGATCACGATACATTTTGGTACTCCCAGGATGGATTGCAAATGGTATGTTGTGCACCTCCATCATGATTTTATACTTTAGATCAGGGTCGTTAGGAACACAAAGTCTGGAGTTGACTCGAAGTATTCCTTCTTCATCGATTCTTGCTTCCGACATAACACCTTCTTGCTTCCGACATAACACCTTCTTGCAAATTTGATCCAACTTTCCTCCATTTCCTACTCACTAGGTAAATGGCAAAGGAAAAAGGTGGATTCCTTAAATTGAGTATGAGATTCAACATAGCCTATTAAACCCTAGAATCCAACATAGCCTCTTAGATCTATCAAGTCCTTCAAAAATCGGTTTAGTCGAAGCCGCTTCACTTCAATTGACTTCTTAAAAGTTAGAAAAATAGCTCTGGTACCTGCCGCCGATAATAGTGAGGAAAATAGAGCCACCCATTGTTCCGAGGACAAAGAAAGCAGAAAATCGCATGTAGTTTTACAAGAAATTGGTGAAATTGTAGTAGTAGAGGGGGTACCAGCAGGAAAGTGACGGCTGGGATCAGGACGACGAAGACTAGGGCGTAGAGGAGCGAGCCTTCGAGCTTTTCAGTGACGAAATCGGAAGGACTTTCCATATAGACGAGATTGGCGGTGGTTCTCTCAATTAAGAAAAAGAGAGAGATTTGCGAACTCACAGGAGGATTTGTAATCAGATAATGGAGTTAGGGTTTGAGGAATTTGAAAATGAGAAGGGAACAAATGAAATCTCAGTGTGTTTTTTTTTCTTACCCGACTCTCAGGCACATACTTCAGTTTTTAAGTTCCGTGTTTTTCCAAATAGATAACGTTTTTTAAAAAAAACGTTATCTAATTAAAACAAAAAAATGTTCTTTTAAATAGATAACGATTTTACTTATATATCTACAACATTTTTTTTAAAAACGTTGTAAAAAAAATACCACAACGTTTTTATAAAAAACGTTGTCTATTAAGTGTTGTCTATTAGGTACTTTGTACTGGTGCCACCAGTAATCTGCTTCTGCCCGTAACATGAAGGTGGAAAAGGGAACCTTTTGCTCCTTGGAGCATCCCAAGACATCAAATATCTTGTTGATCTGCTTTATTCATGTCTCCGCCTTAAGTGGTTTTGGCACTCCAAAAAACTCCGGTGGTCCCAACTCCTTGAACTGTTTAGCAGTGATCGTCCGAGAGTTGCCAGTATTTCCACCTGTATTTCTGACAGGAGTCTCTCTTGCCTGATGTTGCATGAATTGAAAAAAGTCTCTGAACATTCCATCGTTCATCATTTGATCAATGTTGTTGTTTGCATGAGGATTGTTGTCTTCCTGATGCACATTATCCTGATTGTTGATCTATGGAGACTCAACGGTCTCCTGTGCTCCATTGCTATTCTCAACATTCTAAGATGTCATTTTCCAATACTGCCACAAAACAAGGGTTAATTTATATGCCACATATTATCCCTATACTCTGACCGACCAATTAAATACCAAATAAACTTAGGTAGGTCATACTAGCGAAGGAATTCCCCGTCTCTCCCCTCCTAGTTCTTGCCTCACATCTCAGCTAGAGATCATATCCCTAAGCTTTGATACCAACTGTGACGCCCCCAAAATAGATATACATCACCCATCTTGAGTCGCCAAATACATTGTACAAAATTCAAATACAATTTAATAATACAACTATCGTATAAAATACGACAAAACATAAACTGAGAGTTTTAATACGAATATGGTCTACTAGACAGTATTCAACTCAAATGGAGTCCTCAATACATTTTTTATCACACTATTTTATAGAATAGGGAGGACTACTAATGCTATCATCTGGACCATCACTTTGTTCCCCGACTAGTCCCGGCTACATTCTCATTTCCTGAAGAGAATAATAAAAGAAAAAGGGTGAGCTCAATTAACCCAGTAAGAAATATTATGACTAAGATAATGAAGATAATTTATCGTTAACCTTCAACAGTGTTAAACTTATAAAATATAACAAACATCAAGTTTAATTATAGCGGAATAAGAATTCCATTAGAAGAGTCAAGTAGAGCATAAAATCTACTATTTTCTATGATTCAAAAGGTTTTTGATCACTTTTATCGCTGAGACTCATCTTAAAAAATAATCCACATCATCGAATCATCCCTACACTACGGCCAATGATATTCTTTAGTATCACGACCACAAATTATCCATGCACTACGGGCCAATGATATTCGTGTATTCATCAATGGTCATGATCATACCAACAACTGTCCATCAATGCACTACGGGCCAATAAGGATTTTTACCACATCATTTATAATATTACGGTCATGATTATACCGAATAATTTCTAGTCATAATCATACCAAGTCCATCTATGCACTACAGGCCATAGATGACTTTCAACATAATATAATCATGAGGATGATGACAATGATATAAGAATTCAATAAAACAAGTTCAAGAATAAATTTCTAAAGATTTATAATTTAATTTATCCAGAAATCAATAACGTCCAAATTGTCAACATGATACTGCTTTGTGGAGAAAAATTCAAGAATAATATTGTACCAAAAATAATTTAGATCGAAAACAAATCAATTTTTATCATGAATAGTACTTCAGGAATAGTAACCCCGTGAAGAGTACTCCGACATGAAAAAGTTAAAACTTATCAAGAACGCTCAGAATAATATTTTCATAAAAAGATACTGGATGAAGCACAAAAATTAAGGATATTCTACTAATTTAATGGAGTTTAGAAGCCAAAACTTTAACAAAAAGAGTATAAAATTCGAGATCTGAAATGAAATAATATTACTTACATACTACAGAGTATGGAAGAAAATATTATTTCACACGAATATTGAACAAAAATAACATCTCTTACCTTGAAAAGAAGAGTATTCCAACTGGTATAGCGGAGATATTCTTGAAGAAAACTTTCACTGTTTTCTACGCTCAAAGCTTTCTAAAACTCTAAAGAAATACGCTCAAGATTATAGAAGAAGAATTATCTGATTCTGGTGTAATTTTCAATTCTAATTAAGCACCCTATTTTATAGGAAAATGCTAGAACGTCATAGGAGACTAAAATAATAATAAAAAAATATTTCTATGCACATGTATTTGAAAATTTTCAGCCACCACAAGTGGGGCCCACCAAAGACCAGCCATCTTTCCCAACAACTAAAAGTGGGTCCCACATAATTTTAATAAAAATTATTTTATTTTCCGAAACTTCAGTAATTCATAATAAATAGCCCTTTTATCAGAAAAATATAAATTTTATGCCCATTCCACACTAAATCGAATTCTCTACAACTTTGTAGCTTTAAGTTTTTTCATATTCCAAACAGAAAATATTCGAAATCCACAAACGGATGATTTTTAACACCTTTTAAAATTCATAACAAATCATACACTAATTTTTAACGGTTCAAAATTTGTGGACATATACTCAACCTTTATATGTATAACATATCCAAAAATCACAACGATCTAACGGTTATAACTCACACAATAGAGCTTTAAGAGCATCGATTTAATTTTTTAATACCTCTAATCCGACAAAATACTGATAAAATACCTCAACATTAATTCCTTCAATTATAACCACATAAAATAAATAAATCCATCATTTATATCCGCATCGAATAAATATTTCCTTATAAATAATTAATTATTCATAAATAATATCAAAGAATCACAATAATGACAACCTAGCAGTTCCCAGGAAAGAGGGGGCTTTTCGATAAGGATTTTTCTTTACTGGCACGTAATTAGGTGACCAAGCCTCTCCTTGACAGAACTTTCTAGACATTGCCAATAATGCTATGTAATAATATTATCCAAATAATATGAATTATTGATTTGATAATGGGAAATACTGTGCAGTGACAATTATTAAAACAACAATAATAAAAAATATCAACGCATCAATTATTGAATCAATAAAATCAAATATTGAATAGTAATTACTGTAACAATTATTGAGCAAAACTGAATGACTTATCACGTAAGCATCAATAATCAATACCGTGTGCTACTATGCAATCACGCGTATTACTGTACTTTTACTATCGGGTAGTTCAACAGTGTTAACAGTAACAACCACGTCGTTATTTATATAAAAGATATTTTTGTCATTTTCTCAATCCGACAATAATTCTATTGTGGGGTCCACCAATGATTGTGTCATCATACGAATATTCCCTGTTAAAACGAATATTCCCTGACCAATCGAATATAATATAACAACTTGGGTACTTTGCAAAATTTATAAATATTACCCACACCTATAACATTATATCAAATTCACTCTATAATATTCAAAAATGATATTTATAGAAAATTTATCTTTATTCATAAAAGTTGGGGTCTTGCACTTTAGCTCCTCAGAGCATTCCAAAACATCAAATATCTTGGTGATCTACTTTATCCACGTCTCTGTCTTGAGTGGTTCTCGCTTTCTCCAAAACTCTGATGGTCCCAGCTCCTTGAATTTCTTAGCGTTGACCATCCGTGAGTTATCAGTATTTCTACTTGCATTCTGAATAGGAGCCGCTCTCGCCTAATGTTGCATGAATTTCATAAAGTCTCTTAACATCCCATAGTTCATCATTTGGTCGGTGTTATTATTTACCTGAGGATTATTGTCTTCTTAATGCACATTATCCTGGGTATTGATCATTGGTGACTGTCACGCCCCAAAATCCGGTCTATCTTCACATCCAGATTCCGTACGTTATGGTCCCACTTCTTTCCAAACATACATCATTATATACTTAAATATAACAACATACATTCTAAATTTCCAGGTTTTAATACCGTATAACCTCAGAATTTAGAATGTATGTTGTTATATTTTAGTATATAATAATGTATGTTTAGAAAGAAGTGAGACCGTAACGTACGAAATTCGAGTGTGAAGATAAACCGGATTTTGGGGCGTGAAAAAGTTGTATTAAAGCTGATAGGTTATAAATCATAGGTATGAGTACCAAAGACTATAATCGTAGAGAGAATGATAAGAAGATCGTTGAGTTAAACGATTAAGGAAGAAGATCACCACGTGATCATAGTGAATCGTAATAACAGATGATCTGTTAAACGATGAATGGTTTATAGATAATGCTATAAATGAATGGTACTATGAATTAGTAAAGGAAGAAGAACTCAGATTGAGTTGTGAAGGATAACATAAGAATTAAAGAAAATTCGTATTAAGTAAAGAGAAAGTTAGAAGTTGTAAAATTTTAATTGAGGACTCATGTGATAGCTAAGTTGTATGAACCTCTATTATGGACCGAAGGTTTGTGCTTTGGTGTAACAACTGCTTAGCTTATTACAGTGATAATAATTGGAATATGTCACGCTATCAATATGTATATGACGAGAAGGTGAATCTTTTCTCATGTATATGCTTGATAGGTAGAGAATGATAAGTTAGGTGCGAGTTCTTGAAACTCATAGTTATGAAAAGTTTGTGACTCATAGTTATATGCTATGTTTCTGAGCCCTAAGCGTATGGATAGTCCTTGATTTATTCTTGGATTTCATATTGTGAAGATAAGTTCTTAAACACATATGGTTGTGGAAAGTTTATAAACACATGAAGTGTGGTAAGTTGATGGACTATACTAAGGCATAGGGATATTTAGAATGAAAGTAAGAATTTCAGTATGCTTAGCATTGAAGGTGCTAGAGAAGATTAAGTATTGTCGCAAGTAAGACAATGAAGGAAGATGGAGAAATAGGATATTCCAAGTCATATATATATGCTAGATTTTGAACTTTATTGAAATTGTGTTTGTGTACGCGTTTTGAAAATTAAAGAATTGGTTCAACTTTTAGAACCAATGGATTTTAAAAGAACTATTCTTGGTATGTCTATGCTAATTGTATCAGCTAGACAAAAATTGATTTGAAATATCAAAATGAATTTTATATCATCAGTGCATTTGATGCAAGGATGGTAAAAGGATGGAGTTATTAATGCAATTGAACCTAATGCTGGATGCGATCTTAGGATCAACAACCCGTTATGGTATGATGTATAATGACAAAGTCATAAACTGATGAAGTCCTCAACGTACTGTGAAAAGTACGGTATTATGACATCATAAAATGTTTTGATGTATTGAAAAAGAATTTAAAGGGTAGCCGATGTCAATTGATGTGACTAAATGAATGTTTCAATATGATATCCCATTTATTGGTATGGTCTAAGCTATTTGTTTTGGCTAGACAAATGGTATGTCACGTTTAAAAGAAAATCGAGCTTTCTTTGAGAAGTTATGCCAAACCAAATTGCTTTGGTATGGAATCTAATGATTAAGCCTGAGGTGAACACACCCCGAAAGGGGGTTATATGATGGGCTGATCGCCTACGTATGAAAGAGGTAGTTTACCTTCTCGGTGATTGTAAACTGACCGTGAAAGAAGGGTTACGGCAAAATGTTGTTAAACCTAGTAAGAATTCATGGTCGATCTGACCCCTCAGCAAAAATATGAAATGTTTTAAAGGAATTCCTATATTCCTCGTTATTCATTCTACTTCATAATTCTTGATAAGTTATGAAGGTTAGGGAATGTTTGAAAGATAAGAACTTCTTTGAAGAGAAGTTGAGAAGAAGGGTAAGCTAAAATTTTGAGGACGAAATTCTGTGAAGAAGGGGTGAATGTGATGACTCGGGTATGGGTGTGGTTTTGGAAATTTCGAGGATGGAATTTTTATAAGGGAGGAAAAATGTTACAACCCGAAAAATTAGATTGTCCAGAATTTAAGATTTAAAAAATTAGTTATTAATAAAATGAATTTTTATTAATAATATTATGTGCTATGTGTTTATTAATTGTTCTAGAACCTAGGATGATTATAAAATAGGTGGATTCTAGCTACAGCTAGACTGAACGAGTAAGAATTTTCAAGACGAAAATAAAATTTTTCCGGAAAAAAAAATATTTCTGGGGAAAAAAACGAAATAAGTACTATTTACCTGATGAAACCCTAAGGGTTAGGGTTTGAATAACCTAAACCTTTTCGAGAGTTAGGTATGTAGAAATGACATTCCGTCGAAAGATTTGACAATAATATATCGTGAAAAGTTAAGTAAGCCGATAAAATTTTTCTTGAAAAATGTGTAGAAATCGAAAAAAATAAAAATAACGAAAAGTAATGTTATGTACTTTTCATTCGTTTAACTACGTTAGGGGAAACGTGATCAAAAAGTGTTTTTCATATTTTCAGAGATCTGAAGAATGCATAAAAGTTAATTTGTAGAGGAAAGACGAAATATCCAAAAATATTTGGATTCCAAGAAATGCAGTTTTTAAAACTGTCGGACGAATTCCAAAAGGTGGAACCATGAAGCCTGAAAGACGAAACCACGAGGCTTCCAAGAGAAGCTTCGTGAATAGTAAGGAGGTTAGTTAAGGAGGTGGGAATAGTAACCTTGGGGGCAAAATGACTATTTTTCCCCTAGCTTTGAAAATCTATAAAAGAAGAGCTTAAATCATTTGTTGGTAATTTTGAAAATCACCAACACTTGAGAGAGAGAGAGAGAGTTCAGATGGGAAAGGAAAGGAGGAGGAAAATCTTGCTCGTGTGCAAATTTTGTCCAACGGAAGGAGATTAAAGGAGAAAGGTAATCCAAAACCTAACTTCTAATTAAATTTTTTAAGTTTTATATGTTCAAAGCATAACTTAATGAGAATAGAAGTAAAAGATGTTAATAATGATTTCATATGGTTAAAATCATGAGAAAACAAAGAAATAAGAATTAGAAGTTTAGTTTATAAATTTCTTAAGGAATTATAAGTTTCGTAATGAATTTGAACAATCTAAATCAATCATATGAACGATTTGGTGAAATAAGTAAGGAATGGTGTTTTATAACACCAAATTCCAAGAAAAAGTGAAAACATAATCAAAGTATAGATTAAAAAAGAAGAACGAACGAAGAACGCGAAGAACACGTGAAGAACACGAAGAACGTTGTTGATGGACAAATTTAAAACTATCGTAGTATAACTTGTTGTTGATGGATAAGTTTAAAACCACCGCGTATAAGTTAGATTCTTATTTCTTGGTTAGGAATGGTAGAAACGTTCATGAAGAACGGATTAAAACTGAGCTATAATGAAGTTATTGCGAAAATTTCGTAAAAGACGAATGAGAACTAGAATCTGTGTAAATGAACCCGAAAGTGTAGGGTTTCATAAGAATGTAAGAGAATGTAGAAAACGTGAGTTGTGTACTCAAGAATGAACAAGTTCTGAGTTCGGATGACCAAATTACAGACGAACAAACGAAGAACATTAAAAACGTAAAATGAATGAAGGATGAAGATTAAGCTAATTGAATAGCATGTTAATGAATTCAGAATGAATTTTTATTCGAGCGAAGTTGAAGTACGTAAGATAAGGAAGAGAATGGCTTTGGAATGACCTCATTCCGAGTTATAACAAATAAGTTATGAGATCATAAAGTAAGCGCCTCAAACATGATTCAACATTTAGAAAAAATTTCCAAGTTTGATGCTTGGCGCCGCAGCGCTAGTTAAGCCTTGGGAAGCGGCGCCGCAGCGCCAACCCGGGAAGTCCAATACTACTGAGTGGCGCTGCAGCGCAAGAGATAAAGAAGGAATCAACGCCGCAATGCCGGTGCAGGACAAGACCCAGAGAAGAGCTTTTAATTGCTCAACGCCGCAATCTCGTACTCCAATTGATAAACTCTTTATACTATGTATTGCGCAAACATTTTAACTCCATTGCGTAACTTTAAAATAATCCCCTGATATAGGGTTGTTCTTCTCAGTTATTAGAGTACAAGTCCGCACCAAAGAAAGTTTGGTTTGGATAAACTTCAAGGGTAATTTAGGGTTTCACGACCATCAACTAAGGGATTAGTTGAATCAACAAGACTTAACAGCACTACAAGTGATCAATAACAATTAAAGGTGAAATGTTTAAGAACCGTAATCATTCTTAGAAATAACCAAAAGCATAAGCATTGAATAAAACAATAAACCTTGCAAGAACAATATAAAGCTAAGGCTATAATCTTATTAAATAAGAAATGGAATTACTGAACATGTATTAAATGATAGCAAGCTGAAAACAAAACTTGCTCAACATGATAATAACTGGTGCAAAGTAATTAAAATAAGATAGTTCAATATTTGGAATTTGAATTCAAGAAGTTGCATTCACTATACAAGAATGGAACTAAAGAAACTTGCTTAACTATAAACAAGTTAGAATAAATCAATAATGATTAGAATTCAAAACTTGTTCGAATAAAGTTAGGATTTTAGCTTGCTCAAAAAAAATTTAGGAACAAATAACTTGCTTAATAAAGGTTTAGAGTAAGGAACTTGCCTCGTGCATAAGCTATTAATTTATAACTCACGTTCACCCACACATAGTATTAGAATCACAATATCTATTAGATATACTAACATCTACTTTCCAAAATAACATTCACTTCTAGTTAAACTTGTTATTTTAGTTCAAGTCATACTTTACCATATATATTTTAGAAATTATAAGTGTTAACTTCACAACACTTATTCACTATTCATTATGTGTCTTAAATCATGGCATATAACTTTCCTAACTTGCAAAATTTTTACAATGACATGGTACGATTTTGTTTTGACCTCTTCAATATATGTTTGTCACCTTAACATACCATTAGACTAAGTTACATTAGGTGTTCAAAGTCTGCAGAAATAACAGACCTCGTTGTCTCTGATCAGGGTATGGCGCAGCTGCGCCATACATAGGCTTGGGACCGGCACAACTGTGCTATAGGGTAACTGTGCCGTTTCTGGCCTTGATACCAGCGCAGCTACGCTGGTGCATAGATAAAAACTATGTAGACTTTTAACAGTGCTCTGTTTAGCCCAACTAACACGAATTTCACCCACAAAACAGTAAATTTAACATATGCAATTGGTGTAGGACTACCACAAACATGATTCCTCACATATTCACCAACTTAGAACAATTAAACAACAACGTCAACAAATTTAAATCCTTAAATTTCATGTTTTTGTACAAAAACTCTAATTTTGACATCCTTCACAAAAATTCACACTGTGATCACAATTCTTGTCTAAATTAACTCATTCAAACTACGTTCTCTTCGTTTCTTACCAAATTAACATATTCAAGGCTCAATTTACATATTAGCTTACAAATTAACCACCAAATTTGGTACTTTCACAAGTAATATGTATAAACATGTATTTTAATTACTTCTTTACCTTTTTAAACATAATTAGTATACTAATTCTTGTCTAAATACCAACTATAACATCATAATTACATACCATCACAAGAAATCAGTTATATAACAATAATTCCAAATAATTAAATTCACAGAGAATAGAAATACATGATACACATAAATATAATATTAAGGTTATGAAAATATACCTTCTTTTGCTTGAAAATCCTTGCTAACCACTTATAATTATTTTGGAATCACAGACTTTCTCTCAAACTTTCTCTAATCTCTCTTCCTTTTAGTATCAGT
The DNA here is from genome assembly GCA_020205505.1 of Panax japonicus. Lineage (NCBI taxonomy): Eukaryota > Viridiplantae > Streptophyta > Magnoliopsida > Apiales > Araliaceae > Panax > Panax japonicus. Next base: position 23,971,586 of record CM035110.1, on the reverse strand, counting down.
AAGCCAATTTCTTTTTCACGTAAAAACAACTATTATGTGTAAGAATAAAACTGATAGGGCCATAATATGCATATTAAAAAAAATAATGGTTACAACCTTAACGTACATCAGTTATAGTATATTTTATTTATTATTTTAATTTATTTTATTTACTATAATAAAATTCAAAAGCCATAAGGCTTTGTTTGGCAAAAACTCTTTAAAATAAAGACTTAATATTTTACACCTTGTTTGAGTAAATCCATTTAATTTATTTTAATAAATCTTTACACTATAGTTTATAATCTCATATTATTTATTTGGATCTCCATATCCAACATTAGTTAAACAAACTAATTACACCTACTAAATTTTTAATAAATTTTCCACTTAAAATAAATATCACAAAATTATAATCTCATTATAATTTTATTTAATAATTTCACATACCATTTTAATTATTAAATTAAAACATAACATTCCATCTCTAATTATTGAATAAAATTAGAGTATTATATAATAAATTTGCTTCACAGATATTTACTAACAATAACCATATCAATAAAATATTTATTTAATTTAATAAATATTTTAAATTACAAATAATAAAATCTTGGATTGTTACATTTAAACTGAGAAAAATCAATGTTGGTTGATGCTCTGCAAAAAAGAGTATGTTACTGTAGTTGGCCCAGGAAGGGCGAAGCTGCGCCGGTTCCCAGAACCAGAATCTGGTTTCTATTAGACTGTGTTGTTTTTAACTTGATATTAACACCTAAACATGCATGAAAAGAAGTATAACATGTTGTATAAATCTTCCTTACGAGATATGAATTGTTCAACAGGATTTAGTAGGAGATTTATAACAAAAACTCAATGTTTTGAAAATGAAATTTGATGGAATTCATGTTCTGCAAATTTTGAGCTTGATGGTATATACACATGACTGATTCCGAACATAAATGAATATGAGTTATGATTTATAGTTCCTTTGTCATGACCAACTTGTTAGGCTTTGTGTTAGAGAACCTTTTCAAAGAAAAGATTGACATATCAAAGCAAATATGCATGAATATTATATGATGTATGTTCTGTCCTTGTGAAGATGTTAACATGACTTAAATACACATGATATGAGCTTTAAAGATGCCTTGTATATGTTAATTTGCATTGTTCAAGTTTAAGATGATTTCAAAAGCAAACTCGGATATGTTTTCAAACCAAATTGCATTAGTGTGAGTAGTTAAGTTATGAGGATTTAAGATGACATGTTTATGTTCATTACATCTCTAAACATGAGTCTTAAATGTTAAACATAATGGAAGTAAACCAAGCATGAGTTTAAGCATGTTTTAAAGTAATAAACGATGTTAATTGTGAACAAATAGTGTGAACACTTATGGGCATGCGCAGTACAGATTATGTGACCTCTCTATGTGAACCTATGACCAAAGTTATAAAGCATTGTGATTACATGACCTTATTAAACTTTAATTCCATGGAAATCGTAAACTAAAACATGTAAAAGTGAACTTAAGATGGTCATACACTTATGTAAAGTCCTCTAGCATGTATGCATGTTAAGTGTAATTGTTTTAGTATGCTAAAGAATGGGACAGATATAGGAAATTCAAGGCTCAACTCTAGTCTAGCCAGGGGACAACACAACTGCGCCGTCCCTAAGCCTAGACAGGGCACAACTGCGCCATCCTATAGAACAGTCTGTCTAATCTTTTTGAAATCTGAGATATGATGTATATTTATATTGTCGTCTAAATCTGTAATACATATTTAATTACAGTATGTGAAGTATCTATAAGCATGCTAGTACTAAAGATCATAGATTGGATATGTGTTTTTTTAAAAACTTTTGAACATTAAGTTAAAAGAGGATTGCGAACTATAATGTTTAATTACATGATGTCATATAAACTAACTAGCTGGGTCCCGTGCCTCCGGCACTGTATGGGCAGTGAGATTTATCTCAAACTTAGAACGGCCCAGATGATTTATTAAGTGAGCGGAAAATTCAAAATCATTATTAGATAGATTAGATAGATAGATGTATTTTATTAGATAGATGTATGGACGGTGAGATTTATCTCAAACTTTGGACGGCCCAGATGATTTATTGAGTGAGCGGGAAATTCAAAATTATTTGTATTTTATTAGATAGATTTTGTGCTATGAGGATGTAGGATATGTGATGTAGTATGTATAGATTATACAACTATGTTAGATGTTTATGTGTATGGTTAAAATTACATATCATGTATGAGTATACGTAACTAATGAATATCCTATACGCATAACTATATTATGTTAGGATTCGAAAAGTGTTGATAAACTATACATTGGTAAACTACGCTTGAGGCAAGTACTCGAACCCTACTCTTTATTGAGCATTACTTGATATTTTACTATTATTGATCGTACAAGTATATCTTTGAAAGTATAATCCATACCTTATGACTTACTACTTCGTAGTTTAGAGATGAAATTGCTTACAATTTTTGAACCTTGATTTCGAATGATAATTACTCATGTATATTTTTAAAGAAAGTTGTCTAAGCCATTGATTCGGCTAGACTATTGGTATATGATCAAAAGCTATCCAAACCAAATTAACTTGGTGTGGACTCTTATAACTGAGATGAACAACTCTCTTGGTAAGGGAATTATATATTTATCGAGAAATTGACGTGCGCACATGAGAATGATTAAATGTTATGCATGATATAAGGTACTTTAGGTTAATCACCTGTTGTATTCGTTTTGTAGAATTACCAATTTATAACTGTTAATTCTAGGAGAAGTTCCTAGTCCCTAGTGACTGCTCAGTATTAATTACTTTGAAATCTTGAATTAATTAATCATTGAATCTTATTGATATTTTCTGTCCTTAGCGACTATTATTGAAGACAATTGATACTTCATACTATCTTTGAACTATCATTATTATTGTACCCTTGAGAAGATAAAACTATATTGAGCACCTTATTGCTATATTATTTGTTTGGCAAAATTGTTGCTCATTATTGTTTTCCCTAAAAACGTTTCAGTTAAGGCAGAGCAAGGTGGACCCTCGGACATTGATAAGGGCAAAGGCAAAGCTATGAAGTAGCTTTGTATTTGTTTAATTAGAAACATTATGATTATGTTAAGAAATATTGTATTATGTATTAGTTATGTCTAAACTATGTTTAATTATGTTTAAGGTATGTAAGAGATATTTAAGTTATGAACCCTTGGGACGAGAATAATTATATTATAACAATGTAATTTATTCTATTATTCTGTTGTGATGATTTTAGTATATTATTAAAGGTAGTAAGTGACAACCAAATTTGAGACAAGTGTGGTCTAAATTTGGGGACGTCACAATTCCTTGAGTAGTTTTGATCTATTTGTGATCACTCAGCATGAAATCTGGGAATATCCCACTTTGTTCAATATTGTTGAAGTATTGATAACTCTTCTTAATTAATTGAATATTATTGAACCTTCGATATAATTTTACTCTTTTATCCTTGGAATGATATTCAGTATGAAACTTAAGAAAAATCCTTATTATTAAAAATGATTTATCATTCAGCTATTTCGAAATCGTTCGAATATCGTTGAAATTATAGAAAAATAAATTCTTTTATATATTTTATTGTACACTTTAACTTGCTGAGCAAACTCGTTGCTCACACTTACATAAAATATTTTAGCTAAAGTCGAGGTAGTAGAAGGTTCTAATAAGGACAAAGGCAAACCGAAGGCGACCGAGTAGTGTCGGCGTCAAGATTTTTATTTGTCCCTTTCTGTTCTTGTCTTTTGGTATTCTCATGTTAGGTGAGATTTGTTTGAAAAAAACAAGTTTTAAAAGGTCTGACATGTATATGTTGATGATTGGACTGTAAGAGTTGCTAGTTGGTATTTTTAAATGGTTGCACCAACTCAACCGAGAAATGGTTTGCACATAAACTAGTGATGTGACACTGTATAACTGGTCTGTGAAACTGAGATTCATTAGGATCTGAGGGCTTGATTAAGCAGAGGGAAGGTGTTAGACACCCCCCGACTTCCGTGCTGACACGGTTACCGCCACTTTTCAATTTAAAATTTTATCTAAATGTGTGCGTTGGTCTATGTGTTATTGTCTGGAAGTAGTGATATGCCTCGTTTGCACCTATATACAAAGAGTTTGAATTTTATATAAAAGTTCAATTTTAACGAGATATGGAAGTGACATTTTGTAAAACAGGTCTTTCAAACCCTTATGCTCAATAGTAATTGAGGCCTTTGATACTTCCATTTTATTATGTGTTCGGCTTGTTTGATTTTATTATTTTTGAGATGCGAAGCATCTTCGAGAAAATAAGATACATAACAGTGTCGAACTCCTTGTGGGAATGAAAGCCATCGAAGGAAATTCCAACACCGTGAATAATTTACAAGATGGTTGTAGCTGAAAATGTCCATCACGAGAACCGAATCTAGATTCAGGAAATGAATCTGTGATCACATAATTCCTAGGCTCACATGATGATGCAGTATGTACAAAAGCTATAAATAGTTATATATATATATATATATAAAAGCTGTAAATATATATATATATATATATATATATATATATATATATATATATATATATATATGAACAATCAACTGCCACGAAGTAAACTCTAGGCAGAACATGAAATGTAAATATATTTACGCACCGGATGTGTCTATCCATGCTCAATCGAATTCAGATTCGAGAATAATATATATATATATATATATATATACGTATATATATATATATATATATATATATATATATATTTAATATTTTCATAATTATGTTCTTCATGATTAACTATGTCTGGGACTGGAGGCAAAGCTGACCTGTTACTAACTGAAGAGCTGGATCTGAATAATCTACTCATCTTGACTGTTTCAAAATAAAATCTTACTCAAGTTTTACACAATTGGAATATACCTAGGGTATCTCCAAAAGAAATTTATCAGTCAACTTTTTCAGATAAATTCAAAACTGACTATAATGTCAAAACAGTTGAAAGGGTTTATGCAATTAACAAAGAATACGAAAATTATAGTCTTTTATCACCAGAAGTTATTAAAAAACACAGAAAAAAGGGTTACAATTTTATTCATATAGGTCTTGTTCAAGTTGCAGTTAAGCCACTCAACCGAAAAGGAATTAATTCATCTATCTACCTTTGTCTTAGAAATGCTAGATTTTTGAATTATTATCCTAGTATTATTGGTGATATGGAAGCAAGTTCGCATAATGGACCTATCCATTTCAATTTCTTTCCTGATTTCACCTTGAGTCTTAGTCATCAAAATTTATTTAAAGCTTTAACATTAAACATTAAAACTGATGGAGAGATTACTCACATGATTGAGGGATCTCAACCTATTGCTTTGATTTACCGAATTTATTATAAGACAATGAAGTCAAATTTAAACGTTCATGCTCTTAATAAAAGTCCAAAAGATCAAACAGTTTTAATTCAAAGTTCAACTAGTGATGCTAATATCCAGATCCCAAGAACAATTCTTTGGAAAGATATTACCTTACCTAGTCAATGGACTTTACCAAATGAATTACCACCACAACCTGTAGTTAACAATTTATTAAACATTGAAAATATCCAACAGTTCTCTGATGGAACTGTTAAAATTAGTTTTGAACGTACTAAAACACCAGTAATTATTGAAGATATTTCCAGTACTTCAGCCCCTTCTATCATCCACACTAGAAGAGATACTGAAGTCCTTAGTAATCCTCTGGTTTGATATATCAAACTTAAAGGTATCCTTAACCAAGGACAAGTTAGTCATCCTTGCTATACTCAGAATGATACCGTAGAAGATGAAGGTTCTTCTTCTCCGGCATCCTCGGTATACCCCACCCAGTCTGATATTAATGCTCCAATTCATAATCAATTAAGAGTCCTTAAAAAGAATTTCGTTTTAGATTGGGATAACTTAGTAAAAGATTTTAATTCAAAATTTAACAAAGAAAAAAGACATCTATTCAGATCTAATCACCCAACTAAAAAAGAGAGAGATATGATAATTAATAGATGGAAAAGATTTATTAAAAATGAAGAAATTAATATTACTTTTTACGACTGGTATGAGCAATATCAGAGTAAATGTAATGTTATAAGTAAAACTCAATGGATTAAAGAAGACAAGTCTAAAGTATCGTCTAGTCATCCTCCTTTAGAGACAGTTCTAATTCTGGTTAAAAACACTTCAGTTATCGCTAATCCCTTCAAAATACCTGATGGAACTAATGATAGTAAAAAAATAATAGAACAATTGAACTTTAGTAATCAATATCTAGCAACAGTAGGAAAACAACTTGATAGAATTGAAGAAAAATTTGGAGAAGGTATTATTAAAAAACCTGATTCACAAATTGAACAACCTTTAATCAAATTACCTGAAAACAGATATAATTTAAGTTTACCTAATAAAGAAAGTGAATTAGTCCAATCTATTGAAAAATTATTTAAAAAACTTAAAACAGAACCTGGTCCAAGTGGAATTATCGCCGTTATTGATCAGGTAGAATCTGATGATAACGCAAGTTCTTCTGATCACTCTAATCACTCATCTATTTCGAACCTTAATGAACAGCTAATTAAATAAATTAACTATTAATAATTAACACAAGTATTACAAGAAACTGGTACTCTAGACCTACTCCTCCGGATCTACAGTTCGAAGAGAGAAACCTAGATAAACAGTTTTCTGTATCTTCTAATAAAATTTATGAATGGAATTTTGATGGATTTAGTGAACAAGAAATCCTTAATAAACTTAATCATATTTCCATGGTAGCCAACATTTATATTACCAAATTCAACACTTTATCTCAACCAAATATAGTTGAATTATTAGCTAGTGGATTTACTGGTATTCTTAGGTCTTGGTGGGAAAAACATCTCACAAAAGATATTAGAATATCCATAGTTCATGCTATTCAAAGAGATAATGAAGGCAATCCCATCTTTGATGAAGATGCTGGTATTGGTCTTCCTGACGGAGTTAATACTTTAATATTTACTATAATTAAACACTTTGTTGGAACCCCTAGTAATATTACCGAAAGAATTAATGATCAATTAAGTAATCTTACGTGTCCCACTCTGAGTGACTTCAGATGGTACAAAGATGTATTTACTTCGAGAGTTATGATGAGAATGACAGTAATAAACCATTTTGGAAAGAAAAATTCGTTAATGGTTTATCATCCTTATTTGCTCATAAAGGTAGAGAAGAATTAAGTAAAAATTTGGGATATATTGACTATGATAATTTAACCTATGGTGATATTATTAGTAATATTCAAAAAATTGGATTAAAAATGTGTATTGACTTTAAATTAGCCAAACAAGCTAGTAAGGATAGAAATAAAGCCAAGTACGAGTTAGGAACATTTTGTGAACAGTATGGTTTACCGCCTGTTGCTCCCTCTAGAAGAAAGCATAGGCACAAAAATAAACAAATTGAGTCATATAAAAGTCATAAACGTCGCAAGAAGAGATATAATCAAGATAAAAATAATAAAAATCATAATCAAGATACTTATTATAATAAACCTAAGTCATCTAAAAAAAATCATATAAAAAATCAAAAAAATATGACAAAAGTAAAATTGTCTGTCACAATTGTGGACAAAAGGGACATTATAAAAGTGAATGTAGAGTTAAACAAAAATTAGCTCAATTAAATATTTCAACTGAAGATACAGAACAATTATTAGAATTAATGAGAATTAATAATAACAGTAGTAGCAGTAATGAAGAAGCTCCTGATATCCCAGAATCTTCTAGTAATAACGCATCTAACGATGATTCAGATAGTGAAAATGAAGTCACCATATGTACTGAAAATTGTACTAAAAATTGTTGTAAAAGAATCAATGTAATTACAAAAGAAGAAGAAGAAAGTACTCTATTAGTTGATTTAATCAGCAAAATTACAGACCCTGAATTGAAAAATCAGTATTTAAAACAGTTAAAGGATATATTAACCAAAGATAAGAAAGTCATTGATAAGGTTCTAAGAGCCAAAGAAAAACCCATTTTCAGTCTGAATAAAACTCTTGAAAGGTTCAAAACTCTAGTAAAAGAAATTACCCTCCCATAATTAAATCAAGAAGTTAATAAACTTAAAAAAGAGATTTCTAATTTAAAATTAGAAATTTCTAATCTAAGAAAAGAAATCGACGATAAAAAATCAGATCTTCAAGTTCATGATTCCTCTTCTAGTGATGAAAGTCACGACGAACCGGAATCATTAGGTGCTAAAGATTCTGATCTCTTTATTCAAGGTCTCTCACGTAAAAGAATTAAAGATATTACTATTCAAAAATGGTATATCTCTATTAATTTAGTTATCGATAAAACTTTCTCTGTACAGCTCCCTGCTTTGGTTGATACTGGTGCAGACTTGAACTGTATTCAAGAGGGTATTATCCCCACTAGATATTATAAAAAAACTAGTGAAAAACTAAATTCAGCTAATGGTAGTCAAATGGAAATAAAGTATAAATTACCTAATGTATATATTTGTCAGGATAGTATGTGTTTTAAGACTTCATTTGTCTTAGTTCGCAATCTAACTGACAAAATCATTTTAGGCTTACCATTCATATATTTATTATATCCATTTACCACTAGTAATAAAGGTTTAAGTTGTGAACATTTAGGAAAGAAAGTTACATTTAAATTCTTAATTAAACCAAAAGAAAGAGATTTAAAATTTATTCAAGAAGAATCAATTTCTAAATCATTGAATCTGTTAAATTGTAAAGTAAACCACCTAAATTTTCTTAAAGAAGAAGTTAGGTATCAACAAGTTGAAGAACAACTTAAGAGTAACAGAGTTCAAGAAAAAATAAAAGAGTTAAAAGATTATTTAATAAAAAATTTATGTTCTGATTCTCCCAATGCTTTTTGGAATAGGAAGAAGCACACAGTTAGATTACCATATGCTAAGGAATTTAAAGAACATTTAATTCCTACCAAAGCTAGGCCTATTCAAACGAGTCATCAACAAATGGAGTTATGTAAAAGGGAAATTAATGAACTTCTAAGTAAAGGTTTAATTAGACATAGTAAGTCACCATGGTCTTGCCCAGCCTTTTATGTTAATAATGAAGCTGAGAAAGAGTGAGGAGTCCCTCAGTTAGTCATTAATTACAAACCATTAAACAAAGTTCTAGAGTGGATTAAGTGCCCTTTACCCAATAAGGATGATCTCCTTAGTAGGTTAAGTGTTTCCACTATTTTTAGTAAATTTGACCTAAAGTCAGGATTCTGGCGAGTTGCTATTCATCCAGATGATAGGTACAAAACTGCATTCACCACTCCGTTCGGACACTACGAATGGAATGTTCAGTCATTTGGACTTAAAAATGCACCAAGTGAATTTCAGAATATTCTTAATAATATTTTGAATCCTTTCAGTCATTTTATTATTGTATACATCGACGATATCCTTGTTTTCTCCAAGACAATTGAAGAACATATTAAACATTTGAATTCATTCTTCAATACAGTTAAAACCAATGGTCTTGTTCTTTCTCCTTCTAAGTGTAGAACTGTTTCTGACTAAGGTCAGGTTTCTCGGATTAATCCTCTATCATGGACTTACGCGGCCAATTGACAGAGCTATTCAATTCGCCGACCATTTCCCAGATAAGATTACCGACAAAACTCAGCTACAGAGGTTTCTTGGCTCGCTCAATTATATTGGCCAGTTCTACAAGGACCTCAGGAAGATTTGTAAGCCTCTCTTTCAGCGCTTACAAAGTAATCCACCTCCATGGACTGACATTCACACTTCGGTCGTCCTCCAAGTTAAAAAATATGTTAAGGTTTTTCCCTGCCTTGGCATCTCAAATGATTTATCTTTCAAAATAGTTGAAACTGATGCCTCTGATATTGGATTCGGTGGCATACTCAAACAAAAGTTAACTCCTACTTCTAATGAACAAATTGTTCGTTTCCATTCTGGTGCATGGAATCCTACACAGTTAAAATATAGTACTATTAAAAAGAGATTTTATCATTAGTTTTATGTATTAAAAATTTCAGAGAGATTTATTGAACCAAAAATTCCTAGTTAGAATAGATTGCATGTCAGCAAAATTTATTCTTGAAAAAGATGTTGAAATGTCGCCTCTAAGCATTCTTTCGCTAGATGGCAATCAATTTTAAGCATTTTTGATATTGAATACATTAAAGGTAGTAACAACTCAGTTCCAGATTTTCTTACCAGTGAATTTATTAACACAGGTACAATTAAAGCAACATGAGTGTACGAGGAGGTTCTTCTTCTCGTGGTCATGGCCGCTCTGCCGGTCCAATTAATCAGTAGAAAGGAACTGTTGTTCCCCATCCAGTTACTCAAACTCATAATAAATTCCAGGTGCTTGGTACAGTCCCCAAGCCCTACTCCTCAGTTCTTACTAGTCAGCCAAAGCCATTCGATATTTTTGCCAGTTAGCCCCCAGCTACTTCATCAAAACCCAGTCAACCAGTGTCTGATTATCGTCAGATTTTTGATCAGCACTTATTCCATATTGAGTTAGCTATGAAACCCATGAATGATCCGATTCAATTGGCTGCCCAGTATTTTCCTACTGGATGACATTTCTTTCCTCTTGCTCCCTATAAATCACTTATGTATTCTAGGGATATTCTTATTGAAACAGAGTCAGTATTCATTAAACCAATTTATGCCAACGATGATAAATTAAAACTCCTTTATCATTCGTTGTATATTAAACAAGTTCTCAATCTGTCTAATTGGGGTAGTCATCCTTCAGATCTCAAGTCACTTTCTAATCATACTAGCTCTTATTGCTATTATGATTATATTGAGGCTTGGCATAAAATTATGCTTCATCAAAATGATGATCATAGTCATTCGTGGTTTTTCCAGTTCGACCACAAGTTCAAGAGTCAATTCCCCAAATGGTTCATCCTTTGGTGGACAAGGTATGGTTTGTGTCATGATATTTTCCCCAAACCTCTCCTTGCCCAGTTAGAACATTTCTACCATCATATTAATTATCAGTCCAAATATGAGGAAATTCCAGTCTTCCTTATATTCTTTAGTAAATACAAAATCCCTTGGATTCTCAAATGGCAATATGTCATTTTAGCCACCCAAGAAGTTACAGTATTTTAGTCTCCGTCGTCCATTGATATTAGGACTGCTCACACTTTCCTTTCCCCTATTTCTCACGTCTCTCGCCGTTTTTTCATCAAATGGTGGGATAAATTCGGTGTTGATAAAATAGTTGGCCAAGTTTAGAAAGAATTTCTGCCATCTCCTTTATTAACTCCTCCAGTTACTACTCCCTCAGTTACCACAGCCTCTGCCGTTGCATCTTCAAGTAAAACAAAGACATATGATAAGTCCAAAGAGAAATCAGTTGTTCCCCAAGAATCTGATAAAGTTACTAATGTTTCTAATTACTCCACTTCTGAGTTAAGGCATCTTGCCGATGCCATTCACATGAGACTAGATCAGTTACACGAAGAGTCAGACAAAGCTTCTTCTCAGTCCAAAGGAGAAAACTCTAGTTAAGATCTAGATTGTGATTGTGATCCCCACGGCACAATCCATCTCCAGGATGCTCAGGATCCCTTTGCATGAGTCCTTTAGTAATCAATCAAAGTGTGTATGATGACATTTTATCTGCACCCACTCCGGCAGCCTAATCATCAGTCAGCCAGCACCTACTCCGACAGCCTAGTCACCAGACCAGTCACCTGCTCCAGCAGCCTAATCATCAGTCAGTCAGCACCTACTCCGGCAGCCTAATCACCAGCATCTTTTCCACCGAAAGCAGATTCCAATCAGTCAGACATCTGGCCCCACGGCCGCATTAGTCAAAAGAGACGTCTGCTTTTCCACCAAAAGCATATTCTTTTACTTTTACTTTAGTAAAATATTTTTTACTTGTACTTTTACTTTAGGAAAATGTTTTTTACTTTTACTTTACCTCAGTTATTGTAATAGTAACATTGTAATAGTTCGTTTCCTTGGTCTATAAAAGGAATTCGAATTTATTTGGTTGAGGCAGACTTAGAAAGACTCAGGGTTCCTTCTCTGATAAATCTTTAGCCTCACCCGCTGATTAAGCCTACTTAACCCCCTTTCATCTAATGTTCTTATCTCATTAAACTTGTAAGTTATTTTGTAATCAGTTTGAGTTATCAATAAAACTATTTTTATTTAGTAATTTAATTGTGTTTGTATGCGCGCTTGTTCTTCTTTCATTTCTCTTTAAAAATTCTCCTTCTGCCCTCTCATGGTATATCTTCTAATAAAATATATGAATGGAATATTGATGGATTTAGTGAACAAGAAATCCTTAATAAACTTAATCATATGTCCATGGTAGCCAACAGTTATATTACCAAATTCAACACTTTATCTCAACCAGATATAGTTGAATTATTAGCTAGTGGATTTACTAGTATTCTTAAGTCTTGGTGGGAAAAACATCTCACAGAAGATATTAGAATATCCATAGTTCATGCTATTCAAAGAGATAATGAAGGCAATCCCATCTTTGATGAAGATGCTAGTATTGGTCTTCCTGATGGAGTTAATACTTTAATATTTACTATAATTAAACACTTTGTTGGAACCCCTAGTAATATTACAGAAAGAATTCATGATCAATTAAGTAATCTTACGTTTCCCACTCTGAGTGACTTCAGATGGTACAAAGATGTATTTACTTCGAGAGTTATGATGAGAAATGACAGTAATAAACCATTTTGGAAAAATGGTTTAATTAGACATAGTAAGTCACCATGGTCTTGCCCAGCCTTCTATGTTAATAATGAAGCTGAGAAAGAGCGAGGAGTCCCTCAGTTAGTCATTAATTACAAACCATTAAACAAAGTTCTTGAGTGGATTAGGTACCCTTTACCCAATAAGGATGATCTCCTTAGTAGGTTAAGTGTTTCCACTATTTTTAGTAAATTTGACCTAAAGTCAGGATTCTGGCAAGTTGCTATTCATCTAGATGATAGGTACAAAACTGCATTCGCCACTCCGTTCAGACACTACGAATGGAATGTTCAATCATTTGGACTTAAAAATGCACCAAGTGAATTTCAGAATATTCTTAATAATATTTTCAATCCTTTCAGTCATTTTATTATTGTATACATTGACGATATCCTTGTTGTCTCCAAGACTATTGAAGAACATATTAAACATTTGAATTCATTCTTCAATACAGTTAAAACCAATGGTCTTGTTCTTTCTCCTTCTAAGTGTAGTCTGTTTCTGACTAAGGTCAGGTTTCTCGGATTAATCCTCTATCATGGACTTATGCGGCCAATTGACAGAGCTATTCAATTCGCCGACCATTTCCCAGATAAGATTATCGACAAAACTCAGCTACAGAGGTTTCTTGGCTCGCTCAATTATATTGGCCAGTTCTACAAGGACCTCAAGAAGATTTGTAAGCCTCTCTTTCAGCGCATACAAAATGGACGACGGAGATTGAAATACTGTAACTTCTTGGGTGGCTAAAATGACATATTACCATTTGAGAATCCAAGGGATTTTGTATTTACTACAGAATGTAAGGAAGACTGGAATTTCCTCATATTTAGACTGATAATAACTATGATGGCAGAAATGTTCTAACTGGGCAAGGAGAGGTTTGGGGAAAATATCATGACACAAACCATACCTTGTCCACCAAAAGATGAACCATTTGGGGATTTGACTCTTGAACTTGTGGTCGAACTGGAAAAATAACAAATGACTATGATAATCATTTTGATGAAGCATAATTTTATGCCAAGCCTCAATATAATCATAATAGCAATAAGAGCTAGTGTGATTAGAAAGTGACTTGAGATCTGAAGGATGACAACCCCAATCAGACAGATTGAGAACTTGTTTAATATACAACGAATGATAAAGGAGTTTTGATTTATCATCGTTGGCATAAATTAGTTTAATGAATACTAACTCTGTTTCAATAAGAATATCCCTATACTACACAAGTGATTTATAGGGAGCAAGAGGAAGGAAATGCCATCCAGTAGGAAAATACTGGGCAGCCAATTGAATCGGATTATTCATGGGTTTCATAGCTAACTCAATATGGAATAAGTGCTGATCAAAAATCTGACGATAATCAGACACTGGTTGACCGGGTTTTGATGAAGTAGCTGGGGGTTGACTAACAAAAATTCGTTAATGGTTTACCATCCTTATTTGCTCATAAAGTCAGAGAAAAAGTAAGTAAAAATTTGGGATATATTGACTATGATAATTTAACCTATGGTGATATTATTAGTAATATTCAAAAAATTAGATTAAAAATGATTTTTTCTTAGATGACTTAGGTTTATTATAATAAGTATCTTGATTATGATTTTTATTATTTTTATCTTGATTATATCTCTTCTTGCGACGTTTATGACTTTTATATGACTCAATTTGTTTATTTTTGTGCCTATACTTTCTTCTAGAGGGAGCAACAAGCGGTAAACCATACTGTTCACAAAATGTTCCTAACTCGTACTTGGCTTTATTTCTATCCTTACTAGCTTGTTTGGCTAATTTGAAGTCAATACACAAAGGACTCAGGCAAAGGGATCCTGAGCATCCTGGAGATGGATTGTGCCGTAGGGATCACAATCACAATCTAGATCTTGACTAGAGTTTTCTCCTTTGGACTGAGAAGAAGCTTTGTCTGACTCTTCGTGTAACTGGTCTAGTCTCATGTGAATGGCATCGGCAAGACGCCTTAACTCAGAAGTGGAGTAATTAGAAACATTAGTAACTTTATCTGATTCTTGGGGAACAACTGATTTCTCTTTGGACTTATCAGCTGTCTTTGTTTTATTGGAAGATGCAACGGCGGAGGCTGTGGTAATTGAGGGAGTAGTAACTGGAGGAGTTAATAAAGGAGATGGCGGAAATTCTTTCTGAACTTGGCCAACTATTCTATCAACACCGAATTTATCCCACCATTTGATGAAAAATGGCGAGAGACATGAGAAATAGGGGAAAGGAAAGTCTGAGCAGTCCTAATAATGAACAGTTCAAGTCTGCACCAGTATCAACCAAAGTAGGGAGCTGGACAGAGAAAGTTTTATCGATAACTAAATTAATAGAGATATACCAATTTTGAATAGTAATATCTTTTATTCTTTTAAGTGAGAGACCTTGAATAAAGAGATCAGAATCTTTAGCACCTGATGATTCCGGTTCGTCGTGACTTTCATCACTAGAAGAGGAATCATGAACTTGAAGATCTAATTTTTTTATCGTCGATTTCTTTTCTTAGATTAGAAATATCTAATTTTGAATTAGAAATCTCTTTTTTAAGTTTATTAACTTCTTGATTTAATTCTGGGAGGGTAATTTCTTTTACTGGAGTTTTGAACCTTTAAAGAGTATACGTACCAGATGTGCCTATCTAGGCTCACTCGAGTTCAAATTCGAGAATAATATATATAAGTATATATATATATAAGCAGTAAACGGTGTATATATTCATATATATATATATATATATATATATATATATATATATATATATATATATATATATATATATATATATATATATGATTCTCAAATTCGAACTCGATTGAGCCTGGATAGACACATCCGGTGCGTTTACTGCTTATATATAAATATATAAATATATATAAGCGGTAAACATATATATATAAAAGCAATAAAAGCCACGGATCGACGATCCAGGCATATGCACACAACACGACTCTCAACGTGAATAACTTTGTGTGAATAAAAGTGGAGAAAGGCTTTAAGGAATCCTAGATGTCTTACAGTGGGCTGCCAAGAAGACTTCAGATAGCTTTAAATAAATGAATACTTGGTTTCCACCAGTAAAATATAGCAAAACACAAGCTCACAGGTGTTTGGAAAGAGAAAGCACTCAATTTAAAGTGTGTATAAAGCAAAATGGACAGGGCTTCCTCGCCTTTTCTCTCCTTAAAATGGCCACCCAAGACCTCTATTTATAGAGGGAGAGAGCCACAAGGGTACATGTAGCAGCCGCGGGTTTACCTGTGGCTGCCCGGGGTGCCCCGGACTCTTTGGGTCCCACTATCTCAAAGTACGTGCACTTGGATAACGCACTATTCGCTCGAATCTTCATAACTTTCAATCCAAGAGTTGATAGAAGCATACTCTATTATTCCGAAAAGCTCTTTTTGAGAGCTACTTCATGACATAGGATTTGCCCTATTTTTTTATGGGAAGATGAGTCTATGACCAAAATAGCATTTCTAGATCTCCGTCAGGTAGTCTGTTAAGCTGTTTTGCGTAGTTTACACCCGAAAGTTAAGATATGATTCTTTTGAGACTTCTTCTGAAGCAATTTGAGTTAAAATGAGTTGATTTGATTTGAGTTGTGATTGTAAGACCCCAACTTATTATAAATAAAATTGAATTTTTTCTATTCATTATTCTAAATTAATAAGGGTTAATTTGATATAATGCTTTGGTTATGGGTGAAATGTGCAAATTTTACAAAATAAGCAAGTGGTTATAAAATATTTATTTTTGTCGGGGAATATTCTTTTGGTCGTGGAATATTCTTTTTGTCAGGGAATATTCGTACGACGGCGCAACCATTCGTGGGGCTCATAACAGAATAACTGTCGAATGAAGAAACCGACAAATTATGAGTTTTTATAAATAATGGCGTAATTGTTACCGTTAACACTGTTGGGTTACCTGGTGTTTAAAATACAGTAATACGTGTGGTGGCAGAGTAGCACACAATATTGCATAGTATGGAGCGAGGAATGTGAGAAAAGTTTCCAAGAGCTCAAGAGGAGACTCATTTCGGCACCTGTTCTGGCAATACCATCTGGTTCGGATGGATTTGTCATCTATAGCGATGCTTCAGGCAAAGGGTTAGGATGTGTTCTCATGTAACATGGGAAAGTCATAGTCTATGCCTCGCGACAACTTAAAGAATATGAGAGGAATTATCCTACTCATGATCTGGAGTTGGCAGCAGTCGTATTCGCATTGAAGATATGGAGACACTACTTGTATGGGGAGAAAGTTGAGATTTATACGGACCATAAAAGCCTCAAATATTTCTTCACCCAAAAAGAACTCAACATGCGGCAACGACGTTGGCTTTAGCTGTTGAAAGATTACGATCACACTATTCAATATCATCGTGGAAAAGCAAACGGACCTGGGACTGTTGTGTATGAAGAAGTAAGTGCAAGAAGGTGCTATTCCAGAAGCAAGAATCTATGATGAAGGAATACTTCGAGTCAACTCTAGACTTTGCGTTCCTAACAATTCTGACTTGAAGCATAAAATAATGATGGAGGCACACAACACCCCGTTTGTAATCCATCCTAGGAGTACCAAAATGTATCATGATATTCGACATACATTTTGGTGGAACAATATGAAGAGAAAGATCACAGAATTTATCTCGAGGTGTTTAACTTGTCGACGGGTAAAGGCGGAACATCAAGTGCCAAAAGGTCCATTGCAACCACTTGAGATTCTGGAATGGAAGTGGGAACACATTACCATGGATTTCATTACAGGTCTTCCCAAAATTTCTCAAGGCAAAGATGCGATTTGGGTTATTGCTGATAGATTAACCAAGTCTTCTCATTTCTTACCGATAAGAGAAACTTATTCCCTTGAACATCTTGCTCGTATGTACGTGAATGAGATTGTGAGATTGCATGGCATGCCAGTATCCATAGTTTCGGATCGTGGCCCAAGATTCACTTCAAGATTTTTGGTTAGCTTGCAGAAAGCTATGGGCACAGATTTACGATTCAGTTCAGCATACCATCCTCAAATGGATGAGTAATCAGAAAGGACTATTCAAACCCTTGAAGATCTATTAAGAATTTGGGTCCTAGATTTCAAAGGAAGTTGGGATAAGTACTTTCCACTGGTGGAATTCTCCTACAACAATAGTTATCAAGCAAGTATAGGAATGGCTCCATTCGAGGCGTTGTATGGACGAAAGTGTCGTTCTCCAGTATGCTGGGACGAGGTGCGAGAAGCAATGTTGTTGGGACTAGAATTAGTACGCATGACTATAGAAAAGATCCAAATGATTCGACAACGTATTCAAATGTCTCAAGATCGACAAAAGAGTTATGTTGATCTTCATCGAAAGGACGTGGAATTTATTATTGGGGATCATGTATTGTTACGTATTGCTCCATGGAAGGGAGTTACAAGATTTGGAAAGAGAGGAAAGCTCAATCCAAGGTTTGTTGGTCCATTTGAGATTCTTAAACGAATAGGAAATGTGGGATATAGACTCGTATTACTTCCAAGTATGTCTCGTGTTCATAATATTTTCCACATATCTATGCTTCGTAAATATGTGAATGATCCAAACCATATTATCGCATTAGAACCAGACGAGATAGCCGAAGATTTAACGTATGAGGAAGTACCTGTTAAGATCTTTGATAGGAAAGAGCATGTCCTACGCACCAAGGTTATACCACGAGTTAAGATTTTATGGAGAAACTATGCTATTGAGGAAATGACTTGGGAGTTGGAATCAGAAATGAAAGCGAGGTACCCTCACCTGTTAGAAACACCAGGTACGCACGTCAATTTTGAGGACGAAATTTTATAAGGAGGGGAGGTTGTAAGACCCCAACTTATTATAAATAAAATTGAATTTTCTCTATTCATTATTCTAAATTAATAAGGGTTAATTTGATATAATTCTTTGGTTATGAGTGAAATGTGAAAATTTTACAAAATAAGCAAGTGGTTATAAAATATTTATTTTTGTTGGGCAATATTCTTTTTGTCGGGGAATATTCGTACGACGGCGCAGCCATTCGTGGGGCTCATAACAGAATAACTGTCGGATGAAGAAAACGACAAAGTATGAGTTTTTATAAATAACAGCGTAATTGTTACCGTTAACACTATTGGGTTACCTGGTAGTTAAAATACAGTAATACGCGTGGTGGCAGAGTAGCACACGGTATTGCACAATATTGTTGAATTATTGATTCGTACGTAAGAAGGCACTACTCAATAATTATTACAGTAGTTACTGTTCAATATTTTATTTTATTGATTCAATAATTGCTGCGTTGATATTTTATATTATTGTTGTTTTAATAATTGTCACTGCATAATATTTCCCATTATCAGATCAATAATTCATATTATTTGAATAATATTATTAGATAATATTATTGGTAATGTCTAGAAAGTTCTGTCTAAGGAGAGGTTTGGTCACCTAATTACGAGCTAGTAAGGAAAAATTCTTATTGGATAGCCCCCTCTTTCTTGGGAACGGCCTGGTTGTCGTAATTGTGATTCTGTAATATTATTTGTGAATAATTAATTATTGATTTATATGATAAGAAAATATTTATTTGATATGGATATAAATGATGGATTTATTTATGTGGTTATAAATGAAGGAATTAATGCTTAGGTGTTTTATCAGTATTTTGTCAGAATGGAAGAATTAAAAATCATATGTTTGTGGATTTCGGATATTTTCTGTTTGGAATTTGGAAAAGCTCAAAGCTACAAAGTTGTAGAGAATTCGATTTCAGGCATAATGGACATAAAATTTGTATTTTTCTGATAAACTGGCTATTTTCTATGAATTATTGATGTTTCAGAAAATAAAATGATTTTTATTAAATTATGGGTGGGACCCACTTTTATTTTAACATGTGGGCTACTGGAATTTTTGGTTTAGTTGTGGTGGCTGGTCATGGAAGGATGCGTAGGAGAAAAAATAAGTTATATTATTATTTTATTATTTTAGTCTCCTATGGCGTTCTAGCATTTTCCTATAAATAGACGCTTAGGTTAGAATTGAAAATCACACCTGAAATAAGTTTTCTTTCTCTCTAGATTATCAAGCATATTTTTGTAAGTATTTATATACTTTGAGAGTTGCTGTTCAGTACAAGCTTCCTTCGGCTTTATATCCGATATTCCGATCAGAAGTACCGTTATTTGGAGGTAAGGGATGTTATTTTCTTCTTAAATGATATTATTTTCTTTAATATCATTATGCCGAAATATTGGTGAACGTTTTAATCAAATTTAGAAACTTTTTGTGTCATGATTACTATTAACGTATATGGCACTATTCACGTATACGGTACTATTCACCGAAAAATAAAAATTTTCCTTTTTGTCCAAGATGTCTATTTTGGCTACTATCTTTGATTGTATCCATGTTTTGATCATTATTTTTGAATTCTGCTTCACAATTGGTTATTATGAAGTATTATTGATCTTGGATAAACTGTTATACGAATCCCTAATATTTATCCTTCTGTCTCACTGGATTCGTTTTCTTTAAAATATTTTCCATCATCCTCAGTCTTAAATGATAACATTACAGAATATCTTTGGCCTGTAGTGCAAAGATGAATGATTAACTGATGAATATCTTTGTCCCGTAGTGCAAAGATGAACAGGTGTTGAGATGAACATGACCAACTGGTGATACAAATGAATATCTTTGGCCTATAGTGCAAAGATGAATATTTGATTAAAGATGTATATTGATTGTTGTTACAAGGATAAAATATTGATGATGAACTTTTAAATCTTAGAAGATAGTAGAATTCATTCTCTACGTGACTCTTCTAATGGATTGTTGTTTCCGCTGCAGAATATTGATCTAAAACTTGTTGTCTATTATATTCTACCAGATTTTTTCCTGTTGAAGACTAATGATAATTTGTTGTATATTATCTTAGTCATAATATTCTTTACTGGGCTAGTTGAGCTCACCCTTTTTTCTTTTTGTTCCATTTTTCTTCTCAGGAGGTGAGAACATAGCAAGATCGAGTCGGGGTATGGAGTGATGGTTTTAGAAAGATGTTTTAGCAGTCCTCACTATTTCTGTAAAATAGTGTATGAATAATTATAATGAGGACTTATTTGAGTGTTGATATTGTCTAGAAGACAATATTTGTATTTAAACTCACAGTATGTGTTGTCGTATTTTGCACGACAATTGTATTATTGAAGTTGTAGTTTTCTTTCTGTACCAAGTATTTGGCGACTCAAAATGGGTGTTGTATACCTATTTTGGGGGCGTCACAGTTGGTATCAAAGCTTAAGGATATGGTCTCTGGCAGAGATCGGGGAATAGAACTAGGAGGGGAGAGATGAGTAAATCATTCGCTAGTGTGTCCTATCTAAGCTTATTTGTTGGTTAGTCATAATATAGGGATATTATGTGATATGTTAATTTGTTTAATTAACCCTTGTTTTAAGGCAGTATTTAAGAATGGCTGCTGAGAACGTTAACAATGGAGTGTATGAGACTGTGGAACAACTTTTAGTCACAAACCAGGAGAACGTGCAATAGGAAGAAAATATTCCTCCTGTAAACAACACTACCGAGCAAACGATGAATGATGGAATGTTTAGGAGCTTTTTACAGTTCATGCAAAATCAGACGAGGCAGACTCGTATACAAAATACGGGTGGAAGTGTTGGCAATGCGCGGTCTGTCACAGACAAGCAGTTCAAAGAGTTGGGACCACCAGATTTATGGGGAAAACCTGATCTGATTAAGGAGGAAATATGGGTCAAGTAAATTACCAAGATATTCGATGTCTTGGGATGCACGGAGGAACAGAAGGTTCCATTCGCCACCTTTATGTTCCGCGGAGAGGCAGATTACTAGTGGGAATCCGTGAAGCGCACCCAGCCAGCCGCACTTAACATGTCTTGGGAAAGATTTCAGAAACAAACATGGGTCAAGTAAATTACCAAGATATTCGATGTCTTGGGATGCACGGAGGAACAGAAGGTTCCATTCGCCACCTTTATGTTCCGCGGAGAGGCAGATTACTAGTGGGAATCCGTGAAGCGCACCCAGCCAGCCGCACTTAACATGTCTTGGGAAAGATTTCAGAAACTGTTCAATGACAAGTACTTTCCAGAAAGTATTCGTCATATGAAGGAGGTAGAGTTTATTAGACTGGAACAGAACAACATGACGGTGTCTCAGTACGAGGCAAAGTTTGCAGAGTTATCCAAGTTTGTTCCTCATTTGGTGGAGAATGAGGAATGTATGACGCGAATGTTTTTGAGAGGTCTAAAACCCGAGATTCATCAATATCTTATCTCTCATAAATTTTCTTTGTATTCAGATGTTGTCAACAGGGCTCAATTATTAGAGCGAGATAATGAGTATACTTAACTGAGGGATCAAAACCAGGGTCATACCGGTGACAGCAGTCATCGGAGCGATGATAACCACCGAGGAGGGAACAATACGGATAAAAGCGGTAATCACTCGGGTGGTAATCGTGGCCATGATAATAAAAGAGGTGACTCTAGTGGAAATTTCAAAAAGAGGAGATTCAACAATGACGGGAAGATATCAGCAGCAACACCAGCATCAACTGTTGCTAGAGGAGGAGAACGACCACCGGTCATGTGTTACAAATGCGGGAAAGAGGGACATATCAGCCCAAACTGCCCACAACAATCCAAGGTATGTAATAACTGTGGAAAGGAGGGTCATATAGCCCGAGAGTTTTCTGTAGCAAAACCAAGTTCAGCGGGGATGGTGACTCCAAAAGCTGTCCCAGATAAGTCGAAATCAACGGTTCCTAAAAGAGCATTTGTCGTGACTGGCCAAAACGTGAGGAACCAGAACGAGGTGATCACGGGTAAGCTAATCTTGAATTCTTGTGAAGTTTATACCATACTAGATACCGGTTCTACCCATTCTTTTATCTCTCCTGCTTGTGCTCAACGTTTAAACTTGACTCTGAAGAAATTGGACTTTAACCTATCTGTTGAAACTCTATTGGGTGAAACCTTCGTTACATCTACAGTTTATAAATCTTGCTTAATCCAAGTTGGCACTATCACATTACCTATTGATCTTATCTCTTTAAAGATATTTGCTTTTGATGTGATTTTAGGGATTGATTGGTTAACCACTCATCATGCCAAAATTGATTGTTTTCGTAAGGTTGTTAGTTTTCATATTCCTAACCAACCTATCATACGAATTCAAACAACTAAACCACTAAAATTAGCCACTGTCATATCAAGCCACAAAGCTATTCATTTATTGAAAAATAGATGTCAAGCTTTCTTAGCCCATGTTATGGATTTAAATAAAGACAAGTCAGATTTGGATAATATTTCTGTTGTTCAAGAATTTCCTGATGTATTTCCTGAAGAACTTCCTGGTCTACCCCCAAAACGTGATGTTGAATTCTTTATTGACCTTGAACCTGGTACAAAGCCCATTTCTAAAACCCCATATCGAATGGATCTTATTGAACTTAAGGCGTTGAAAGTCCAACTACAGGAATTGTTAGACATCGGTTTTATTCGTCCTAGTACATCTCCTTGGGGTGCTCCTGTTTTATTCGTAAAGAAGAAAGACGGAAGTATGCGACTTTGTATTGACTACCAAGAATTAAACCATGTCACCATCAAGAATAGGTATCCGTTACCTCGCATTGATGACCTGTTCGACCAGTTGTAAGGAGAAAAATTCTTTCCAAAGATCGATCTTTGTTCTGGATATCATCAGCTGAAGATTAAAACTGAGGATAATCAAAAGATTGCCTTCAGAACTCGGTACGGGCATTATGAATTCTTAGTCATGTCTTTTGGATTGACTAATGCTCCTGCTGCTTTCATGGATATAATGAACTGAGTATTCAAGGAATATTTGGATCAGTTCGTTGTTGTCTTTATTGATGACATCCTCATCTATTCCAAAAGCCGTGAAGATCATGAGCACCATTTGAACCTGATACTTGAAAGGCTTCGTGAAAACAAGCTATATGCCAAGCTAAAAAAATACGAGTTCTGGCTTGAGGAAGTAGCATTTCTTGGGCACGTGGTGTCAAAACATGGAGTATCTGTTGACCCGGCGAAGATTGAAGCAATACAAAGTTGGGAGCAACCGAAGTCGGTGACCGAAGTATGCAACTTTCTGGGCTTAGCTGGTTATTATCGGAGATTCGTGGAAGGATTTTCTCGAATCGCTACTCCATTAACTCAGCTGACTCGGAAAGATACAAAATTCGTATGGAGCGAGGAATGTGAGAAAAGTTTCCAAGAGCTCAAGAAGAGACTCATTTCGGCACCTGTTCTGGCAATACCATCTGGTTCGGATGGATTTGTCATCTACAGCGATGCTTCAGGCAAAGGGTTAGGATGTGTTCTCATGTAACATGGAAAAGTCATAGCCTATGTCTCACGATAAATCAAAGAATATGAGAGGAATTATCCTACTCATGATCTGGAGTTGGCAGCAGTCGTATTCGCGTTGAAGATATGGAGAAACTACTTGTATGGGGAGAAAGTTGAGATTTATACGGACCATAAATGCCTCAAATATTTCTTTACCCAAAAAGAAATCAACATGCGGTAATGACGTTGGCTTGAGTTGTTGAAAGATTACGATCACATTATTCAATTTCATTCTGGAAAAGCGAACGTAGTAGCTGACGCATTGAGTAGAAGATCATATGCGAGTACGAGTGCGATATTGTCAACACAAAGGCCCATTTGGTATGACTTTCAAAGGATGGAGGTAGAATTAAAGACTCCAGGGACCCATGTGATGATGTCAAATATACGAGTAGAACCGACTTTAATTGATAAAGTTAAAGCTACTCAAGCGACGGACCTGGGACTGATGCGTATGAAGAAGAAAGTGCAAGAAGGTGCTATTCCAGAAGCAAGAATCGATGATGAAGGAATACTTAGAGTCAACTCTAGACTTTGCGTTCCTAACAATTCTAACTTGAAGCATAAAATCATGATGGAGGCACACAACACCCCGTTTGCAATCCATCCTAGGAGTACCAAAATGTATCATGATATTCGACATACATTTTGGTTGAACAATATGAAGAAAGAGATCGTAGAGTTTATCTCGAGATGTTTAACTTGTTAGCGAGTAAAGGCAGAACATCAAGTGCCAAAAGGTCCATTGCAACCACTTGAGATTCTGGAATGGAAGTGGGAACACATTACCATGGATTTCGTTACAGGTCTTCCCAAAGTTTCTCAAGGCAAAGATGCGATTTGGGTTATTGCTGATAGATTAACCAAGTCTGCTCATTTTTTACCGATACGAGAAACTTATTCCCTTGATCGTCTTTCTCGTATGTACATGAATGAGATTGTGAGATTGCATGACATGCTAGTATCCATAGTTTCGGATCGTGACCCAAGATTCACTTCAAGATTTTGGGTTAGCTTGCAAAAAGATATGGGCATGGATTTATAATTCAGTTCAGCATACCATCCTCAAATGGACGGGCAATCGGAAAGGACTATTCAAACCCTTGAAGATCTATTAAGACTCTGTGTCCTAGATTTCAAAGGAAGTTGGGATAAGTACTTGCCACTGGTGGAATTCGCCTACAACATTAGTTATCAAACAAGTATAGGCATGGCTCCATTCGAGGCATTTTATGGACGAAAGTGTCATTCTCCAGTATGCTGGGACGAGGTGGGAGAAGCAATGTTGTTGGGACCAGAATTAGTACGCATTACTACATAAAAGATCCAAATGATTCGATAACGTATTCAAACGTCACAAGATCGACAAAAGAGTTATGTTGATCTTCATCGAAAGGACGTGGAATTTAATATTGGGGATCATGTATTGTTACGTATTGCTCCATGGAAGGGAGTTAAAAGATTTGGAAAGAGAGGAAAGTTCAATCCAAGGTTTGTTGGTCCGTTTAAGATTCTTGACCGAATAGGAAATGTGGCCTATAGACTCGTATTACCTCCAAGTATGTCTCGTGTTCATAATGTTTTCCACATATCTATGTTTCGTAAATATGTGAAAGATCCAAACCATATTATTGCGTTAGAACCAGATGAGATAGCCGAAGATTTAACGTACGAGGAAGTACCTGTTATGATCTTTGATAGGAAAGAGCATGTCTTACGCACCAAGGTTATACCACAAGTTAAGGTTTTGTGGAGAAACCATGCTATTGAGGAAATGACTTGGGAGTTGGAATCAGAAATGAAAGCAAGGTACCCTCACCTGTTAGAAACAGCAGGTACGTACGTCAATTTCGAGGACGAAATTTTATAAGGAGGGGAGGTTGTAAGATCCCAACTTATTATAAATAAAATTGAAATTTCTCTATTCATTATTCTAAATTAATAAGGGTTAATTTGATATAATGTTTTGGTTATGGGTGAAATGTGCAAATTTTACAAAATAAGCAAGTGGTTATAAAATATTTATTTTTGTTGGGGAATATTCTTTTGGTCGTGGAATATTCTTTTTGTCGGGGAATATTCGTACGACGGCGCAGCCATTCGTGCGGCTCATAACAGAATAACTGTCGGATGAATAAACGAAAAAGTATGAGTTTTTATAAATAATGGCATAATTATTACCGTTAACACTGTTGGGTTACCTAGTGGTTAAAATACAGTAATACGCGTGGTGGCAGAGTATGACACGGTATTGCACAGTATTATTGAATTATTGATTCGTACGTAAGAAGGCACTACTCAATAATTATTACAGTAGTTACTGTTCAATATTTTATTTTATTGATTCAATAATTGCTGCGTTGATATTTTATATTATTGTTGTTTTAATAATTGTCATTGCATAGTATTTCCTATTATCAGATCAATAATTCATATTATTTAAATAATATTATTAGATGATATTATTGGCAATGTCTAGAAAGTTCTGTCTAAGGAGAGGTTTGGTCACCTAATTGCGCGCTAGTAAGGAGAAAATCCTTATTGGATAGCCCCCTCTTTCCTGGGAACGGCCTGGTTGTCATAATTGTGATTTTGTAATATTATTTGTGAATAATTAATTATTGATTTATATGATAAGAAAATATTTGTTTGATGTGGATATAAATAATAGATTTATTTATGTGGTTATAAATGAAGGAATTAATGCTGAGGTGTTTTATCAGTATTTTATCAGAATGGAAGAATTAAAAATCATCCGTTTGTGGATTTCAGATATTTTCTCTTTGGAATTTGGAAAAACTCAAAGCTAAAAAGTTGTAGAGAATTCGATTTCAGGCAGAATGGACATAAAATTCGTATTTTTCTGACAAACGGGCTATTTTCTATGAATTATTAAATTTGAAAAAATAAAATGATTTTTATTAAATTATGGGTGGGACCCACTTTTATTTTAACATATGGGCTGCTGGAATTTTTGGTTCAGTTGTGGTGGCTGGTCATGGAAGGATGCGTAGGAGAAAAAATAAGTTATATTATTAATTTATTATTTTAGTCTCCTATGGCGTTCTAGCATTTTCCTATAAATAGACGCTTAGGTTAGAATTGAAAATCACACCTGAAATAAGTTTTCTTTCTCTCTAGATTATCAAGCATATTTCTGTGAGTATTTATATACTTTGAGAGTTGCTATTCAGTACAAGCTTCCTTCGGCTTTATATCCAATATTCCGATCAAAAGTACCGTTATTTTGAGGTAAGGGATGTTATTTCCATCTTAAATGATATTATTTTCTTCAATATCATTATGCCAAAATATTGGTGAATATTTTAATCAAATTTGGAACTTTTTGTGTCGGGGTTACTATTCACGTATACGGCACTATTCACCGAAAAATAAAAATTTTCTTTTTTGTCCAAGATGTCTATTTTGGCTACTATCTTTGATTGTATCCATGTTTTGATCGTTATTTTTGAATTCTGCTTCACAATTGGTTATTATGAAGTATTATTGATCTTGGATAAACTGTTATACGAATCCCTAATATTTGTCCTTCTGTCTCACTGGATTCCTTTTCTTTAAAATATTTTCCATCATCCTCAGTCTTAAATGATGACATTACAGAATATCTTTGGCCTATAGTGCAAAGATGAATGATTAACTGATGAATATCTTTGGCCCGTAGTGCAAAGATGAACATGTGTTGTGATGAACATGACCAAGTGGTGATACAAATGAATATCTTTGGCCTGTAGTGCAAAGATGAATATTTGATTAAAGATGTATATTGATTTTTGTTACAGGGATAAAATATTGATGATGAACTTTTAAATCTTAGAAGATAGTAGAATTCATTCTCTACGTGACTCTTCTAATGGATTGTTGTTTCCGCTGCAGAATATTGATCTAAAACTTGTTGTCTATTATATTCTACCAGATTTTTCCCTGTTGAAGACTAATGATAATTTGTTGTATATTATCTTAGTCATAATATTCTTTACTGGGCTAGTTAAGCTCACCCTTTTTCCTTTTTGTTCCATTTGTCTTCTCAGGAGGTGAGAACATAGCAGGATCGAGTCGGGGTATGGAGTGATAGTTCTAGAAAGATATTTTAGCAGTCCTCATTATTTCTGTAAAACAGTGTATAAATAATTGTAATAAGGACTTATTTGAGTGTTGATATTGTCTAGAAGATAATATTTGTATTTAAACTCATAATATTTGAGTATTGATTTTGCACGACAATTGTATTATTGAAGTTATAGTTTGCTTTTTGTACCATGTATTTGGTGACTCAGAATGGGTGTTGTATACCTATTTTGGGAGCGTCACAATGATTGAGTTAACAAAATGACCATTTTGCCCTTCCCGGGTCTATCTCCGATTTTAGCGCAGTTGTTGTACTCTTTTCACAGGGTTATCTCTAGGATTGGCCTGTTGTTGACTCAGACTATCGTCAGGGTTATCTCTGAGGTTGGCCTAACCTCTCGGGGTTAAATCCGTGGTTGGAACTGATGTTGTGGTGTTCCAAGGTTATCTCTGGAGTGTGAAAAAAACGCTTTTATCCTCCTGCATAGTTAGTAACAGGAAATTAAAATTTTGAGTGTCAACAACTAGTATCAAGTTGTTCAATGATTATTATATTATAATTTTGTTTAAGTCTTTTGTATTAATAGACATGAAAGGTTAAGGTTAGTTAACATAGGACAACGATGGTATAATTATGTTTTAATGTATGTTTTTATTAAGATAATGTAATGAATGATGAAATTCATAATTGAATGGGTAGTTCGATGTGATATATATGATGGATCGTGAGCACCAAACCCGAGGTTAGGAAACCTAGATTTGGGGGCATCATAGAAAGCATGACGAATGACTAGCCGACATCTACCAAGGGTTCGTTTTTCCCCTTTTTACATATCTTCCCAAACTCAGAATTGAGATAATAATATACCATTGTGAATCTATTGAAACGAGATTTCCGGAATGATATGGCACATCTCCTAATTCTTCCCGGATTGAAATTTACGAACGTTTCAGCGGATAACACAAAAACTGACTTCGCGGCTCAAAAATCGAGCAAGTGAGGCCTACCCAAGGCCAGCCACAGGTGTTCCTGCGGCCTAGCAGTAGGTGTACCTGCATTTGCCCCTTTTCCTCTTCAAATGGATGAATTTCAGCATATTAGAAAAGAGAGAACGTATTTTAGAGAGAGAAAGTGAGATTCTAGAGTGAGAAAGGCTCAGGTTTAGAATAAAAACACTAGATTTGAGTTAGATTAATCACATATATAGTAGATCTCGCATATCTAGAGTAATATAGCATATATTTGAGTCCTTGGAGGCTTGTTTCTCGATTTCCCAAGGTTATAAAAATCAAATCTTTGGTTATTTCTTTATAAATATCGTTAAATCTAATAGATATATTTCAATATAGTGCTTATATATAGTTAGAATTGTTGTCTTTATACATATATTATGTGTTGGTTGGTAGATCTATCTATTTTACCAATTATTTTGCATATATATAGTTAGAAATCAAGATTTTTTTACTAGATCTACATAGATCTAGTTAGATTTAGCCCTTAACCGATTCTGGAGTTCAAAGATCGAACCTCTATGCTAGACCTGCTCAGATCTAGGTTAGATATAGTAATTTTTCAATGTTTTCAACTGATTTCGGTCACTCCATAGAGCTCTAGATCTATATATAGTGGTGAGGGGGTCATCACTATTTGTGCTAAGGGATTCCAATCGATGAATTGCCTTATAGCGGGTGTAGGATACATTTTACATATTTTCAATTTTTAAATTTCGATTATCTTCAAACATATTAATGTGAGCCTAGGAATCCCAAGGTTGAAATCCACTAATCGGATCTTGACTAGATTCCCACGATGAACCTTTTTGTTTAAAATGAAATATTGAACCGCACGAATCATTTTATATGTAATATCGGGCCTTAAAATGACTTCGAGAGCCTCGTCCTGAGAGACCGAATTTAAGACCCCGTGATAGTGAACAATTGTGATTGTGGGTGCTCTGGGCTATCGAGATGGCTTTCATTCCCGGAGATGCCCCGACCCTTTTCGATGCTTTCTTTCATGCATTATCACCCAAAATGATATTCAAACAAAAACAACAAAGATTTTTTAAAAAAAATAAAGCGCTCCGGGGATAGAAAAATTTAAGGTTAATGATTAAAAGTAACAAAAGACCTTGATTCCTATTTGACTAAGGATTTGAAAACCTTATTTTCGAAAACATCATTTCAATAAGATTTATCTAAAAATGAACTTTTCTTTAAATCAAATTATTCATGCATAGGTTTAACACTACTTTCAAAATAATGTCACTCATAGGTTAAAACAAGACTTAGAACAACCCTTAAAATTAAGGCTCTTAACACAATTCAAAGAATATCAAAAGCTATCTCAAAATCACACACACACACATCATGCTCAGGAAATTAATAAGATGCGGTAACTATGTTTTTTGTGGAAGTCGGGGGTGCCTAACACCTTCCCCTCACTTAAGAAAGCCCCCCGGATCCTATGAATCTCGGGTTCCAGACCAATTTTACAGAGTCATATATTCGGCCATATTATGAAAACCTCAAAAAATCAGATGAATTGGTACTTCCGTTTAACTTTATATCAACTGGGAGATGTAGACACTCAAAATTTTGCATTCTTGTTACTAACCCTGCAAGAGGACAGAATCATCTTCTAGAGACAACCCTGGAAGTCAGATCCAGTTCCAACCTTGGAAATAACCCCAGAAGATTCAGTTCCAACCTCGGAGATAACCACAGAAGATTTAGTTTCAGCCGCGGAGATAACCCCAAGAGATCCAGTTCAAACCCCGGAGATAACCTCGGGAGATCCAATTTCCAATCTCAGAGATAACCCCGAGAGATCCAGTTCTAACCCCAGAGATAACCCTGGGAGATCCATTTTTACCCCCAGAGATAACCCCAGGAGATTCAGTTCTAACCTCGGAGATAACCCCGAGATATCCAGTTCCAACCCCGGAGATAACCCCAGGAGATCCAGTTCTAAACCCGGAGAAAACCCCAAGAGATTCAGTCCAAGTTCTGGAGATAACCCTGGGAAAGTTAGTTTAAACACAAGAGATAACCCCAAGAGGTCAAGACAACCTCTGAGATAACCCTGAGGACAGTCAGAGTCAACAGCGGGACAATCTCGGAGATAACCCTGAGAAAAGACTACTACAACTATGCCAAAGCTGGAGAAAACCTCGGGAGGGAAAAATGGTCATTTTTCCACCTCAACATCACATCAACATTGTCTTAACATAGTTAAACTCAAACAGTGTTCAAGGATGTCCCACAAGAACCATAGCTCAAATCCCGAGTGATAACTGCATAAGACAACAGAACGGATAGACAACGAAGACATGGAGATCTGGTCATGGACCCATTTTCCCGACTTTAGACAATATCTAAACCCATGTCATTGTGTAGCTCTCGACAACCGCTTTCTGAAAAGGTATAGCAAGCCTCCATCAGATGCCCGGATTGAAAGTTATAAAGGTTCTAGCGAATATCGTATAGTCTGAGTGCACGTACTTCGAGACAATAGGAACCGCAAAACCCGAGGTAGCCTTGGCAGCCGCAGATAGACTCGTGGCTGCTGTAGGTTGACCCACGGCTCCTTGGTATATAAATATGAGCTCCCAATAGATCATTTGAAAAAAAAAAGACAAAAAGAGAAAACTCTATCCATTTCAGCCTTTAACCCCTTCTAGAGTGCTTTAAACTGAGTGATTATTCTTTCTAAACACTTTTAAACTAGTGTTCTATAATATATTAAAGTTTAATCGGTGGAAACTGAGTTTTCAGGCCCCAAAAGCTATCTAAAGTCTTCTTGGCAGCCCACTCTAAGATTTTTCAAAATTTTAAGCTTTCTACTACTTTAATACACACACACACACACACACACACACACACACACACACACACACACACACATATATATATATATATATACACACCGATACAATCTCATGAGTAGTTACGCCTGGATCATCGATCCATGGCTTTTTCTTTCTTTATATATATATATATATATATATATATATATATATATATATATATATATATTTACATTTCTGTCTGGCCTGGAGTTTACTTCGTGACCTTTTACTACTTTTATATATAAATATATATTTATTTACATTTCAAAGTCCTGCCTGAATTCCAAATTCGCGACAATTGATCGTCTATATATATATATATATGCTTTAACTGCTTTCATAATATAGATATTTAATCTTCCAGCATATGGACTAGATTTGTCTAAATCTAGCTATCTCCAACTTTAACTGGTTCAAAAGTGACTAAATTGTAACCTTTGAATCTAGAATGGTTTAGATTTATTTAAATCTAGTTTTCTTTCTAGCTTTTGTACATATTAATCTATCATGTGAGCCTAGGAATCATGTGATAGAAGATTCAGCCTATGAATTTAGATTCGGTTTTCACGATGGACATTTTTCAGCTGCAGCCTACTTGTAAATTATCTACAGTATCTGGATATCCTTGGATGGCTATCATGCCCATAAGGAGTTCGGCACTGCTATGTATCCTATTTTCTCAAAGATGCTTCGCATATCGAAAATAAAAGCTATCAAGCCGAATACGTAATAAAATGGAAGTATCAAAGGTCTCAATTACTATTGAGTATAAGGGTTTGAAAACCTGTTTTCCAAAATATCACTGCTATATCTCACCTAAAATTGAACTTTTATATACAAGTCAAACACTTTGTATATAGGTGCAAACGAGGCATATCACTACTTCCAAATAATTGCACATAGGCCCAATAAATACACGCAGGCACATTTAGATAAATAAGATAATAAAAAAGTTGTGATATCCGTGTTTTCTCAGAAGTTAGGGGGTGCCTAACACCTTCCCTCGTTTAATCAAGCCCCCGAACCCAATGAATCTCGATTTCGAAGGCCAGTTAAATATTGTCCAACCATTGGGCCTTTGTGTAAACCTTTTTAAAATCGGTTGAGTTGATACAACCATTTCAAATCTACCAACTGGCGACTCTAAAAGTCAAATCGTCGACATTCACATGTCGGACCTTTTTAAACTCGCTTTTACAAACAAAACTCAACCAAATAGAGAACACAAAAGGTCAAGCACAGAAAGGGACACAATCTTCCCGACGTCGACGGTAGATCTGTCTAATTCGGTCCAATCATTAAAATTAATCTTTTTAAATTCGTTGGCATGTATGTCAAACTTTTTCTAAAATCTCACCTTTTAAATAAATTAATCAACCTAGCGAAATAATAAAGGGTAGAAACAACACCAATTTAGGAAAAGAAAGGAATCGAATTTCCCCGGCATCGACAATAGAGAGTGAGATGTATGTATTAGACGATCTAATGTTGTAAATATATTTGTTAGTATTATGAGTTTTTTTGCTAATTGAAAGTTGTTATAGTTAAATAAAAGGAGTATTCTAAAGATAAGATTCTTAAGTGATACGTTGGAGTAAAATAATCTTAATATATGAGGGTTTTTAATAAAAAAAATAAATAAAGGGTAAGTTTTGCACAATCTATACATCTTGGAGGGAGAGTCTTGCAAAAAATAAAAGTTAAGGGTGAGTTTTACAAAAAAAGGTACAAACATGAGGGTTAATTTTACTTTTTAGTCGTCAAATATCCATGTGGCTTACAAAAAATTATAAAATTTACATCCTAAAAATAATCTATGCGTAAATTTAATAAAGAGGTTACGACAACGAAAGATGGTTACATAAAAATGGATACAAATTATGTATCATATGATAATTAGTTGATATTTTATGACGACCCAAAAATTTGAATAACCTTCAAATTAGGTTTTTCGATGAGAATATCTAATAAATAAAATTTTATTGCTATTATGTATTATCTGATTTAGATAGATTAATGACCTAGTTTACGTGTTACGTGATTATGTATGTGTTAGAAATTTTTGGGAGAAAATAATTTTTTTCGAGAAAAAGGGTAAAAAAACATTATTTATAAAACGCAAAAAGCGCTAATAAACATTCTTTTTTGAAAATTTTGAATTACGTCATAACGTTTATTTGAGAAGGAGAGATGAAATCTCTAATAAAAGTTTTTTTGGGAAAAGTCGTAAAAATATTATTCACTCTAAAAACTCTTTTTTGTTTTTTTGACTTTTCGAAGAATGACATGGTGTTTATTCGAGAAATAGGGATCGGTGGAGAAATTCGGTTTTCAAAAATTGAAAGTCGGTTCTTCGGCTAGTCGA
Source organism: Panax japonicus (assembly GCA_020205505.1). NCBI lineage: Eukaryota > Viridiplantae > Streptophyta > Magnoliopsida > Apiales > Araliaceae > Panax > Panax japonicus. Next base: position 23,937,023 of record CM035110.1, on the reverse strand, counting down.
GTGTGTTACAAAAACGTAACTGAAAAAGTTAGAAAATCTAACTAAAAAGAAAATGAGAAACTGAATTAATTTTGGTCTAACTAAGCCTAGGATTTGAATGGCTTGGTTAGGAATTGAAAAAGGCTTTGCTAGGGTTGAGCCACGTGTTTAGAAAGACTAGGTTAGGGTTGAGCCTAGGGTTTAGAGTGGCTTGACTAGGGTTGAGCCATGACTTAAACCTTAGGGATAAACCTTAAAGACTTGATGTTAAAGGAACGATTTAGTAATTCTCCCATGTGGGTATAAATGTAACGATCCGAAATTTTAAATTATAATTTAAATATTTATTGAGTTATATAAATATTATTTGAGGTGTTTATTGTTAAATAAATATTTTATTGATGTGATGGCTGATGAATCTAAATGTATAAAAGGAATTTTCTAAATTAAATTAATTTATAATTTAGAGGTTTGTATTATGACATGAGGTGTTATGTTGTTGTGTTGATTTAATAATTTAGATGATATATTAAATTATTAAATAAAGTTATAATGAAAATTATAATTTGGTGATGTTTGCTAAAAGGCTATATTTAATTAAAATGTAGTATGTGATTAATTTAATGGGTTAATGTTGGATATGAAAATAATATGTGATTATAGTTTATAAGCTAAAGTGTTTATTAAAATAAATTAAAAAGAATTTATATTAGCTTTTGCCAAACAAGGCTTAAATATTTTAATTCTTTAAAATTTAAAGAGTTTGCCAAACAAGCCTTATGGCTTTTAAAATTTCTAGTTTTTGAAAATAAATAAAATAAATTAAAATAATAAAATATATTTATGTTATATACGTTAGTAACTAATAATACAATTAGTAGTACTATTAAGGTTATATCAGTTGGGTTTTGGCTATTTGTTAAGTTGGAGAGTTCAAAGAGAATTGAGAGAGAAGCTGTAAGGGAATTGGGAGGATCTTAAGAATTTTTGCAGCAAATTCAGTGAGTTAGCAAGAATTATCCTAGCAAATTGAAGGTATGTTCACAACCTTAGTGTTATATATATATATATATATATATATATATATATATATATATATATATATATATATATATATATGGGTTTTACGGCAAAAATTTTATGTTTTGTAAATTTCACCTCTTCGAATTATTGCTAGATAATTGAATAATTGTGATGATACATGTTTATGATGCTAGGGTTATGTGTAAAACAAGAAATTCATGCTAATTTCATTTGACAATAGTATAAAATTTTGTCAGTATATATATGTTTTCATATGTAGATGTGTAAGTATCAATTTTGAGGGTCAAATTGCATGCTAAAATGTTAATTGAGTTTTGTTTATGCTAGTTTGTTGAGATACGAACATAACGTAATTTGAATGAGATGATTTAGTCATGTATTGAATTCACAGTGATGATTTTTAGGATGAATGTCAAGAAAATTGAATTTTTCATAAAAACATGAAAATCGGGAAATTAAAATAGTTTTAGTTACTGTTAAATTGTGTTAAGTGGTTGAATAGGTTAGCAATCATGTCTATGATAGTAGTATATTTATTTTACGTGTTAATATAATTGTTTGATGGGTGAAATTCGTGTTAGTTAGCTTAAGAAAAGTGTCGTGGCTCTGTTATGTAAAACTGAGTTCTGCAAGTCGCGCGGGCGCGCGACATCCCTATACAAAACTCGCGCGGCCGCGCGAGTGCTCATTTTCAGACACTAAAGTCTATTTATTCTGCAGACTTTGGTTGTTTGTTGTAGCTTAGCTTAAAGTTGTGGAATGTGAGAATCATGTAACAACAAGGTTGAATAGAGTCATGTTATGTGGATTATGAATTCAAAATTTTAAAAGTGATTAATAAATCGAGAATGCGTTATGTGATAATTTGATATACATAATGAATGTTAGACAAGTATTACGAAGTAAAACACTTAGAGTTTCTGAAATGTGAATGGTAATGAACATGTTATGATATGTTAGCATGTCTAATAGGTATTGTGGTTCTAAAATTATGTGTAGGTGATCGTGAATGTAACTTTATACCTTACGCTCAAGGCAAGTTTTCTAACTCTATATTTACATTGAGCAAGTTTTCTAACTCTATTTTTAAATTGAGCAAGTTTCTAAACTCTATCTTTTACATTGAGAAAGTTTCCTAATTCTTTACTTTCGTTGAGCTAATTCCATTATTACATTATGAAGCTTTATTCTTTGATTGAGCAAGCTTTCTATTTCAACTGTTGATTTAATAAGTCAATCATCCTAGTTCATTCGAATTAACTTTAACTCTAATGTTATTTGAATTCTCATTTTGTTGATTCATTTTAACTTGTTTATAGTTAAGCAAGTTTCTTAAGTTACATTCTTGTATAATGAACACAGTTTGAACTCTCGTCTTTATTATTGAACTATTTTAACCCTTGCATGAATTTAATACCTTGTTGGGCAAGTTTTTAGTTTCTAGCTTGCTATTGGTTATGGTACGTTCTGTAATTTCATTTCTAATGTTATAAGACTCTAACCTTAGCTTATTTATTTTTCAAGCAAATGTTTACCATTTTCTTCATTTTGTTAAATACTTATGCTCAATAGTTATTTCAAGCATTAGTTTAACATGTATAGTCAGTTCATTTATGATTCTCAATTGTTCGATGTTATGTTGTTATTAAACATCTGTTGTGATTATCAAACACTATTAATTCAACTAGTCCTCTAGTTGATGTTCGTTGAACTTCAAATTACCCTTGAAAGTTTATCCAAACCAAACTTTTTTTGGTGCAGACTTGTACTCTAAATACTGAGATGAACAACCCTATTATTATTAGGGGATAACTTATGCGTAGCGTTAAAATGTTTGTACACAATAAATTGTACGAAGGGCTGATCCCCCTAAGTACGAGGACTCCTTATAATCTTATAACTGTTAAAGTTAGAATTGAAAAAAATTACTCGCAATTGTGGACATGGTTCATGGTCTTATGACCCTCAGTTATGTATATTCCATATTTTGGATTCCAGTTTCTGATTATCATTGTTAGAGTACTATTCAGTCTTGATGAGCATATTATTGACATTTATTATTATTATACTCTTGTTGATTCATTGTTATATTCAGTGAGCAATTATTTTGCTCACTCTTGCATATTTATAAACTCATTGCAGCTAAAGAGGAGAAGGTAGATGAACATTCGACTAGCAAAGAAAAGGGAAAAATGTACAAGTGATGAAGACTTGTAATTTTGATTATGATTATGATGTTAAACTTTTATTGTGATGGTTATAGACTTATAAAGAATGATGTTATGTAATAATTTAATTCCGCATTTGAATGACGTTTAAAGGTTAGATAACCTGGGATGTTTTGATTTTAATTATGTAACCCTATTTAAAGGGAGGATTTTATGGTTTAAATATTATTTTGTTTGGGTAGATAGTATAAATGTTTGAATAGTGAGCACCAAATCTTGTGGGAATGAAGTACCTAGATTTGGGGGTTTCACAATAAAGGATGATGAAAAGTGGATATATAAGGGGGAGCATGTGATGACACATATTCCATAAATCGCAAGCTTATCTCTTAATTGGACAAAACATTAAATGATTTGTCTATCCTATTAAGTTATCCTAACCATTAAGTCTTAAATTAACCATTATACCCTAACTTTTGGTTTTCTTTAAATAGCCAAGACAATTAAACTATGTGACGCCCCCCAAATAGGTCCAATTCATCCAACCTATTCTGATTTGCCAAATACATGGTACAGAAAATAACTACAACTTTATTACTACCATTGTCATGAAAAATACAACACATATACTGTGAGTTTTAATACCAACTGTGACTCATTTCCCAACTATGGACAGCACCTCACATTTATATATTACACAAAGGTACAGTCAATAACTGTTTTAGAAATTAAAATCTTTGGGAAGTGCTCAAGGAAACCGTCGTACATAGGAGACCATAAATCTAAGTTATGATAGATATCATATGTCCAGAGAATTATCCGTGGTTGATCCAATAGACCCCCAAAAAAACGAGAAGATTACTATCATGTTCCTTTCGATGGTGAGTCTTCTCCTGACATATAGCTATCTTCACTGTCTCCAGTTGAAAATTATATTTCAAATAAACTCCAAGATCATATAGGTAGTGCTCGTAGATATACTCAGCAAGTGGATGTGCACAACCCTGTCTTATGATAACTCGTAGGTCATTAGACATCATGTATGATAGTGGCAAAACACCCTTCCAAAGTTGGGTTCAACTTACCCTATTCGGTTCACCAAAATTAAATATCAAATGACGTATACAATACGACACACTTATCTAAAGTTCTTTATAAAATTATTTCCATACTATTTAGGGAGAACCTCAACATCTATAGACCACCGTTCTATTCCCCTGTTATCCCTGCTCGACCCAGCAACACTCTTATTACCTGAAAGGAATTGTGTAGTAAAAGGGTGAGCACAACTAGCTCAATAAAGAATATTATGACTAAAGATAAATTAAATTATAGCCTTCATCAATAATAAATCAGAGATTTAGAACATATGGTAGATGATAAAACTTTTCAACCATAGTTGCAGCGGAATGAGCAATCCATTAGAAGAGTCAAATAGACCATAAAGTCTATTATCTTCTCCATGTTAAAAGTCCACCAACAATGCTTTAACCCTGTAACATTAATCAACAGATCCTGTTCACAGTCATGTGAATAACTCATAATCATAATTGTAGTTCTAATTTTCTCTTCTCATTCAAGACGAAGATAATTTACATCACCTGTCTTTACCTGAAAAATCAAAGATCATGGTTATACCAAATCACAGTTCCTGATCATAATCATACTAATAAGTTCATCTTTGCACTACGGGCCAAAGATATTCATTAACAGTTCATCTTTGTACTACATGCCAAAGATATTCAGCAACAGGTCATCTTTGCACTACGGGCCAAAGATATTAATCAATAATTCATCTTTGCACTACAGGCCAAGGATATTCATATCTCAAAGAAACGTACAATCATTTCAGAATTTATATAAACCATAATTATAATCATGTTGATCAATTCACCTTTGCACTTAAGCTAAAAATATTCAATTGTAAATTCAATGGTCATGATCATATCAGTCAACAATTCATCTTTGCACTACTAGCCAAAGAGAACTCATAGTCACGATCATACCAATAATCTACTCATATTTACACATAAGTTAAAGAGAAATTTCATCACCGAGATTATAAAAATTTTATATATGATAATAAAAAACAATATGATCAACAACTACATTTAATTTCAAAAGTAAGATTCATAAATCAATGATTTCATAACACCTTAATCCAAATGTTATAAATCACTTAATAATCTCATAATCTAATATCATTAATATTACCACAATATCTTAATCATTTCTTAAACTTATAAATAATTTATTTTAATTGTTTACACTTTACTAATTAAAGCATTTAATCGTCCTAAAATGTCAAACTCATAAGATTTTATCACCAATAACCAACAACCTCATCAAAAAGAAGCATATACCATATATAGGATTTCCAAGCCATAAAATCATATTTTCCAATTTTGTTACTTCACATAACATATTTAATTCATTTACTCATAACTAGTCCATTTTCATGAAAAATACCAAATCAGTTCCAAAAAATATTTTTTTCTGCGATTTAGCAGAATATAGTCCCATATTGAACATATATTTTTCTCAGAATTTTTAAAATTCATTTACTATTTTTCACATGGCCAAATCTGACGAATATTTAGACATTTATCATAAATTGTACTTTAGTCCAAAAATTTTGAAATTTACAGAATATACTAATGTTATATAGATGTACTCCCAATAAAAATTTTACCAATTTTGGAGTTAACCACAAGGAGTTATAAGGGTTTACTTTTAAAATAGTCTTTTCTCATAAAATTCATAACTCCTAATCCCTTACATAATAACGACAATATCCCTTACCTCAAAAGAGCAGTACTTCTGACCGGAATGTAAAGCCGAAGGAACCTTGCACTGAATAACAACTCTCAAAGTATCTAAATACTCACAAAATACGCTTGATAATATATAGAGAGAAAGAGAGAAAGCTTATGTTTCTGGTGTGATTTTCAATTCCAACTTAGCACTTTATTTATAGGAAAATGTTAGCACGCCGAAGCAGACTTGACCCGCTACCTGGTGGCTTTACCTGCTACTATTGTAACAACCCGAGAAACTAGACAATTTATTAAAATCTTAAATACTTGATTTAAGGTCAAATAATGGATCTAGACAGAAAATGAGTGTATGCGTTTGATGTTATTGGGATGGAATTTTGAGGATTTCAAAATTTCGTGAAGGCTTTTAGGTGAATTATTCAAGATTAAGGATTTATGTGACTATGTTCTGTGAATATGGTTATGTATGTGTACTGAATGTGGTTAAGGGTCAAGGGTTGATCAGATTAATTATATATGTGTCAAACCCTAATCGTATATTAAGAACGCCAACGTTCAGTTAGAAAACCCTAACGTCTGATAAAAAAACCCTAGAAATCGGTTCTAGAAACTCTAGTTTCAGTTCTGGGAGTCCGAAACCCTAATTCGGATATTAAAAAAACCCTAGATTGGGAATGCAATGATATGTATAAGGTTAAACGTCATTATTTATAAATTAATTAGGGAAAACCCTAATGAATTGCTGGAAATCCTGATTGATTATTAGAAAACCCAAATACTTGATCTGAAAATCGTAGTTTCAGATTCTGATAAATTGAAACCCTAATCTGGGAATAGAAAGGATAATTATAATGCTTATGTGGTATTAATTATACTATTAATTAGGTAAAAGCTTAATTATTAGCAAACCCTAATTTCAAATTTTGAAAACCCTAATTTTGGGATTTGAAAGCCTAATTTTATAATTAGGGAAAACGAAAGTGTTAATTTAATACTTTTAATGTTAATTAGGATTTATTAATTCTAATTTTCAAGATTAAGTAATTAGAAAACCCTAATCTAATTACGAATATTTAATTTCTATTTTAGAAAATTATTTTCTATTAGAAACCCTAAATTGTGGAATTAAAAACCCTAATTTCCAATTTTTGAACCCTAATTGTACAGTGGTGGATTTAATAGCTATATTACGAATGTTAATTAGGAAATATAAATCCTAATTGTCAAGTTATTAGAAACCCTAATCTAATTAGGAAATCTAATTTCTAAAATTGAAATATTATTTTTCTATTTAAAACCCTAAAATGTGGTTTTGAAACCTAATGTACAATTGTGGCCCTAAGTGCTAAATTAGTAATTTTAATTAGGATAAATTAGTCCTAATTAGCAAGATTGATATATGATTAGGAAATTATAATGTAATTAGAGAATTCTAATTACGATTTCAAATTTGTTAATTTTTCTATTTCGAAAACCTTAATCCGAAAATTTTAGAATTTAAAGTTGCTAAATATTTAACCAGTTGAAAATTATATTTCAAATAAACTCCAAGATCATATAGGTAGTACTCGTAGATATACTCAGCAAGTGAATGTGCACAACCCTGTCTTATAATAACTCGTAGGTCATTAGACATCTTGTATGATAGTGGCAAAACATCCTTCCAAAGTTGGGTTCACCTTACCCTATTCGGTTCACCAAAATTAAATATAAAATAACATATACAATACGACACACTTATCTAAAGTTCTCAATAAAATTATTTTCAAACTATTTAGGGAGAACCTCAACAGCTATAGGCCACCGTTATATTCCCTTGTTATCCCCGCTCAACCCGGCAACACTCTTATTACCTGAAAGGAATTGTGAATCAAAAGGGTGAGCATAACTAACTCTGTAAAGAATATTATGACTAAAGATAATTAAATTATCAATAGCCTTCATCAATAATAAATCAGAGATTTAGAACATATGATAGATGATAAAACTTTTCAACCATAGTTGCAGCGGAATGAGCAATCCATTAGAAGAGTCAAATAGACCATAAAGTCTATTATTTTCTCCATGTTAAAAGTCCACCAACAATGCTTTAACCCTGTAACATTAATCAACAGATCTTGTTCACAGTTATGTGAATAACTCATAATCATAATTGTAGTTCTAATTTTTTCTTCTCATCCAAGACGAAGATAATTTACATCACCTGTCTTTACCTGAAACATCAAAGATCATGGTTATACCAAATCACAGTTCCTGATCATAATCATACTAATAAATTCATCTTTGCACTACGGGCCAAAGATATTCATCAATAATTCATCTTTGCACTACATGCCAAAGATATTCAACAACAAGTCATCTTTTCACTACGGGCCAAAGATATTCATCAATAATTCATCTTTGCACTACAGGCCGAAGATATTCATATCTTAAAGAAACATACAATCATTTCAGAATTTATATAAACCATAATTATAATCATGTTGATCAATTCACCTTTGCACTTAAGCTAAAAATATTCAATTATAAATTCAATGGTCATGATCATACCAGTCAACAATTCATCTTTGCACTACTAGCCAAAGAGAACCCATAGTCACGATCATACCAATAATCTACCAATCTTTACACTTAAGTCAAAGAGAAATTTCATCACCGAGATTATAAAAATATTATATATGATAATAAAAAAATAATATGATCAACAACTGCATTTAATTTCAAAAGTAAGATTCATAAATCAATGATATCATAATACCTTAATCCAAATGTTATAAATCACTTAATAATCTCATAATCTATTATCATTAATATTTCCACAATATCTTAATCATTTATTAAACTTATAAATAATTTATTTTAATTGTTTACAATTTACTAATTAATGCATTTAATCATCCTAAAATGCCAAACTCATAAGATTTCATCACCAATAACCACCAACCTCATCAAAAATCTGCATATACCATATATAGGATTCCCAAGCCATAAAATCCTATTTTCTAATTTTGTTACTTCACATAACATATTTAATTCATTTACTCATAACTAGTCTATTTTCATGAAAAATACCAAATCAGTTCCAAAAAATATTTCTTTTCTGCGATTTAGCAGAATATAGTCCCATATTGAACATATATTTTTCTCGGAATTTTTAAAATTCATTTACTATTTTTCACATGGCCAAAACTGTCGAATATTTAAACATTTATCATAAATTGTACTTTAGTCCAAAAATTCTGAAATTTACAGAATATACTGATGTTATATAGATGTACTCCCAATAAAAATTTCACCAATTTTGGAGTTAACCACAAGGAGTTATAAGGGTTTACTTTTAAAATAGTTTTTCTCATAAACTCCATAACTCATAATCTATACATCTAAAAATCGCCATTTTTGGACACAATCAAGAAAACTCATCAAATTATCATTTCAAATTCCAGAATTTTTGAAGGTTCGAAAAATGTACGAAACTGAAAAACATAATAACTCTTAAAAATCCCTTATATAATAACGACAATATCCCTTACCTCAAAAGAGCAGTACTTCTGACCGTAATGTAAAGCCGAAAGAACCTTGCACTGAATAGCAACTCTCAACGTATCTAAATACTCACAAAATACGCTTGATAATATAGAGAGAGAAAGAGAGAAAGCTTATGTTTCTGGTGCGATTTTCAATTCTAACTCAGCACTCTATTTATAGGAAAATGTTAGCACGCCGAAGCAGACTTGACCTGCTACCTGATGGCTTTACCTGCTACTATTGCCACCCACCACATTTGAAATAAAATTTTAGCACATTTCTTCACCAACCATAGGTGGGGCCCATGCATTCTAGAATTTTTCACCAAAATTATAAATTTTAAACTTCAACAATTTCTGAACCAGTCACCTCTTAAAATTCATAACAATTTATACGTTCATTTTTAACGGTTCAAAATTTTTGGACATATACTCAACTTATATTTTGTGTATATTTCGAAAATATTTAATATTTTTGGAATATAAATGGTATTTATTTATTTAATTATTATATTAAAAAAATTATTTAAAAATGGTTTTAATTCATGAAAAATTACATTATGGTGTTTGAAAATATTTTAAGTTATTTTTGATGACTTTTAATATTTTGTGATGAAATTCATTAATTAATAAATATTAATGATAATTAGTTTATTTAATAGATATAATAAATAAATTATGGAAAATTAGAAATAATGATTTAAAAATCATATAAAAATGATTTAAGTGTTATAAAAATATTTTTAAGTTATAAAATATAACTTTTGATATTTTGTCTTGAAAATATTAATATTCTAATATTAATAGCAATTATCGGATAATGGATTTAATGGTTTAAAAATCATATATTTATGATTTTAAGGTATTAAAAATACTTTGATATATTATAATTATATTATAATATTATGTTATGATTTTCATTAATATTTTATATTAAATGAATATTAATAATTAAGGAATTATGTGGTATTTAATTCATTTAAATACTATATTAATGATTGAAATTGTTGATAAATGATATTAATTATCTGAAAATTTTTATAAGTCTTTAAAAATTAGTTTGACTGATAAGATAATTATCTGTGATAATTGTTAAGTGTTAAGTCAGAGTTTAATTGAACTTAGACTCGAAATTTTGTCCGACTAGACCGTCGGGATGTAAGAATTGTGTCGGGTTCAACTCAGACTGCAATAGTTTGACTTGATGTTATGTCTTATGTGTTATATAGACTGATAGGATTATGTGCTATGTGTTTAGGTTATTCTGTGGATATATATATATATATATATATATATATATATATATATATATATATATTTATATATATAACAGAATTATATTGTGATGATATTATTCTAATATTGGAGATCTATATTACTAATATTAGGTCTTCGAGATAATGCGTTATAAATTACGTTGCGGTAATCAACGGTTCAGGCAAGTTTCTTTGTACTTAACTCTAATAAGAGTGTTTTATTCAAGCTTATGGTTAATCATTGCTGATTGCCACGAAAATTGTATTCTGTACATCTTGCATGTATAAGTCCGATATGAAAGGCTGATCACCTTCATTACCAGTTGGTTCAGAAATGTTTGTTCATGTTTAAAACTTGTTCAGTCAAAAGTTTGTTCATGCTAGTTCTCAATTATATTGATGAATTATAGCCAACTTATTATTTATACTCTTCAATCATGATATATCGTTATATTATTGTATTTAAACTTGCTGGGCAACTTTCATGCTAAACCTTGCTATATCATGATAAAATATTGCAGATAAGGCGAACGTGTTCGGATACATGAAAAAGATAATGCTAAGTTCAGCTTGGGATATAAAGTACGGCTAGTTTGTAATAGCGTATTTTGATAAATGTGTTGTATTTTAGATAGTTTATGAATTATGTAAAAGTTAAGGTTACTCGACATTGGGGATAAGTGTGTAAAGTTTAATGTATAAACAATTTATGTTTATATCTTCCGCAAACAGTTATAGAATGATTAGTGTACCGAATCCGCGTCAATTTGGGGCCCGGATTCGGGGCTATCACAACTATTGCCACCCACCATATTTGAATTAGAATTTCAGCACATTTCTTCAACAATCATAGGTGGGGCCCACGCATTCTAGAATTTTCCACCAAAATGATAAATTCCAAAACTTCAACAATTTCTGAACCAGTCACTTCTTAAAATTCATAAAAATTTATACGTTCATTTTTAACGGTTCAAAATTTGTGGACATATAATCAACTTATATATGTATAACATAGCCAAAAATCACAACGATCCAACGGTCGGATTAAAAATTATAACTCACGCAATATATCACAAGAACACTGGTTTGATTTTTAATACCTCATTTTCGACAAAAATACTGATAAAACACCTCAACATTAATTCCTTCATTTATAACCACATAAATAAATCCATCATTTATATCCACATCAAATAAATATTTCCTTATCATATAAATCAATAATTAATTATTCACAAATAATATTACAGTATCATAATTATGACAACCAGGCCGTTCTCAGGAAAGAGGGGGCTTTCCGATAAGGATTTCTCCTTATTGGCGCGCAACTAGGTGACCAAACCTCTCCTTGACAGAACTTTCTAGACATTGCCAATAATGTTATCTAATAATATTATTCAAATAATATGAATTATTAATCTGATAATGGAAAATACTGTGCAGTGGCAATTATTGAAACAACAATAGTATAAAATATCAACGCAACAATTATTAAATCAATAAAATAAAATATTGAACAGTAACTACTGTAGCAATTATTGAGTAGTGCCTTCTTACGTAAGAATCATTAATTCAAAAATACTGTGCAATCCCATGTTCTATTATGCAACCACGCGTATTACTGTATTTTAACCACCGGGTATTCCAACAGTGTTAACGGTAACAACTACGTCGTTATTTATAAAAACTCAAACTTGTCGTTTTCTTCATCCGACAATTATTCTGTTATGGGGCCCACAAATGACTGCACCGTCATACAAATATTTTCTGACAACAAGAATATTTCACGACCAAACGAATATTCCCCGACAGAAATGAGTATTTTATAACCACTTGCGTATTTTGAAAATTTTACATATATCACCCTTAACTTTAAAATTTTATCAATTTAACCATTTACTGAATAATAATTATACGAAAAAATGAATATTTTTATTTCATAAAATCCGGGGTCTTACAAACTAGCTATCATTTGTTCATTTCATCTTATTCTTCTAAGTGTAAAATAGAGCAAGAGTAAGAGAGAAATAGGAAAGAGAGGGCCGGATCTTAAGGAAGAAAAGTAGAGCAAAAAGCTTAGGGATTTGATCAATCATAAACTAAGAAGAAGATGAAGAACACAAAAGGTTAGCCTAGAACCATAATTCTTCTCTTTGATTTTCTTATTAATTTGAGTTGATTAGTTATCGGTGCTTATTGATTAATGGAAGATCATGGAGGATATAGAAGATATAAGGGGATTATGAATATGTTCCAAGTGGAACAGATGAAAAATATGCTATAACAAAGTTATGGTAAAATTTTACGTAAAAGACGTTAAAACGTGAAAATCGTAGCTTGTAATGATTTTCGAGCCAAGTTACATGTAGTTAACGCTTCCGAAAAGGTTTGATTTTTTGGGTGTTTCATAGTTTGTAGTCTAAGTGAGTTGTAGGCTCAAATATGAGCTCAATCTAACTTTTGATGAGCGAGTTGCGTAAATTTGAAAATTTGATGTTGAAAACGTCATTTAACGAAGAAAAACAGTCTAACGAGATACTTTTGAGCCAATATTTTGGCTTATTAAAAGATTATAAATGATAATCTATCCGGGGGAAGTTTTAAAGAATGTTATGTGTTAGAATATAACTTAAACATAGACTCATTCCGATAATGGAGGGTCAAGTTATGATGTTGTAAACGGGTCAAGCTGTTTACTTTATACCTATAACAAAAAATGAAAATAAAAGTTGGTCTCATTGATTAAATCATAAAACACGAACAACATGAATGGAAGAATAAAGTTAACGTAAGTGGATAATCAACGTCTTTACGTGAGTAATTGGTATTTGTATGAAATTAAATGTGTAGGACATTTAAAGGACAAGTAAAGTAGAAGTGTGAAAGGTGCTTAAGGCAAGTTTCTAACTCTTTTTTAATTGTTGATATTTAGCAAGTTTTCTGACTTCATTCAGTTTGTTGAACAGAATGTTGAACTGAATGCAAGTTTTCTAAACTTACTCAAATTTTATTGCGAAAGTTTCCTAACCTCTGCATATATTTATGACAAACTAATGATTTAGCCACTATAGTTGTCAAGTTTTAATTAATTCATCACTATACTTTTAATTTTTTAAATTACCCCATCAAACTAATTAAAAATTTAAAATTGGGCCACTCTGTTAGCTTTGGCTCACTTTTGTTAAATTGATTTGGTTTTTTACTACGTGGATTTTAAACAAAAAAGGAGAAATAACAAAAATGACATGGCCAAATCCAAGGTGGATTACGCAGCAGAACAAAACAACTGGTAAACAAACCAAACCAAACGAGGCCAATATCAGAGTTGAAGTTTAGAGAGCGAGAGAGAGAGCAATTCCTGCAAACTAGAGTTCCAACTTTAGATTTCTTCCTTCGATCGATTTCTACAAACTAGGGTTCTAGCAGAGTCGAAGTTCAGAGAGAGAGAGAGAGAGACAGAGAGCGAGTGACGATTGCTACAAACTAGGGTTCCAGCTTATGATTTAATCCTTTGATTGATTGCTGCAAACTAGGGTTCCAGCAGAGTTGAAGTCAGATAATGAGATTGATTCAGCCAAAATCAAAGGGGAAAATTAGGGGTTTTCATCTTCTCAAACCATTTGAACACCTAAAAGGTTGTTAATGTCATCTTCAGATAGTAGATCCTCACCGGTTATTCCAAAGAGGGTAGAACATTTCTGTGGTCTATCTGCATCCATTAGTGTCTCCACAAAGAACAAATTAAAGGGAACAAGGTTCTATGGATGTCTTTTTACCTAGTAAGTAAATTGTAGGTATTAATTTGTATATTATTGTAATGTAGGATTTAATTTGGTTGGGTATTTTTTTTCTGTTACAAGATGTTAATAAATATTATAGATTTTTTTAATGGTTGGACATAAGTTTCCAAAATGAAGTTCATGATAGTGGTTGCAGTGAAATGGGTTTTGTTTCAATGAATGAAGATGGAGTCGATTTTCTGAGGAAGAAAATAAGAAAGCTGAAAGAGAAGTTAAAGAATTTGAAAAGGGAGGCCTTAAAATTGGAGTTGAAAACTGTCAGACTAGGAGAAGCAAATAAGAAATTACAATTGTATGTGATATTGTCATGGATTGTGACTTGTGTTGTATTAAGTTATGTATTCATGGATTGTAAAGCATTCAAAGCTATGTAATGAAGTTATGTTTTAATTTTATGACTTTATAAGCATTCTAAGCCATGTACCATGAAGTTATTATAATATATTGTGTATTTTGATGAAATTCAATGCATTATATCTCAAGTTTTGTAATGTATATTGACCAAATAAAAATGAAAAGAATGCATGCCATGTTAATGTAATTTATTATGTATTATGAAATGTATGCCCTGTTAATACAATGTACTGTGTATTGTGAAATATATTGCTTAGTTAATATAGTTGACCTGTTAAATAGAATGCATGACCTTTTTGTTTAGATTTTTAATAATGATTCAAAAAAGGAGAAAGTCCCTACTCCTCATTTAGGATGCCTTTTGTTGATCAATTGGTTGATGATAATATAAGCAATGAGGAAGAACAACAACAAAATGCTCAATATAGGAGGCAGAGGAATAGGGAACAGAGTGTTAGGTTTGTATATAGCGCAATCATGCAATCAAATTACATAAAAGGTGAGAAAATGCTATAAAAAATTTAAATTTTTTCATACAAACCATCACCATGATCATACTTTGTGCATAATTATCAATAAATAGAAAAAGATGGAGATCAGATTCATACCCTTGTCGAAACGAGCTTTCTCTGCTACGAGTTCACCTCCAATTTCTTTTCACGTTCAACTTAAATCTACCGGGTTTGATTCCTTCCTTTAATCAACGTTAGCCACCCAAGTATTTGGCCTCTAGAGGTGATCCACCAAGGAAGAACAAATATTCAAGAAGATGGGTGTTTGACAAAACCCTAATTCTATCTCTATAGAATAATGTGTACTCTCCCTACTCTTGGAATTAAGTGTGTTGTGAAAACATCAACCCCTACCCATAATAAGACTCCTCTTATTTATAGATTTAGACAACCCTCCTTAACAATTAAGGAATTAAGTTTTATTTTAATTAATTAAACTCCTTTAATTAATTAGGCTCCTAATCTTATTAGGAATAATTAATTAAACTCTTTTAATTAATTAGCATCCTAATCTTATTAGTAATATATTAGAGTAATTTTATTAATTAATTCCCAAACTTCATTAGGAATTAAATAATAATAATAATAGTAATAATAATAATAATAATAATAATAATAATAATAATAAGACTCCTCTTATTAATTTATATTTAATATTTACAAAATAATAAATATAAGCAATTTAATTTATTCTATCACCATAGATTAAATTAAATACACTTAACTTATTATTACGATTATGTCATTTGTTTCTTAAATAGATATTTTTTCTTTTGCAGTGTGACCCTTTAGGTTCTCCAAATTAAACCGGTTGTGAATAAATCAATTAGAACAATTCTAATCTTATTTAAATAAATAAATTAAACTATTAATTTATTTAAATAAATAACATTTATTCTACAATAAGGATAAGCCTCCTTAGTGATCAACGACTTTTCAGATAATATAGTTTTCAACATTAATCATAAAATAACCTTTGAGTAAATAGTTATCGTACAATTCAATCATTTTACCATATAATTTCCCAATTAAATATAAGACATTTAATTACTGTCAAGTCTTATTTTATTTAATTATATGTATTTCGATTCTTAAATTCACAACTCCAAATAATGAAAAATAGAAACTCCTTTCTAATTTTATTATGCATTGGCCAAGGACTACTGGTTGTTATTTATCGAATCACATAGGACATTCTCTTCTATTACTAGAAGCGGAAGATTCTTTGTTGATCATTCATTATCTCTATATATAACTTATTACACCCAAGCATACCCTTTGATATACCCTAAGGGGCTTAAGGGACATGTTAAAGTATAACTAATCATATACAAGACATTATGATGATCTCAAGTCTAAGAATCATTTATAATACTATCACTTTAGGAATTCCTATTGACAGACGAGTAAAACTCCATAAGGTATTCCTTAGCGAGCCACGTTCAGTGAACTTATTCTCCAATAAGCACCTACATACTTGCTTTAGTGTCTCCACACAAATGATCATGGGATCAATCATCCTCATCCAATGAGCAAGCAACTTATGTACCAATCTTTCCAGACTCATTAATCCGGATAAGTGGATTTTATATCCACTTATCCGGTATTTTTTACTTGCATTAGTTGCTTATATTCAAGTGTCTTAGTTACTTTTCATGCATTGTGTTTTCATTTTGTAGGTTATATGTTTGGAAGCGGTGTGAGCGGCTATTGGTAAGGAAAAGCAAGGAAAACACAAAGAAAAGCAATCCGGACATCGTTTGGGCTTTCATGTTCATTTCATGTTCTTGGCTTGGAACTTAGAATATATTGTAGAGCTTCTTTTTAGCTTTTTGGAACATCTTGAATCATTCCAATCAGAGTTCGAATGCAAGAGTTATGTCATTTACATAGCAGTCACTTCTAGTCCAATTTTTAACTTTATCCGTTCGTTATTTATCAAACCTCAAATAATGAAAGTTGTAGATCTCTTCGATAGCTTCGATTTGATAGGTGGAAGACCCCGTAACTCTTCCCGGATCAAAAGTTATGGCCATTTTACCAGAGGACACTGCAGTAGAAAAAATAATTAGCAGCTTGCACCCACGCCGGGGTTTGCTCTTTTATGCCTTATACCCAAGCCAGGGCTTGGGGTCTAGAGTACGAAATCAGTAGCATAGCAAGCCGGGGCTTGCTATTTACAAGGCAAATAGCAAGCTGGGGCTTGGGTACGCGCAGAAAGAGTAGATTTTGTCCGAATTTAAGTCCAATTAGGATTGGTTCGAGCTGTTTGATTCAAGGACTTCCAAGAGGACTTAAATACATATAAAGAGACATATAAAAGGAGGAGAATGACAAGGATTAGAGGGAGTTAGAGGAAGAATTCCATTAGATTAGAGTAGATTGGGAAAAACCCTAGTTCTTATTAGATTTAGAGATTGAAGCAACTTGGAGACCATTGAAGATTCAAAGTAGGAGCAAGGAGAGAGCATAAAATTTATAGACAATAGATTATATCTTCTCATCTTCTTTTATCTTTGTCTTTTATTGTTTATTCAATTGTGGATTCTTAGTTTTAATTCAATGAGCTAATTCTTTGTTTGAGATTACAATGGATCTTATTGTGTAGTTTATTTTAATATGCTTTGTTATCAATTATTATGTTCTATCGTGAGGATTGTCTATTATGATTTAGACTTAATTATTTAATTGATTTTTCATCAATTACCGTGATAATCTATATGAACTCGAGAGATGAAGTATTAATTTAGATCTAATCATGATATCATGTGTTCAGGATTTTGTTAATAGCTTAAACTTGATGAGTGTTAAGGTAGAGATATGCTTGACGTTACATGTAATCGGATAGAGAATTTATTCTTAAACCTTCTTCAATTGTAATTAACATAGATATATAGTGGGTTAGTTGATTAAGGTGTTTAACGGATTTCTATCTTAATTGTGGATTGACGTTAATACGGTATTAGTGCATCAAGAGGTGGTTAATACTACTTTAGTGTTCTTGATTAACAATTCGGGATAGAGAATAATTGATGAGAAGCGTGTTAACTTAAATAAAGCAATAAGTGAAGTTGTGATCTTAAATCTCCATAGTCTTAATTTAATTAGTGGAATTTAATAGTAGTTTAATTTATATAATTTGAAATTTATTCATTTAAATAAGATTGAGTTGGTTACGGGTTAGTACTTGGTGATTTTTATTAACTAATTTTCTGTGGGAACGATACTCAACTTATCACTTTATTACTTGTTGACCACGTATACTTGCGTGTTGTGCGTGATTAGATTTTATCCAACAAATCTCCTTTTTAGTAATCCAACGATTGGGAACAATTTTAGTTTGTAAGCTATCTAAGAATTTAGATCTCATTAGCATGATCATCATTATGATTCTAAAAGCATTGTTCAAAACTATGGGTTTATCACATATTATGAAACAACAACATGTTGATAAATTGAAAGCCTTTAATTAAACAAATCTATTATTAATAAATAAATAAGATTGTTACAAAGTATATGCTTTATCATCAAACATGATTGGCTTATGTGCATACTACTTTCAATCTCCTACTTGCACTAAAGTCAATCGTCATGGTATCTCATACCCTTATTCTCTAAGTGGTGATCATCCTGCTGTTGGATAAACTTAAGTTAATGGATATGTAATATTGTTCTTGAGAGTCCACTATCTCTATAGTGACTTCTCCTCTCTCAATGATTCTTTAATAAAATGAAAGTGCCGCAACATATGTTTAGATACAAGATGAGACTTAGGAACTATTCCTAGTTTTGTAATGAACTTTTCATCCAAATAATTAACTTACAGCTTCATTTACAACTATATACTTTATCTTTATCACTAAACCAGTAACTCTTTGCTGTTTAGAACTTTTCCAATTCACTGCACCATAGTTCAAGGTAACAACTTACCCTAAAGTGGATTCGTTGTCGTCTTGGTCAGTCTGAAAAACTCGAGTCTGTTAAGCCCTCTAGTTTTAATTCAAACCCACCATGAATATGATCATATCCTTAGGGTTGGTTAAGTACTTTAAGATGTTTTCACTGTCTTATAGTGATCTTTTCCAGAATATGATCGATAAACATTAGGTCTCATACAATTCATTGCATACATGAAAGTTACTCATTTGATCTCTCTTTTAAGAGTCTATGGGGACTATTAAGAGAGATACACTCCATGATTCATCAACATAAGACATCTCTTGGAGTTTGCCATGCTAAACGACTTTAGCATCAAATGAATATACGTTCCTTGGGTTAAGCCGAGCATTTTTTTTAAATCCATCTATATAGATTTGTATCCCCAATAACGATACTCTTCCTAAATTATTCATAGAGGAATATTTAGACAACTTTATCTTTACTGATTATAGCATTGGTATGTGAGTCCTTATCCATAGTATATCAACATATAATACTAGGAATGTCACGACGCTCCTACTGACCCTTTTGTACACACTAGTTCATTCTAATTTTTATTAAAATTAAACTCTTTTGATTGTCTCATCAAAACGAATGTTCCATTTTTGGGAAGCTTGTTTCAATATATTTCTATGAGTGTCTACAACTCTTAACTCATCGTATGTAACTGAACCATTATCTTTTATGATGCGTACCTCATCATCATCATCTATGATGAATCCTACCTCCCAGGTATCTTCGGTACTATTCCAGATTTACGATTCGATTGTGGTCCAATAGGTCTATCTATATGTTCCTCTATTTGACTTATAGTGCTTTGTGGTTCTTGAACTCTTTCAAGATCTATTATCCTCCCACTATCCCCTTTAATGATAAACACCTTTATCTTAGAAGGCAATCTGTTTTGCAACAAACTGTAACGATTGAGAAATTTGTAATTTAAATTTAAATATTTATTGAATTAAATAAATATTTTAATTAATTTTTTTATTGAGAAAATAAATAATTAGTGTATTGTGGTGAATTAATTTAGTAACTAAATTGATTATTGTTAATTAAATTGTGTATTGATAATTTTATCTGAAGGATTTAATTTAAATAAATTAAATAATGTGAAGTGTATAATTTATTAATTAAATTAGATATATAATTATTTATTAATGATAATAAGATTTTTTTATTTAAATTAATGAAACTAAAGTTATATAAATTGACTAAATTAAGGTGTGACAATTGGAAACTATATAATATAAGGTTATTAAAATAAAGTAGTTTAGGGGTTATAGTGGTAGCCAAACAAGACCTTATGGCCTTTGGCATTATTCCAACTGACGAGTCTTTTTATTTTTCTAACGTAAGAGAAGTGGTTATATTTTTCTACACGTATTATTTTCTAAGGTTTGCTAGATAGCTGAGGAAGAGTGAATTACAGAGTATTAAGAGTGAGGAATTGAGAGAATAATCTCTGTGAGTTTGTCAAGAGAAGGAAGAGACCCACCATCTTGCTAGTCTATAATCAAGAAGATTAAGGTATAACTAATTCTAATTCTCAGACTTGTGATTTTATATTCTCTGTAAATTGGGTTTTTATGGATTTGTTGTTCAGGTGTTGTGTATATGGTGTGTATTATGTTGGAGAATCTGTTAATTATCATGTATGAGGGTTATTTAAGTATCAAATTCATGGGAATTGAGTTATAGTAGAAGACTATATATAACAGTGTTTATGTTCTTATTATATGGCTTAGAAAAGTACAAGAAATTGATGCTCTATATGTGTAATAATCTGTAATTTGTTGATGGATTATGAAAATATATTGAGAAATGAAAACAATGAAGTTTAAATTATGCCAATTGATTGAAAAACGAATTCGTGGTGATCAAATTCGCTAAAGGTGTCAAAAATGGAGTTTTATGTGAAAAACATGAAAATTGAAAAATTAAAATGGTTTTAGTTGTGTTAATTTTGTATTTGTATGCTTGGTGAAGTTTATGTGTAATTTGCATAAGTTATACATGTTAATCGGTGTTAGAAATTGAGATATAGTAGCTTGGAATTGTTTCTGGTTATAGGTGTTCTGTAATTCGGCGCCCCAGCGCCAAAAATGGGCCAGTAGTTCGCGCCCCAACGCTGGAATCCTCTCCCCGACGCTGGAACTCATGCCCTGACGCCACTGACTCGTGCCCCAACGCTGGAAAAGTGACCTGGGTTGGACAGTTTTAACCTTCTGTAGTAAAATGACCATAACTTTTTCATACGAACTCCAATTGAGGTGATTCAAGATGATTCGGAAAGAGGACGAATATTCTTTAAGGTTTTCAATTTGAAATCATTATGAAGGGTCAAAATGGCCATCTTTAAGACTGTTGTGTATTTGGAGCCAATCGGAGGGCATCGAGATGCGCGAATGCAAGTGCAATCCTTTGTGTGTTAGTATAACTTAATGATAACATGTTGGACATGTAATAGGATGTTATATCAAGTTGTTAATGTGTATGTGGTGCAATGACATGATCACTTAAGTAGTTGTAATAAAGCTAAAAAAGTAATGTTCCTGAAAAGATGTGATGTTGTTTAAACTTAAACTTAGTTAGTAGCTATACTAAAAGTAAGAAAGCAACTCATGAAGGTAATGTTAGTGTAACTAATGTGTATTGTCAATACATATGGTATGTGTAGGACTTGGGGTGAACGTGAGTAGTGATTGTTTAACCTACACATGAGGCAAGTTCTCTAACTCTACTTTTATAATTGTGCAAGTATCTAACTATCTTTGAGCAAGTTTTCCTAACTCTAAGCTTTCTTTGTGAAAGTTTCTTAACCCTAATTATATTGTGCAAGCTCCTAAACCTTATCTCTTGATTTTGAGCCAATATTTAACTTGTTAATTAGTATGCAAATTTCTACATTCTAACACACTAATGTTGAACAAATTTTATCATTAAACTTATTATTTGTTATGCATACTTAAGATTCAACTCTAAATAAGGTTTTAACCTTGGCTTAATATTGTTCAAGCAAGGCATATTATAATTATTCGATGTTTATGTTGTTAGTTTATTCCTAAAGCATGACCTTAATTTTCAAAGTCGATTTAGTTATGATTATTCCATAGCATGATGTTATCAATATTGTATTCAAATAATCCTTAGTTGATGACCGTTGAATTCTAAATTACCCTTTAAATGTATCCACACCAAACTTACTTTGGTGCGGACTTGTATTCTAAACACTGAGACGAACAACCCTGACATAGGGGATTTTGTACGTGTAACGTTTAGATGTTTGTGCACAATACATGGTACAAAGGGCTGATCCCCCTAAGTAAGTTAAGAAGGGTCCGTATAGTCTAAATGACTGTTAAGGTTGGGTAATAATACCTAAGTACCGAGGACATAGTTCGTGGCCTTAAGACCTTCAGATAATTAAAGTTCAAACTTATTTTCTAGTTTGATTTGTAAAACAAGTTCCTTATTGTTCAGCTTTTGTTATTCACTCTCATGTTACCATCACTGCTACTTTCTATACCAGTGAGCATTTGTTTGCTCACTCTTGCAATTCACACTGCAGCTTAAGTGGAGAAAGTTGATGAGCCGTCGACTAGCAAAGGCAAGGGCAAGATGTCCAAATGAGGAAGACTTATGATAATTTTATGTTTTATGTCTCAAGACTTGTTTTAAATATGTGATGTATTCCGCAAACTTATGTAATAATTTTAAGGTTAGATAACCTGGGATTTAATTTGAGATGATGATGTAACCCTTTAATAGGAGAGATTATTGTTTAAATTATTTTAATAATGTCTTTATCCTTTATTATGGGTAGTTAGATGTAATAGTTTTTGATAAGTGAGCACCAAATCCTGTGGAGATGAAGTATCTGGATTTGGGGGTGTCACACAAACACCTTTTGTTAAGTAAGATTATAAAACATATACCCTAAACTTACTTTAGAATGTCCACAAATCTACACTTGTCAAATTTGTCCTAAGCTTATCCTTTTGAAACCTTTTTAACATAAGTTGGACAACCCCTTATCTTAACATACTTAAGATTAGGAATCCTCTCTGTCCATAACTCTTATAGAGTCTTGGGGCCAGATTTTGAGATTACCTTATCTTGTAGATATGCAGCCATTTCTAAGGCATGACCCCAAAAGGACACTAGAATGTTGGTAAAAATCATCATGGACCGCACCATGTCCAATAAGGTATGATTTTTTCTTTTATATACATCAATCAATTATTGTGTATCAAGAGGAGTCCATTATGAGAAAACCATTTAAGATGATCTAGAAACTAATTGCACAAGTATTTCTTCCTTGATCCAATCGAAGAATTCTAATATTGCCAATTAGTTTCACTTTTGAATTCTTTGAACATTTCAAATGATTTAGACTTGTATTTCATCAAATACACATATTTAAATCTTTTAACGATCATCTCCTTTTCTTATACTAGTTTGTTTAATACGCAAAATTATTTTTCATGTAAGTTAAGTATACAAATAATATTCTAGTTCTATACAAAACATTATTATTATTTCTAACGAGAACTGAAATACAATAATAACTTATTAACTTAATAGACTTGCCCGTAGTTAAATGTTAAACTATAAGTTCCTTTAACTAATTCAGTAAACTTCGCTTCATTTCCCACACATAGGATTACTTATCATTTGTTTAACTTTCTACTTCTGTTTGGTCCTTTTATAAATCTATATTTGTGAGAATCAAAGCCGCGGGTATCCAATACCCAAGTAGAACCTTGACTTAAAGAAAAATTTATTTCAATCATGAACAAAACTATATTTGTAACTGAAACTTTACTAAGCTTCTTCTGGTTAGCCTCTACAAGATGCTTCTCACAGTTTCTTTTCCATTGTCCAGGCTTATTGTAGTGGAAGCAAACTCCTTTGCTATCCGTATCAGTTTTGTTCTTATTATCCTTTGTTTTTACCTTTCTATTTACCTTTTTAAAATACTTCTTCTTTTTAGAAGATCCTTTGGCCCCTACAAGTAAGACTTGGTATTTCCTGATTGAAAAGTGACTCTCAGTATTTTACAACATGTTAAGCAAATCAGTAAGGTTGATATCTAGCTTGTTTATATGAAAAATTCACAATAATTATGAGAAGGAGTCTGGGAGTGGCTGCAAGATCAAATCTTGGCTTAACTCTCCATCCATGACGAAACATGTTGTCCTAATTGTTCAATCAAAATGATCATGTTTAGGACATGTGTCTGTACTTTAGTGACATTGGTCATTCTAGATCATAAGAGCTCCTTAGATATCTGATATCTATTAGTCCTTACTTTCCTCACTATCAACTACTTGATGTGCAGGAATATAGTAGGAGCATCCATAGTTTTATGCTGACACTGAAGCTCGTTACTCATGGATGCCAGCATGATGCATTAAGCCAACTGTGCGTCATCTTAGCACTTTCTAAAAGTAGAAATCTCTTCCTAAGAGGCATTATCTGCAACCATTGTAGGGATAAACATATTAAGGACATAAGATAACTTTTCAGCCTTGAGAACTATTCTCAAATTCCTTAATCAAACCGTTTAATTCGGTCCGGTTAATTAGCATCTAATATGCTTCGCAGTGATAGTAATTTAGACATTGTAAAATTCTGTAAATAAATTTGTATTTTACAACATTTTTGCATACATTCTTTTATTAATTAACAAAATAAATTAGGTCTTGTTTTAAATTGGTATCTCTCACTATTTTTTTTCAAACTATATTACCCTCAATATATATAGTTCGGCAATATCTAATTAAAGATATGCTAGTGAGAATAAGGATCCCATTTCAAATGTATATAACATTGTGTGTGCACAACAAACTATATATAAATAAATAGGTAGACAACTCTTGTTAATTACATCAACTATGTAACTCCTTTTATTTTGCATCGTAGATCATAATGGTCAAGTTTGTGAACATCCGAACTAAAATGTTCTACGCTAAGTCATACCTAGCATTTCCATATATTCAAAAGAAAAACGTTGTCCTTGTGTGTGCACAACAAAACAATATCGTTCAGCCTATTTATAAGCATTAAATGTGATAAAACAACATCTTAAATATTTAATACTTGCTTTGTGTGTGCACAACAAACTCATATTAAATAATTAATACTCTTTTATTTTACCATGCTAGAAGGCGACATTTGATATTCCAAAAATCTTTGAACGTTTCAACTTAATATAATTTATTTGAGGTGTTTGTTATTAATTTGTCTCATCTTGTTTAGCGCGCATGCACTTATATATATAAAATACGCGTCATATTAGTTAACATACAAAGTATGTTTGTTATTATAATATATATATATATATATATATATATATATATATATATATATATATATATATATATATATATATATGACGCCCCCAAAATAGGTCCATTCCATCCAACCCATTCTGAGTCGTCAATTACATGGTACAGAAATAACTACAACTTTATTATTACATTACAACATACAAACTTTGAGTTTAAATACAGATATTTCCATCTAGACAATATCCACATACAAATAAATTCCCATCATAATTATTGATACATTATTTTATAAAAATAGTGAGGACTACTAAACAACTCTCTCTAGAACCATCATTACATCCCCCGACTCGTACTCGCTACATTCTCGTCTCCTGAGAAGAAAAATAGAACAACAAGAAAAAGGGTGAGCTCAACTAGCCCAATAAAGAATATTATAACTAAGATAATGTACAACAAATTATCCTTAGTCTTCAACAGGGAAAAATCTTATAGAATACAATAGACAACAAGTTTTAGATCAACAACTGCAGCGGAAACAATAATTCATTAGAGGAGTTAAGTAGAGAATGAAATCTACTAACATCTATGAATTTAAAAGTCCATCATCAATATTTTATCCCTGTAACATCAATCAATATATATCTCAAATCAAATCAAATATTCATCTTTGCACTACAGGCCAAAGATATTCATCAGTCGGTCATGTTCATCTCAACACCTGTTCATCTTTGCACTACGGGCCAAAGATATTCATCAATTGTTCATGTTCATCTCAACACCTGTACATCTTTGCACTACGGGCCAAAGATATTCATAATAAAATCAACCATCTTTGCACTACAGGCCAAAGATATTCAGTAACACCATCATTTAGGACTGAGGATGATGAAAAATATTTTAAAGGAAACGAATCCAGTGAAACAAAATAACAAGTATTAAGGATTCGTACTTTAAACAATCTGAGTTCAAAAATACTTCATAAATAACCATACTGAAGTAAAATTCAAGAATGATCAAAACATGGATACAATCAAAAGCTAGTATCCAGAATAGATATTTTGGACAAAAAGAAGAAATTTCATTTTTTGGTGAATAGTGTCGTATTCGTGAATAGTGCCGTATACGTGAATATTAACTCCGACACCAAAAGATAGAAATTTCACAAAAAATATCATTATGCTTCATGAATAGTACTCGTGAATAGTAACTCGTGAATAGTAACTCGTGAATAGTAACCCCGACATGAAAAAGTTCCAAATTTGATAAAAAGTTTCAACCAATATTTCAGCATAATGATATTGAAGAAGTAATATCATTTGAGAAGAAAATAACATCCCTTACCTCGAAAGACAGTACTTCTAGTTGAAACACCGGATATAGGCTATGATTTGAACTTGCACCGTATAACAATACTCAAAATACTCACAAGAATACACTCGATAATATAGAGAGAGAAAACTTCAGTTTCTGGTGTGATTTTCAATTCTAACCTAATCACCCTATTTATAGGAAATTGCTTAGAACACCAAAGTAGAAAATTTAATTTAATATTAATATATTTAATAAATTCTCTACGCCCATCTAGACAATCTGATCTCAGCCATCAACACATGCTAAATGAGGGAACCAAATGAAAAAACGTTTTTGTAAATAAAAATATTTTAAACTTCCAAAAATCAATTATTTTGAAGCTTCGGAACTTCAATAATTCATAATAAATAGTCCTTTTGCCAGAAAATTTGAAACTCGCGACTTTCCATAGAAAATTCTATTATCTACAACTTTGCAGAAGGAAGTTTTTCCAAATTTCAAACAGAAATTGACCGAAATCAATAAACAGACGATTTTACAGGCTATAATCAAATTTCAGTCAAGAAATGGGGTCCACCGACATGTTTAACATATTTTAAACATTTATGGAAACAAAAATACTCCTCCTCCACATATACTCATATATCCCACATTCATTATAAAAATATCACCGTTAATATATTATTAAAATAATATATTTAAATGAATTAATTTATCAGAAAAAGATAAATTATTAATTTTCAACAATTGTCACATTAAAAATTTTCTCCATCTATATCCACATAAAATTAATATTTTCCTCATCATATGAATCAATAATTAATTATTCACAAATAATATTACAGAATCACAATATTGACAACCAGGCCGTTCCCAGGATAGAAGGGGCTTTCCAATAAAGATTTCTCCTTACTGGTGCGCAATTAGGTGACCAAGCCTCTCCTTAGACAGAACTTTCTAGACATTGCCAATAATGTTATCTAGTAATATTATTCAGATAATATGAATTATTGCTTTGATAATGAAAAATTACTGTGTAGTGACAATTATTGAAACAACAGTAATATAAAATATCAATGCAGCAATTATTGAATCAATAACATAAAATACTGTACAGTAATTACTGTAACAATTATTGAGTAGTGCCTTCTTACGTAAGAATCAATAATTGGTGCAATACCGTATGCTACTGTGCAACAACGCGTATTACTGTGTTTTAACCACTGGGTATTCCAACAGTATTAACGGTAACACATGTGTCGTTATTTATAAACAACATATACTTGTCGTTTTCTTCATCCAATCGCTTTCCGTTATGGGGCCCACACATGGTTGCGCCGTAGTACGAATATTCCCCGACAGTACGAATATTCCACGACCAAACGAATATTCCCCGACAACAATGAATATTTTATAACCACTTGCTTATTTTGAAATATTTGCATATTTTACCCATAACTATCCACATTAATCAAATCAACCCTTACTATTTCAAAATATTAAATAGAGAAAATTAAATTTCATTAATAATAAGTTGGGGTCTTACAATATATATATATATATATATATATATATATATATATATATATATATATATAGTATAAGCATGCACATATAGAATACTATGTTTTACCTGGATTGATTATGAACTTTATTCTGGTTTGGTTCACTAGAGCCACCAAGTGAACCAAGAGGTTAAACCTAGGGTGTAAGAATTAAATTTAAATATAACTATTACATTTAAACCCGGGCTCTATTACAAATGGGTCTTCATGAGCTCATTTCTCCTTGATCACCAATTCTTCAAAATTAATTCTAACTATTCCTATTACAAAATAATTTAATAAATAGAAACCTTGATCAGCAGTCAAGGAGAAGTATACAAGAGGGAGATATAAATTAGATCAAAAAAAGTAGAGAAGACGAGGTACGCATGTAAGACCCCAACTTTTTATGAATAAAGATTAATTTCTCTAATTATTATTTTTGAATAATAAGGTGTTGATTTTATATAATGTTTTAGTTATCGGTAAAATGTGCAAATTTTGCAAAGTAAACAAGTGGTCATAAAATATTCGTTTTGTTGGAGAATATTCGTTTTGGTCGAGAAATATTCTTTTTGTCGAGAATATCCGTACGATGGCGCAATCATTGGTGGACCACATAATGGAATAACTGTCAGATATAGAAAGCGAATAAAATAACCTTTTTATAAAAATAACGACAAAACTTTTACCGTTAAAAACTATTGAAATACCCGGTGATAAAAGTACAGTAGTACGCGTGGTTGCACAGTGGCACACGGTATTGCACAGTATTTTTGATTATTGATTCTTACGTTAGAAGTCACTCAATAATTGATATAGTAAAATTACACATTTTTTCATATTATTGGTGCAATAATTGCTACAATGGTAATTGAATAGTATTTTGCATTATTGATTTAATAATTATCACGACACAATAACTCATATTATTGAAATGATATTATAAGATAGCATTATTGATAATGTCTAGGAAGTTCTGTTAAGGAAAGGGGTTAGGTCATTTAATTGCGCGCTAAAAGAAGAAATTATTATATGAAAGCCCCCTCTTTCCTGAAAACGATCTGGTTGTCAATATTGTAGTTCTGTAATATTATTTATGAATAATTAATTGTTGATATATATGATAATGAAATATTTATTCAATGTGGATTTAAACGGAGGAATTTTTTGCTTGTGACATTTGTTGAAAGTTGGTATCTTTTCTGATAAAATAATCCATTCAAATATATTATTATAATATTACATTATAGTAGTATGATGTGATTATATAATAGTATGATTTTTTTTATAATTTGAATGGTAACATTATTATAGTAAATTCATGGTATAAAAGTAAAATGAGGTGGAAGAGAACAAATTGGATTTGAATTTTTATGATGTAAGCAATAATGTCATCGAAACGATGAGGTAATCAATGGTGTCATCGGAGCAATGAAGTAAGAAATGATGTCTTATGATCGATGATGTAAGTGATGATGACATAAATTATGGCGAAAGACAATTTTACCCTTACTCTGTCAAGCCTATAAATAGAAGCTGATTTCTTCATTATTTCTCACCAATTCACTAAAGCTATAGAGAGAGAAAGTATAGAGAGAATAAGAGAGAAAAAAGAAGAGTATTATGCTATTACACTAATGCAGTCTACAAATTTTATTAAGGTAAAGAATATTATTTTTCTTTCGTAAAGGGGGTTATTTTCTTTCGATACTCGTAAATGATATTATTTTCTTCCATATTCGAAAGAAATATCATTTTTTTTCATACTCCATATTACGTAAGTGATATTATTTCATCTCGTATTCCTAAATTTTAACTTACTATGGTAAGTATTGCTTCTATAATTCCTAAAATGATTAGAAATTTCGTTTCATCTAATTTCATTTCACAGGAATATTGGTCTGAACTTTTTTATTGAATTTGAAACTTTTCATGACTGGGTACTTGTAATGTGACAACCCGAGAATTTGGGCAATTTATTAAAATCTTAAATGATTGATTTAAGGTCAAATAATAGACCTAGACAGAAAATAAGTGTATGCGATTAATGTTATTGGGATTGAATTTTGAGGATTTCAAAATTCGGTAAAGGAAATAGGTGAATTATTCGGGATTAAGAAATTATGTGATTATGTTTTGTGTTTATGGTTAATGATGGGTTCAGAATGTGGTTAAGGGTCATGGGTTGATCAGATAATTTATATCTGTAACAAACCCTAAGTTTATATTAAGAACGACAGCGTTCAGTTAGAAAACCCTAACGTCTAAAAAGAAACTCTAGAAATCGGTTCTGGAAACCCTAGTTTCAGTTCCGGGAGTCCGAAACCTTAAATCGGATATTGAAAACCCTAGATTGGGAATGCAATGTATGTACAATGTTAAATGTCCTTAATATTAAATTAATTAGGGAAAACCCTAATGAATTATTGGAAATTCTAGTTGATTATTAGAAAACCCTAATACCAAATCTGAAAACCCTAATTTCAGATTCTGATAAAATGAAACCCTAATCTGGGAATATAAAGGGGAATTTTAATGCTTTAGTACTATTAATTAAGTACTAATTTGGGTAAAGGTTAATTAATTAGCAAACCCTAATTTTCAATTTTAGAAACCCTAATTGTTCCGTCAGAAACCCTAATGCTCAGTTGTGGATTTAATTGCTATATTAGCAATGTTAATTAGGAAACCCTAATCATAATTATTTTAATTTATGAGTAATTAGAAAACCCTAATCTAATTACAAATATTTAATTTCTAAATTAGAAAATTAATTTTTCTATTAGAAACCCTAATTATTGGATTATAAACCCTAATCCGTGATATTGACCCTAATTGCTTAATTAGCGATTTTAATTAGGAAATACTAGTCCTAATTAGTAAGATTTAAAGTATGATTAAGGAATTTTAATATAATTAGTAAATCCTAATTATAATTTTGAAATGTTAATTTTCTATTTTTATAACCGAAATTCGGAAATGTTAGAAATTAAATTTGTAAAGTTAAGGGTTAAAACCTAAACCCTAAAATGTCCAAACCCTAAACCCTAAGGGTTTCATCAAATGGCAAATTATGGAAATAAAATTTGCATGAAAATGACATTTATACCCTTTAGCATTCTTTAATAGGTTGGAGTGCAAATCTTCCCAAGATTTTGGTTTGGTGACCAACCCTAACACTACCCTAGCTCTAGCCCTAACCATGTGTCCAGAAATCAGCAACTATAACATGCTATTCATTGAATCAAGCATTCTATAAATGGATTTGGAGAGAGAAAGTGTACAAAAACTTAGCCAACCTCATTCTTGCTCTCACCAACTCCTATTCTCTCTCAAACCCACGAAATTATAGTGTGATTTCAGTCTCAATTCAAGCCCCACGTGTACCAGAAACAGATAAAAGGATTAAAATCAAAAATCAAAGCTAAAAGGTATTAAAAACCCTAATCTAGAAATCCTTTGATTTTATGTTATTTGTTGTAATTGATTTGTCAAAGTTGTGTAATAGGGTGTCAATTGATGATCTGGGTTGATTAATCATGAACCCATAACATCAAAGTGCACGAATCTTGCATTTTTGGAAATATGGAAATCTGGAAATTTATGGTCTGACAGTTGAATGTCAGGGCCTTTAAATCCTTGTCTGTTAAGGGTTAGTGTTGTTTTATGTTTTAGATCTATTGTATGCCATGAGTTCTTTACTCTGCAACTTTAATCCAGTTCAGAGCTTGTGTAGATTAAAAGATATTAAGGGTCAAAGGTCGTTGACCGATCACAAAATTATTTTCTGGGCAGCCCAGAAAATTTCCAAAATTTCTGACAAGGATTTCGTGGCTTCTGATCATGATAGTTTTTATGATTTTGGTCATGTTGTTAGTTGGATCTTGTAGGCTAGTATATGAAATACAAATCCATGCCATCAGATCCCCATGATCAACAACCGAATAGTAGATAATCACGGTCAAACATACTTTGACCAAACTGCCTGAAGAACAAATCTGGGAAACCCAGATTTTTCACAGATGGTGTTGACCACATTTTCATGAACCCAGATCTGACTTGTTCTTGATTAAATGATGCTGTTAAAATATCTATGTTGTAGTATGGTCTGGGGACTGCAGTTTAGTACCTTTACATCACTTAAACAACAAACCAGATTCATTTAATTAACGGTCAAAGGTGACTGCTCAGTCACGAAACAATTTCTGGAAAACCCAGAATTCAGCCAAGAACAGCTTTGTTGCATAGTTTGACCGAGCTAGATCTTTTGTTTGTTGTGTTAATATGATGATCTGATGATATATAATTATATCCTGACATATGTTCTACAAGACTGAACCTTTAGATCACAGAAACAAAACCTTGAATGAAAGTTATAAAGATCCAAAGTGGGTACCTTCAATTCTGTTAAACCCAAAAAGAAGAACACGTCTGACAGGTAGTTTGAGAGCTTAGATCTCTCAGTTGTAAAGTTTTATGGCCATGAAATTTGATTGTAGTTGTAGCATTACACTTATACTACATGATTAGAACAATAGCCAGCCCAGAAACACACAGAACAAGGAATTAAAACCGGTCAAACAAGGACCCTCGAACACTGTCAAGAACACTCAAGAACACCAATGGCGACAGAAAAGTGTCGCTAAAGGCCTATAGCGACAGTTTATTTCCTAATTTCCGAAAAATGATTAAAAATTAGAAAAAATGGTTTTTAATTATTAAAAATATAAAATAAATTCCGAAAAATTATTTTAAAGTCTGAAAAATAGTTTTTAACTATTTTGAATATATTTTGAAAATATTTAATATTTTTGGAATATAAATGGTAATTATTTATTTAATTATAATATTAAATAAATTATTTAAAAATAATTTTAATTCATGAAAAATCATGAAAAATAATATTATGATATAAGAAAATATTTTAAGTTATTTTTGATGACTTTTAATATTTTGGGATGAATTTCATTAATTAATCAATATTAATGATAATTAGTTTATTTAATAGATATATTAAATAAATTAAGGAAAAATGGAATTAATGGTTTATAAATTATATAAAAATGATTTAAGTGTTATAAAAATATTTTAAGTTATAAAATATAACTTTTGATATTTTGGCATAAAAATATTAATATTTTAATATTAATATTAATTATCGAATAATTGATTTAATGGTTTAAAAATCATATAATTATGATTTTAAGGTATTAAAAATACTTTGTGATATTATAATTATATTATAATATTATGTAATGATTTTCATTAATATTTTATAATAAATAAATATTAATGATTAAGGAATTATGTGGTATTTAATTTATTTAAATACAGTTTTAAGAATTGAAAAATGTTGATAAATGGTAATAATTATCCGAAAATTATTACGAGCCTAGGAAAAATATTCTGACTGATAAGAAAATTATCTGTGATATTGTTAAGTGTTAAGTCAGAGTTTAATTGAACTTAAACTCTTTATTCGTCCGGCTATACCGTCGGGATGATAGAATTGTGTCGGGTTCAACTCAGACTGCAATAGTTTGACTTGATACCTAGTCTTATGTGTGTTATAGACTGATAGGGTTATGTGGTAATGTGTTTAGGTTATTCTGTGGATATAAATATAACAGTATTATACTGTGATGATAATATTCTAATATTGGAGATCTATATTATTAATATTAGGTCTTCGGGTAAAGCGTTATAAATTGCGTGCAGTAATCAACGGTTCAGGCAAGTTTCTTTGTACTTAATTCTAATAAGAGTGTTTTATTCAAGCATATGGTTAATCATTGTTGATTGCCATAAAATTTGTACCTTGTACATCTTGCATGTATAAGTCAGGTATGAAAGGCTGATCACCTTCATTACCAGTTGGTTCAGAAATGTTTGTTCATGTATAAAACTTGTTCAGTCAAAAGTTTGTTCGTGCTAGTTCTCAATTATCTTGATGAATTATAGCCAGCTTATTATTCATACTCTTCAATCATGATATATAGTTATGTTATTGTATTTAAAACTTGTTGGGCAACTTTCATGCTCACCCTTGTTATCTCATGATAAAACATTGCAGATAAGGCGAACGTGTTCGGATACAGGAAAAAGGTTAAGGCCAAGTTCAGCTTGGGATATAAAGTGCGGCTTGTTTGTAATAATATATTGTGATAAATATTGTTGTATAATAGATATTATATGAATGATGTTTAAGTTAGGGTTACTCGACTTGGGTAAAATAGTGTGTAATGTATTGTATAAATAATTTATGTTTATATCTTCCGCAAACAGTTATAGAAATAGTGAATCGGATCCGAGGTGATTTGGGTCCTGGATTCGGGGCTGCTACAGTTGGTATCAGAGCTGTTGGTTATGAAGCTTAGGTAAGAATACCCGAGACCAATAACCGCAGTGATTAGGATAAGACTAACTCACATAGAGTTAGTTGGTTGGTCAGATTCAAAGATGAATCTCGGCGAGTGTAAAGACACAGAGTTCCCTAATTCTGATAATAAAGTTGAACAGTAATGGTAAATAGATCGAGTCTAAAAGACTGAAAGTGCAGGGATAGGAGATCGTAAAAAAAAAACGATCATAGTGCATGGAATTGAATCGTAATATATACGATAAGATCACCCCGTGATCTGATAAAGGTTATGATATGGGAAATGAATCAATCTAATGATTGAAAAGTTTACAGCAAGATGTTGTGTGAAAGTTGTACTATGAAATGGTACTATGAAAACTCATAAAAGAGTTATGGATTATGAATACGAATTGAATTCGTATTGAAAAAGGGGGTTAAGATTAGGGGGGGATTTCAATGAGGACTCGTGTTAGCAACTGAGTTGTATGATTCCTTGTATGGGCGGGGAATTGTACTTGGTGTAAAAACTACTCAGTTGGTGGCTTGGTAATAATTGAAATGTTGTGTCACGCTAGTTGTTATATACAGATAAATAGGTCATAGGTAGAGAATATAGGATTAAGCACGAGTTCTTAGAAATCATACTTATGTGACATTCTTGACTCATAGTTATATGAAATGTTTATGAGCCCCTCAGCGAACGGACGCCAAAGGTCAGACTAGGGTAAGTTAGTAAACTCATATAATTGTGGCCAGGTTATGAACTCATAAGTGTGGTTTTATGAATTTGGTATAGTTGTGTGTGAATGGAGTGTTAAGGATTATAGGAACAGATAGATTGTTAAGAAAATGATCATTAGTGGAGACTTAGGTTTTCCTAAACTCCTAGCTATGCTAAACTTCGAAATTTTTGACATCAAGCTAAATACGCACTATGTGCCTTTTAAAAAAAATGTAGACTCGTAACCATTTTTGAAACGGTTTAAAGTACTGTCTATTCTACTTATTTCAGCTAGATGCAAATGTTTTGAAATATCAAAAATTATTTTTATTTATCACTTATGTACCATGTAACCTGGTGCAGAGATGATAAAAATGATGGAGTCATCAATGCATTATTACTTAGTGTGAATTTGACCCGAAGTCACTATTCTACTATGGTATGATGTAGTATGATAAAATCACCAATGACGGAATCCTCAACGGACTGTTAATACAGTGCGGCATCATGACGTCATTCTCGAAAATGTTTTCAAAAATTTTAATTTGCCAACGGGGTTTGGCTACACCTTAATAATTCGATTGAATTGAATTATTGATATGAGTCTATGCTATTTGATTCAGCTAGACTAATGTTATAAAAACTCCAAGTGTTTATTGAAAGAATTTCCCGAACCAAATTGTTTTGGTGCGGAATTCAATGATAAGACTGAGGTGAACGATAATGTTTGGATAAATAATCCAATCTAGTAGCGTAAATATTCGCTAAAAATGATTAATACGTTATGCATGACGTAACTGTACGATAGGATGATCACCTAAAGTACTAATAATGGTAGTTTACCTTCTTTGTGATTGTAAACAGACCAAGTAATGTATTGTTTTGCGGTATGATCACTACCGTTAAAACTAAATGTGTTCATGGTCTATATGAGCCCTCAGCACAATTTCAAAACTTTTACTCTGGTGAGAGGTGTATTGGGTAGCATGTAATAATGTGTGTGAATGGTGTATGTGTGAATGATGTAAGGTGCACGGTATAAGTTGTAAGGTTCATGTGTGAATGGTGTAAGGTGCACGGTGTAAGGTGTAAGGTGAATTTCGGGGACGAAATTCTTATAAGGAGGGGTGAATGTGACAACCCGAGAATTTGGGCAATTTATTAAAATCTTAAATGATTGATTTAAGGTCAAATAATAGACCTAGACAGAAAATAAGTGTATGCGTTTAATGTTATTGGGATTGAATTTTGAGGATTTCAAAATTCGGTAAAGGAAATAGGTGAATTATTCGGGATTAAGAAATTATGTGATTATGTTTTGTGTTTATGGTTAATGATGTGTTCAGAATGTGGTTAAGGGTCATGGGTTGATCAGATAATTTATATCTGTAACAAACCCTAACTTTAGATTAAGAACGACAACGTTCAGTTAGAAAACCCTAACGTCTAATAAGAAACTCTAGAAATCGGTTCTGAAAACCCTAGTTTCAGTTTCGGGAGTCCGAAACCTTAAATCGGATATTGAAAACCGTAGATTGGGAATGCAATGTATGTACAATGTTAAACGTCCTTAATATTAAATTAAATGGGGAAAACCCTAATGAATTACTGGAAATTCTAGTTGATTATTAGAAAACCCTAATACCAGATCTGAAAACCCTAATTTCAGATTCTGATAAAATGAAACCCTAATCTGGGAATATAAAGGAGAATTTTAATGCTTTAGTACTATTAATTAAGTACTAATTAGGGTAAAGGTTAATTAATTAGCAAACCCTAATTTTCAATTTTAGGAACCCTAATTGTTCCGTCAGAAACCCTAATGCCCAGTTGTGGATTTAATTGCTATATTAGCAATGTTAATTAGGAAACCCTAATCCTAATTATTTTAATTAATGAGTAATTAGAAAACCCTAATCTAATTACGAATATTTAATTTCTAAATTAGAAAATTAATTTTTCTATTAGAAACCCTAATTATTGGATTATAAACCCTAATCCGTGATATTGACCCTAATTGCTTAATTAGCGATTTTAATTAGGAAATACTAATCCTAATTAGTAAGATTTAAAGTATGATTAAGGAATTTTAATATAATTAGTAAATCCTAATTATAATTTTGAAATGTTAATTTTCTATTTTTATAACCGAAATTCGGAAATGTTAGAAATTAAATTTGCAAAGTTAAGGGTTAAAACCTAAACCCTAAAATGTCCAAACCCTAAACCCTAAGGGTTTCATCAAATGGCAAATTATGGAAATAAAATTTGCATGAAAATGACATTTATACCCTTTAGCATTCTTTAATAGGTTGGAGTGCAAATCTTCCCAAGATTTTGGTTTGGTGACCAACCCTAACACTACCCTAGCTCTAGCCCTAACCATGTGTCCAGAAATCAGCAGCTATAACATGCTATTCATTGAATCAAGCATTCTATAAATGGATTTGGAGAGAGAAAGTGTACAAAAACTTAGCCAACCTCATTCTTGCTCTCACCAACTCCTATTCTCTCTCAAACCCACGAAATTATAGTGTGATTTCAGTCTCAATTCAAGCCCCACGTGTACCAGAAACAGATAAAAGGATTAAAATCAAAAATCAAAGCTAAAAGGTATTAAAAACCCTAATCTAGAAATCCTTTGATTTTATGTTATTTGTTGTAATTGATTTGTCAAAGTTGTGTAATAGGGTGTCAATTGATGATCTGGGTTGATTAATCATGAACCCATAACATCAAAGTGCACGAATCTTGCATTTTTGGAAATATGGAAATCTGGAAATTTATGGTCTGACAGTTGAATGTCAGGGCCTTTAAATCCTTGTCTGTTAAGGGTTAGTGTTGTTTTATGTTTTAGATCTATTGTATGCCATGAGTTCTTTACTCTGCAACTTTAATCCAGTTCAGAGCTTGTGTAGATTAAAAGATATTAAGGGTCAAAGGTCGTTGACCGATCACAAAATTATTAAGAACGACAGCGTTCAGTTAGAAAACCCTAACGTCTAAAAAGAAACTCTAGAAATCGGTTCTGGAAACCCTAGTTTCAGTTCCGGGAGTCCGAAACCTTAAATCGGATATTGAAAACCCTAGATTGGGAATGCAATGTATGTACAATGTTAAATGTCCTTAATATTAAATTAATTAGGGAAAACCCTAATGAATTATTGGAAATTCTAGTTGATTATTAGAAAACCCTAATACCAAATCTGAAAACCCTAATTTCAGATTCTGATAAAATGAAACCCTAATCTGGGAATATAAAGGAGAATTTTAATGCTTTAGTACTATTAATTAAGTACTAATTTGGGTAAAGGTTAATTAATTAGCAAACCCTAATTTTCAATTTTAGAAACTCTAATTGTTCCGTCAGAAACCCTAATGCTCAGTTGTGGATTTAATTGCTATATTAGCAATGTTAATTAGGAAACCCTAATCCTAATTATTTTAATTTATGAGTAATTAGAAAACCCTAATCTAATTACAAATATTTAATTTCTAAATTAGAAAATTAATTTTTCTATTAGAAACCCTAATTATTGGATTATAAACCCTAATCCGTGATATTGACCCTAATTGCTTAATTAGCGATTTTAATTAGGAAATACTAATCCTAATTAGTAAGATTTAAAGTATGATTAAGGAATTTTAATATAATTAGTAAATCCTAATTATAATTTTGAAATGTTAATTTTCTATTTTTATAACCGAAATTCGGAAATGTTAGAAATTAAATTTGCAAAGTTAAGGGTTAAAACCTAAACCCTAAAATGTCCAAACCCTAAACCCTAAGGGTTTCATCAAATGGCAAATTATGGAAATAAAATTTGCATGAAAATGACATTTATACCCTTTAGCATTCTTTAATAGGTTGGAGTGCAAATCTTCCCAAGATTTTGGTTTGGTGACCAACCCTAACACTACCCTAGCTCTAGCCCTAACCATGTGTCCAGAAATAAGCAGCTATAACATGCTATTCATTGAATCAAGCATTCTATAAATGGATTTGGAGAGAGAAAGTGTACAAAAACTTAGCCAACCTCATTCTTGCTCTCACCAACTCCTATTCTCTCTCAAACCCACAAAATTATAGTGTGATTTCAGTCTCAATTCAAGCCCCACGTGTACCAGAAACAGATAAAAGGATTAAAATCAAAAATCAAAGCTAAAAGGTATTAAAAACCCTAATCTAGAAATCCTTTGATTTTATGTTATTTGTTGTAATTGATTTGTCAAAGTTGTGTAATAGGGTGTCAATTGATGATCTGGGTTGATTAATCATGAACCCATAACATCAAAGTGCACGAATCTTGCATTTTTGGAAATATGGAAATCTGGAAATTTATGGTCTGACAGTTGAATGTCAGGGCCTTTAAATCCTTGTCTGTTAAGGGTTAGTGTTGTTTTATGTTTTAGATCTATTGTATGCCATGAGTTCTTTACTCTGCAACTTTAATCCAGTTCAGAGCTTGTGTAGATTAAAAGATATTAAGGGTCAAAGGTCGTTGACCGATCACAAAATTATTAAGAACGACAGCGTTCAGTTAGAAAACCCTAACGTCTAAAAAGAAACTCTAGAAATCGGTTCTGGAAACCCTAGTTTCAGTTCCGGGAGTCCGAAACCTTAAATCGGATATTGAAAACCCTAGATTGGGAATGCAATGTATGTACAATGTTAAATGTCCTTAATATTAAATTAATTAGGGAAAACCCTAATGAATTATTGGAAATTCTAGTTGATTATTAGAAAACCCTAATACCAAATCTGAAAACCCTAATTTCAGATTCTGATAAAATGAAACCCTAATCTGGGAATATAAAGGAGAATTTTAATGCTTTAGTACTATTAATTAAGTACTAATTTGGGTAAAGGTTAATTAATTAGCAAACCCTAATTTTCAATTTTAGAAACTCTAATTGTTCCGTCAGAAACCCTAATGCTCAGTTGTGGATTTAATTGCTATATTAGCAATGTTAATTAGGAAACCCTAATCCTAATTATTTTAATTTATGAGTAATTAGAAAACCCTAATCTAATTACAAATATTTAATTTCTAAATTAGAAAATTAATTTTTCTATTAGAAACCCTAATTATTCGATTATAAACCCTAATCCGTGATATTGACCCTAATTGCTTAATTAGCGATTTTAATTAGGAAATACTAATCCTAATTAGTAAGATTTAAAGTATGATTAAGGAATTTTAATATAATTAGTAAATCCTAATTATAATTTTGAAATGTTAATTTTCTATTTTTATAACCAAAATTCGGAAATGTTAGAAATTAAATTTGCAAAGTTAAGGGTTAAAACCTAAACCCTAAAATGTCCAAACCCTAAACCCTAAGGGTTTCATCAAATGGCAAATTATGGAAATAAAATTTGCATAAAAATGACATTTATACCCTTTAGCATTCTTTAATAGGTTGGAGTGCAAATCTTCCCAAGATTTTGGTTTGGTGACCAACCCTAACACTAGCCTAGCTCTAGCCCTAACCATGTGTCCAGAAATCAGCAGCTATAACATGTTATTCATTGAATCAAGCATTCTATAAATGGATTTGGAGAGAGAAAGTGTACAAAAACTTAGCCAACCTCATTCTTGCTCTCACCAACTCCTATTCTCTCTCAAACCCACGAAATTATAGTGTGATTTCAGTCTCAATTCAAGCCCCACGTGTACCAGAAACAGATAAAAGGATTAAAATCAAAAATCAAAGCTAAAAGGTATTAAAAACCCTAATCTAGAAATCCTTTGATTTTATGTTATTTGTTGTAATTGATTTGTCAAAGTTGTGTAATAGGGTGTCAATTGATGATCTGGGTTGATTAATCATGAACCCATAACATCAAAGTGCACGAATCTTGCATTTTTGGAAATCTGGAAATCTGGAAATTTATGGTCTGACAGTCGAATGTCAGGGCCTTTAAATCCTTGTCTGTTAAGGGTTA
Source organism: Panax japonicus (assembly GCA_020205505.1). NCBI lineage: Eukaryota > Viridiplantae > Streptophyta > Magnoliopsida > Apiales > Araliaceae > Panax > Panax japonicus. The sequence continues at coordinate 23,895,481 of CM035110.1, read as the reverse complement.
GTGTTGTTTTATGTTTTAGATCTATTGTATGCCATGAGTTCTTTACTCTGCAACTTTAATCCAGTTCAGAGCTTGTGTAGATTAAAAGATATTAAGGGTCAAAGGTCATTGACCGATCAGAAAATTATTTTCTGGGCAGCCTAGAAAATTTCCAAAATTTCTGACAAGGATTTCGTGGCTTCTGATCATGATAGTTTTTATGATTTTGGTCATGTTGTTAGTTGGATCTTGTAGGCTAGTATATGAAATACAAATCCATGCCATCAGATCCCCATGATCAACAACCAAATAGTAGATAATCACGGTCAAACATACTTTGACCAAACTGCCTGAAGAACAAATCTGGGAAACCCAGATTTTTCCCAGATGGTGTTGACCACATTTTCATGAACCCAGATCTGACTTGTTCTTAATTAAATGATGCTGTTAAAATATCTATGTTGTAGTATGGTCTAGGGACTGCAGTTTAGTACCTTTACATCACTTAAACAACAAACCAGATTCATTTAATTAACGGTCAAAGGTGACTGCTCAATCACGAAACAATTTCTGGAAAACCCAGAATTCGGCCAAGAACAGCTTTGTTGCATAGTTTGACTGAGCTGGATCTTTTGTTTGTTGTGTTAATATGATGATCTGATGATATACAATTATATCCTGACATATGTTCTACAAGACTGAACCTTTAGATCACAGAAACAAAACCTAGAATGAAAGTTATAAAGATCCAAAGTGGGTACCTTCAATTCTGTTAAACCCAAAAAGAAGAACACGTCTGACAGGTAGTTTGAGAGCTTAGATCTCTCAGTTGTAAAGTGTTATGGCCATGAAATTTGATTGTAGTTGTAGCATTACACTTATACTACATGATTATAACAATAGTCAACCCAGAAACACACAGAACAAGGAATTAAAACCGGTCAAACAAGGACCCTCGAACACTGTCAAGAACACTCAAGAACACCAATGGCGACAGACAAGTGTCGCTAAAGGCCTATAGCGACAGTTTATTTCCTAATTTCCGGAAAATGATTAAAAGTTAGAAAAAAATGGATTTTAATTATTAAAAATACAAAATAAATTCCGAAAAATTATTTTAAAGTCTGAAAAATAGTTTTTAACTATTTTGAATATATTTTGAAAATATTTAATATTTTTGGAATATAAATGGTAATTATTTATTTAATTATAATATTAAATAAATTATTTAAAAATAATTTTAATTCATGAAAAATCATGAAAAATAATATTATGATATAAGAAAATATTTTAAGTTATTTTTGATGACTTTTAATATTTTGGGATGAATTTCATTAATTAATCAATATTAATGATAATTAGTTTATTTAATAGATATATTAAATAAATTAAGGAAAATGGAATTAATGGTTTATAAATTATATAAAAATGATTTAAGTGTTATAAAAATATTTTAAGTTATAAAATATAACTTTTGATATTTTGGCATGAAATATTAATATTTTAATATTAATATTAATTATCGGATAATGGATTTAATGGTTTAAAAATCATATAATTATGATTTTAAGGTATTAAAAATACTTTGTGATATTATAATTATATTATAATATTATGTAATGATTTTCATTAATATTTTATAATAAATAAATATTAATGATTAAGGAATTATGTGGTATTTAATTTATTTAAATACAGTTTTAAGGATTGAAAAATGTTGATAAATGGTAATAATTATCCGAAAATTATTACGAGCCTAGGAAAAATGTTTTGACTGATAAGAAAATTATCTGTGATATTGTTAAGTGTTAAGTCAGAGTTTAATTGAACTTAAACTCGTTATTCATCCGACTAGACCGCCAGGATGATAGAATTGTGTCGGGTTCAACTCAGACTGCAATAGTTTGACTTGATACCTAGTCTTATGTGTGTTATAGACTGATAGGGTTATGTGGTAATGTGTTTAGGTTATTCTGTGGATATAAATATAACAGTATTATACTGTGATGATAATATTCTAATATTGGAGATCTATATTATTAATATTAGGTCTTCGGGTAAAGCGTTATAAATTGCGTGCGGTAATCAACGGTTCAGGCAAGTTTCTTTGTACTTAATTCTAATAAGAGTGTTTTATTCAAGCTTATGGTTAATCATTGTTGATTGCTATGAATTTTGTACTCTGTACATCTTGCATGTATAAGTCAGGTATGAAAGGCTGATCACCTTCATTACCAGTTGGTTCAGAAATGTTTGTTCATGTATAAAACTTGTTCATTCAAAAGTTTGTTCGTGCTAGTTCTCAATTATCTTGATGAATTATAGCCAGCTTATTATTAATACTCTTCAATCATGATATATAGTTATGTTATTGTATTTAAAACTTGCTGGGCAACTTTCATGCTCACCCTTGCTATATCATGATAAAACATTGCAGATAAGGCGAACGTGTTCGGATACAGGAAAAAGGTTAAGGCCAAGTTCAGCTTGGGATATAAAGTGCGGCTTGTTTGTAATAATATATTGTGATAAATATTGTTGTATAATAGATATTATATGAATGGTGTTTAAGTTAAGGTTACTCGACTTGGGTAAAATAGTGTGTAATGTATTGTATAAACAATTTATGTTTATATCTTCCGCAAACAGTTATAGAAATAGTGAACCGGATCTGAGGTGATTTGGGACCTGGATTCGGGGCTGCTACATTTAACGCCCCCAAAATAGGTCCAATCCATCCAACCTATTTTGAGTCGCCAAATACATGGTACAGAAAATAACTATAACTTTATTACTACAATTGTCGTGCAAAATACAACAACACATATACTGTTAGTTTTAATACCAACAGTGACTCATGTCCCAACTATGGACAGCACCTCAGATTTATACATTACATAGTCAATAACTATTTTAGAAATTAAAATCTTTGGAAAGTGCTCAAAAAAACCTTTGTACATGGGAGGTCATGCATCTAGGTTATGATAGATATCATATGCCCACAAAATTATCCTTGGTTAAACCAATAGACCCCAAAGAAAAATGATAAGGTTATTATCATGTTCCTTTCAATGGTGAGTCTTCTCTTGGCATATACTTATCTCCACCATCTACAATTGAACGTTATGTTTCAACCAAACTCCGAGATCATATAGGTAGTGCTCACAGATATACTCAACAAGTGGATGTGCACAACCCTGTCTTATGATAACACGAGGTTGTATGTCATTAGACATCTTGTATGATAGTGACAAAACACCCTTCCAAAGTTGGGTTCGCCTCACCCTATTCGGTTCACCAAAATTAAATATCAAATGACATATACAATACAACACACTTATCTAAAGTTCTCAATAAAATTATTTTCATACTATTTAGGGAGAACCTCAACAGCTATAGACCACCGTCTTGTTCCCCTATTATCCCCGCTCGACCCAGCCACACTCTTATTAACTAAAAGGAATTGTAAAGCAAAAGGGTGAGCACAACTAGCTCAGTAAAGAATATCATGACTAAAGATAATTAAATTACCAATAGCCATCATCAATAATAAATCAGAGATTTAGAACATATGGTAGATGATAAAACTTTTCAACCATAGTTGCAGCGGAACGAGCAATCCATTAGAAGAGTCAAATAGATCAGAATGTCTATTATCTTCTCTATATTAAAAGTCCACCAATAATGTTTTATCCTTATAACATCAATCAACAGTTCCTATCCACAATCATATGCATAACTCATAGCCATAATTGTAGTTCTAAATTCCTCATCTCATCTAAGACGAAGATAATTTACATCACCTGTCTTTACCTGAAACATTAAAGATCATGGTTATACCAAATCACAGTTCCTGTTCATAATCATACTAATAAATTCATCTTTGCACTACGGGCCAAAGATATTCATTAACAGTTTATCTTTGCAATACATGCCAAAGATATTCAGCAACAGGTCATCTTTGCACTACATGGCAAAGATATTCAACAAGTCATCTTTGCACTGCGGGCCAAAGATATTCATCAACAATTCATCTTTGCACTACAGGCCAAAAATATTCAACAACATGTCATCTTTGCACTACGGGTTAAAGATATTAATATCTCAAAGAAATATATAATCATTTCAGAATTTATATAACCAATAATTATAACCATGTTGATCAATTCACCTTTGCACTTAAGCTAAAAATATTCAATTCTAAATTCAATGGTCATGATCATACCAGTCAACAATTCATCTTTGCACTACTGGCCAAAGAGAACCCATAGTCACGATTATACCAATAATCTACCCATCTTTACACTCAAGTCAAAGAGAAATTTCTTCACAGTGATTATAAAAATGTTATATATGATAATAAAAATAATATGATCAAAACATGGATTTAATTTCAAGAGTAAGATTCATAAATCAATGATAATTTGGCCATAAAAAGAAAACAATTTTATCGTGAATATTGCACCGTGAATAGTAACTTGTGAATCGTAATCCCGACACAAAAAGATAAACTTTCACAATAAAATCCATATCAATATTTATAACACCATAATCCAAATGTTATAAATCACTTAATAATCTCATAAACTAATATTATTAATATTATCACAATATTTTAATCATTTCTTAATTTATAAACAATTTATTTTAATTGTTTACACTTTACTAATTAATGCATTTAATCACCCTAAAATGCCAAAATCATAAAATTTCATCACCAATAACCAAAACCCTCATCAAAAATCTGCATATACCTTATATAGGATTCCCATGCCATAAAATCTTATTTTTCAATTTTTTACTTCACGTAACATATTTAATTCATTTACTCATAACTAGTCTATTTTCATGAAAAATACCAAATTAGTTCCAAAAATATTTCTTTTCTGGGATTTAATAGAATATAGTCCCATATTGAACATATATTTTTTTCGGAATTTTTAAAATTCATTTACTATTTTTCACATGGCCAAAACTGTCGAATATTTAGTAATTTATCATAAATTGTACTTTTGTCCAAAAATTCCAAAATTTATAGAATATACTGATGTTATATAGATGTACTCCTAATAAAAATTTCACCAATTTTAGAGTTAACCACAAGGAGTTATACGGGTTTACTTTTAAAATTGTTTTTTCTCATAAAATCCATAACTCCTAATCTATACATCCAAAAATAGCCATTTTTGGACACAATCGAGAAAACTCATCAAATTATCATTTCAAATTTTTCCAGAATTTTTGAAGGTTCGGAAAAAGTACGAAACTAAAAAACATAATAACCCTTAAAATCCCTTACATAATAACGACAATATCCCTTACCTAAAAAGAGCAGTACTTCTGACCGGAATGTAAAGCCGAAGGAACCTTGCACTGAATAGCAACTCTCAAAGTATCTAAATACTCACAAAATACGCTTGATAATATAGAGAGAGAAAGAGAGAAAGCTTATGTTTCTGGTGTGATTTTCAATTCTAACTCAGCACTCTATTTATAGGAAAATGTTAGCATGCCGAAGCAGACTTGACCTGCTACCTGATGGCTTTACTTGCTACTATTGCCACCCACCACATTTGAATTAGAATTTTAGCACATTTCTTCACCAACCATAGGTGGGGCCCACGCATTCTAGAATTTCCACTAAAATGATAAATTTCGAAACTTCAACAAATTCTGAACCAGTCACCTCTTAAAATTCACAACAATTTATACGTTCATTTTTAACGGTTCAAAATTTGTGGACATATACTCAAATTATATATGTATAACATATCCAAAAATCAGAACAATCCAACGGTCGGATTAAAAATTATAACTCGCGCAATATATCATAAGAACACTGGTTTGATTTTTAATACCTCTTTTCCGACAAAAATACTGATAAAACACCTCAACATTAATTCCTTCATTTATAACCACATAAATAGATCCATCATTTATATCCGCATCAAATAAATATTTCCTTATCATATAAATCAATAATTAATTATTCACAAATAATATTACAGTATCACAATTATGACAACCAGGCCGTTCTCAAGAAAGAGGGGGCTTTCCGATAAGGATTTCTCCTTACCGGCGCGAAATTAGGTGACCAAATCTCTCCTTGACAGAACTTTCTAGACATTGCCAATAATGCTATCTAATAATATTATTCAAATAATATGAATTATTGATCTAATAATGGAAAATACTATGCAGTGACAATTATTGAAACAACAATAATATAAAATATCAACGCGGTAATTATTGAATCAATAAAATAAAATATTGAACAGTAATTACTGTAACAATTATTGAGTAGTGCCTTCTTACGTAAGAATCAATAATTCAAAAATACTGTGCAATACCATGTGCTACTGTGCAACCACGCGTATTACTGTATTTTAACCACCGGGTATTCCAACAGTGTTAACGGTAACAACTACGTCGTTATTTATAAAAACTCAAACTTGTCGTTTTCTTCATCCGACAGTTATTCTATTATGAGGCCCACAAATGACTGCGCCGTCGTACGAATATTCCCCGACAACAAGAATATTCCACGACCAAACGAATATTTCCCGACAGAAATGAGTATTTTATAACTACTTGCATATTTTGAAAATTTTACATATATCACCCTTTACTTTAAACTTTTATCAATTTAACCATTTACTAAATAATAATTATAAAAAATTGAATACTTTTATTTCATAAAATCTGGGGTTTTACAGTACTGTTCATGGGCACTGTTCATACGGTACTATTCATGAGTACTGTTCATGAATACTATTCATGATTTTTTTTCTTTCTTCTTCCAAATTATCTGTTGTGACCCTTATTCTTGAAATTAAATCCATGTTATGGTCTCATTTGATTTATTCTTATTATCATAATTCTCAGACTTAAGTTATGTTGAAATTTATCTTTGGCCCGTAATGCAAAAATGAACTGTTGATTGATGAATATCTTTGGCCCGTAGTGCAAAGATGAGCTGTTGATTGATATCTTTGGCCCGTAGTGCAAAGATGGACATGTGTTGAGATGAACATAACCAACTGGTGATCCAAATGAATAATTTTGGCCCGTAGTGCCAAGATAAATATTTGGTTCAAGATGTATATTGATTGATGTCACAAGGATAAAATATTGATGATAGACTTTTAAATCGTAGAAGATAGTAGACTTCATTCTTTACTTAACTCTTCTAATGAATTGTTATTTTCGCTGCGAATATTGATCTAAACTTGTTTTCCATTATATTTTATCTGATTTATTGAAGGCTAACGATAATTTATTTTTCATTATCTTAGTCATAATATTCTTTACTGGGCTAGTTGAGCTCATCCTTTTCCTTTTTGTTCCATTTTTCTTCTCAGGATGCGAGAATATAGCGGGAACTAGTCGGGGTGTGGATTGATGGTTCGAGATAATTGTTTTAACAGTCCTCACTATTTGTAAAATAGTGTATCAATAATTATAATGAGGACTTATTTGAGTTTGGATATTGTCTAGAAGATAATATTTGTATTTAAACTCACATCATATGTGTTGTCGTATTTTACACGACATTTGTAATAATGAAGTTGTAGTTGTTTTCTGTACCATGTATTTCGCGACTCAGAATGGGTTGTGTGGACCTATTTTGGGGGCGTCACAGTTGGTATTAGAGCTTAAGGATATGGCCTCTGGCGGAGATCGGGAAATAGAACTAGGAGGGGAGAGACAAGTAAATCCTTCGCTAGTGTGTCCTACCTAAGCTTATTTGTTGGTCGGTCAAAATATAGGGGGTATTATGTGGTATTTTAATTTCTTTAATTAATCCTTTTTTTATGGCAATATTTGAGAATGGCATCTGAAAATTGTGAGATAAGCAATGAAGCACATGAGACCGTTTCATCACTACTGATCAATACCTAGGATAACGTGCATTAGGAAGGCAATAATCCTCAGGTAAACAACAACACCGACCAAATGATGAACGATGGGATATTCAGAAGCTTTCTGCAATTCATGCAACATCAGGCGAGAGAGACTCTTGTGCAAAATACTGGTGGAAACACTGGCAACTCACAGATGGTCACAGCTAAGCAGTTCAAGGAGCTGGGACCACCAAAGTTTTTAGGAAAGCCAGAACCACTTGAGGCAGAGATGTGGATAAAGCATATCACCAATATATTTAATGTCTTGGGATGCTCCGAGGAGCAAAAGGTTCCCTTTGCCACCTTCATGTTGCGAGGAGAGGCAGATTACTGGTGGGAATCGGTAAAGCGTACTCAGTCTGCCGCACTCAAGATGTCATTGGAGAAGTTCTAAGAATTGTTCAACGACAAGTATTTTCCCGAAAGTATTCATCACAAGAAGGAGGTAGAGTTCATCAAGATAGAATAAAACAATATGACCGTGTCGTAGTACGAAGCTAAGTTTGCCGAGTTGTCCCGGTTTGCATCCCATTTGGTTGATAATGAGGAGAGAATGAAGTGAATGTTTCTGTGAGGTTTGAAACCCAAAATACGTTAATATCTCATTTCTCACAAACTGTGTTTGTATTCAGATGTAGTGAATAAAGCTCAGTTATTGAAGCGGGATTATGAGTCAGGTCAACTAAAAGAGAACGACCAACAACACGATAATAATCGTTTCGGTGGCAACGATCATCGGAACAATGATAACCATCGTGGAGGAAATAATCATACCAAAAATGGTAACAATTTTGGTGGTAATCATGGCCAAGATAATAGAAGAAATGATTCAAGTGGGAATTTTAAGAAGAGAAGATTTAACGATGATGGAAAGACATCGGTAGCAGCACCAACACCAACAATAAATTCTAGGGGAGGAGAACGACAGCCAGTTAGATGCTACAGATGTGGAAAGGAAGGACACATAAGTCCCAACTGTTCACAGCCTTCCAAGGTATGTTTTAGTTATGGAAAAGATGGTCACATAGCTCGATTTTGTCCTATAGCGAAATCAATTTCAGCTGGGACGGTGGCACCAAAGGCGAATACGAACAAAACAAAGTCGGTGGTTTCAGGAAGAGCACTTATCGTGACTTCTCAAAAAGTGAGTAACCCGAACGAAGTTATCACAGGTTAGTTAATCATAAATTCTTGTGAAGTCTATACCTTATTTGATAACGATTCTACCCATTCTTTTATTTCTCCTGCTTGTGCTCAACGTTTGAACTTGACCCCTGAGAAATTAGACTTTGACTTATCTATTGAAACTCCGTTAGGAGAAACTTTCGTTACATCTACAGTTTATAAATATTGCTTGATTTAAGTTGGCACCATTAAATTACATGTTGATCTCATCTCTTTAAAGATACTTGCATTTGATGTGATTTTAGGGATTGGTTGGTTAACTACTCATCATGCCAAAATTGATTGTATTTGTAAGGTCGTTAGTTTTCATATTCCTAACCAACCTATTATGTGAATTCAAGCAACCAAACCACTAAAGTCAAACACTTTCATATCAAGCCTTATAGCCATTCGTTTATTAAAAAATGGATGTCAAGCTTTCTTAGCCCATGTCATGGATTTAAACAAAAATACGTCAAATTTGAATAATGTGGGCCCAGGTGCAAAAATAGGGTTCACATGACCTAATTAAATTAATTGCAAAATTAGGGTTCCACGACCTCATTAAATGTGCAAATTAGGGTTCGCATAACCTAATGGAACGAAGATGGAAAAGTCAGAAATAAATATGCTAGACCCGGGAGAAGCCTCCACGTGTCTCGAGGCAGAAGACTCGTGGAGGCGGCTCATTTTTGGGAATTGATTGAGGGATTGGATTGGTGGCTAGAAGTACAGGGTAACATGGGCATTATTCTAATCACAAAAGGGTATTTCTGGAATTTTCCTAAAAACATGGGCCTGGCACATGACTACTTTCCAGAAAAAACCCTATAAATACCCCTTCCATTCCATTGGGAAAGGGACTTCTCTGGATACTCAAGACTTGGACTCTTGGAAGATCAAAGGACCCTTTTTGGTGACTTAAAGGCTTAGAGATTCCACCTAAAACCACTAAAAAGGGGTTTAGACATTCTCTCAACAACGAAGGACTCAAAAAGGCTTTTGGAATCCCTACTACCTTAACACGGTTCCCGGATTCTAGGAATTCTGCCACGCGTCATTGGAATAATCGCCCACCTGTCGTTCTCCCCTCTTCAATCAACCAATCAATTCTGTGCTCTTCGTGGATTTCTCTCCTCCTCAGCCAACACGAAACCCTAATTGGCAAGGCACGATTTCCTTGCCCATATTTATTTGGCGACTCTGTTGGGGAGGTGTAGAATTCGTGAAGGGTATGCCCACGACTCAAAGTGGGAGAATTACAGGAAGAGTTGCTTCACCAATAAATAACATTACGTCACCGGATCCAGTTCCAAGGCAAGCCACTCAAGCTTTCCAAGGCGCAAACCTGGATTTTGACCAACCACCTATTGAAGAAGCTTCAGAAGGGAGTTCAACATCACCACATATGGACAATCAACAACAAACAAGCGCGGGAAGGCAAGGCAAGGATGCAGGTGGAGACCAGACGAATGTTGTGCAACTGGAGATGCTCAAGGCATTGAAGGAAGCACGAGAAGGGCAAGGGATGATGATGGCCATGATGCTGGAAATGCAGAGAAAGCAAGAGGAGATGGGGAATTTCCGTCAGCAGTTGATGTAGATTCCTACTTTCAAGGCCATGTTCCCAGGAAGTTCGCATGGGGAATAAGCAGGAGTGGAAGACAACAATACTGGTAGCAACAACAAAGAGAACCAGATTATACCTCCATCGACGAAAAGTCAATCGGTTTCAATAATCAACTAGGAGGCCCAGAACAGTGGTGACGTGCCACAACCTAGGTTGGAAGCAATCCAACCTCAGACAAACATCATCCCAACTGCTATTCCATAATTTTTACAGGTGCAAATGCCAACCATAGCAATGTCCAGCGAGTAAGCCAACAACTGCCACTAGTGCTAGCTGTGCATGATGCAAGTGTGCATCAACCAATCTCTCTACCATACACACCGTCGATGCAGCAGTATATCACAACACCCCAGAGAATTCACGTCACAAGCCAGTACGTGACGTAGGATGATATGATCGATGTGATCAATTAACTTCGCAGACAGACATCTCGACCCTCGGAGTTGGACTTTACTCCTCCTTACCCTACACACATTCGGAGGTAACCTTACCCAACAGGGTATATTGAGCATCCCCCACAATTTCCAAATACAACGGGGAGAAAGGAAATGCTAGGGAACATATTGCCAGGTTTGTAAAGTCAATGTCTCTGTGGCCCGGATATGATGAAGTAAATAACCACAACTTGTTGATGCGGGAATTCAAAAAGACTTTGACGGATAGTGCCCTTAGTTGGTACTACAATTTGGAGAAGGGGTTAGTCTATGATTGGGATGACCTAAAATTATAGTATTTCAAGAAATTTTTCTATGTGCAGAAACAGGTAACCATTGTGGAGCTCATGCGGTTCAAGTAGAAACCGAATGAGGAGTTGTCAGATTATGTTGACAGGTTCAGGGCCTAGGCACAGAAGTGAGCAGAGCCGATTGAAGAAAAGAACTTAGTCAGCATTTGCAACAATGGTGTCTTAGATGCATTCAAGCCCCACCTCATCACCAAGGCTTGTGATTCCTTCGCGACCCTCTCATCTTTTGCACAAGACTTGGGAGGAATCATGACATTGCCCACTAACCATGTGACGGTTACATGGAAGGGAAAGAGGACAGCAACTGTGGCTTTGGATGACTCTCAGTCAAAACCATAAGGGGGCAAAAGGGAGAAGTATGAGAAGAATTTTGACCGAAGCAGAGGAAAGCCTGGAGATAAATATGCAAGAAAGCCAGTCCCGGAGGCTATCACATGCAGTGAGAAAGCATTCAGGGATCTGTATGAATAATGGGTTGAACATGGAGTGGTGAAACCCCAAAGGCCTAGATTTGCAGTGACGGAAGAAATGAAGAGAAGACCAGACTTCTGTGTATTCCACCAATACGCGGGACACTCAACTATGGACTATTATAGCCTGCGGAGGATATTCCAAGAGAAGCTGGAAAATGGGGAGATTGAACTTGGAAAGGAAAGTAGCGTTCATGACAAGCCGCTGTCAAACCACAAGGGGAAGGAAACGTACAACACTGTTATTCACAGCATAGGCCCAGAAGTGGAGATGATGATGGAAGAAAAGGAGGAGTGTAATCAAGGCCTGCAGGTGATGGCATTGATGAACGGAGCCAAGTTCAGAATTTTTTTTGATCAGATAGGATTGGCCAAGGAAGCAAGGATTGAGGCAACCAGGGCAATTATCAAGGCTTTCGAGACACAGGAGACTTGCATGGCCATAAGCAAAGGATTTGTGAAGAGGATGGAGGAAGAAGAAAATAAGATATCTTCATAGTATAAGCTCACAAGTGTTTAAATGAGAAAGCACTCAGTTTATAGTGTGTACAGAGCAAATTGGACAGGGCTTCCTCGCCTTTTCTCTATGCAAAATGGCCACCCCAAGAATTATAGAGGGGGGAGTCGCAGGTATACTTGTGGCAGCCACAGATGCACATGCAGCTGTCCGGGGTGCCCCGGGCTCTGTGGGTCCTGCCATCTCGAAGTACGTGCACGCATGTAACACGATATCCCTCAAACTTTCAGAACTTTAATACGGGCATCCGATTGAGGTGTATAAGACCTTTTTTGGAATGTTTTTGTTGAGAGTTACATAAATGACATGGGAGTAGAGGTTGTACGAAGTTAGGAAGATGGGACCATGCTCAGGTCTTCAGGCTTCAAATTATATATGGTGTGCTGTCTTGTGTAATAGTCACTCGGGATTGGAGCTCTGGTTCTTGTAGGACATTGTTGTGTAGAATGTATGTTAAAATGTTGTTGAGATGGCGCAATATGGGATCGAGGTGGAAAAATGATGATTTTGCCCCTCATCGGGGTTATCTCTGGTATGGGCTGATGTAGTAGTCCTTGCTCAGGGTTATCTCTGAGATTGGGCTGCTGTGAGTGTAGAATGTCCTTAGGGTTGTCTTTGAGGTGTGCCTGACCTCCCGGGGTTGTCTTTGAGGATAGAACTGAGTGCATCGGGGTTATCTCCGAGGTTGAAGCTGACTGCAAGGGGTTAAAATGAGCATTTCCAGGGTTATATCCTCAACTACAATAGCACTCCTTGGGGTTATCTTCGAGGTTGGAACTGGAACTCCCAGGGTTGTCTCCAGGACTGAGTATCTTGGGGTTGTCACCGAGATGGAAAATTGATGATTCCGGTGTTATCTCCGGAACTGGAAATGCACTCCTCGAGGTTGTCTCCGAGGTTGAAATTGAAAATCTTGGGGTTATCTCCAGAACTAGAACTGCTTATCTCGAGGATGTCTTCAGATGGTAAGACTAATAATTCTAGGGTTGTCTCCAGAATTGGAGCTGCTTTGTCTTCCATGTTTATCTCTGAAAGATGATTATGCCCTCCTACAATGTTAGTAACTTGAATAAAAAAATTCCGAGTGTCTACAGATGCCCCTTTGTATCATATTCATATATTGTAATGGCATGGATAGGATAAATAATATTAGACACTTGAAATATGACAAGACAATCATAATTCAATATACTGCAGTATGATGCAAATGCATGATATATGTGGTTTGTTGGATTATTTTCCAATGGGATGTGATGACTGTTCCCACAGTTTTTGATGGGGATTGGAGTTATCACTGATGACCCTGATGAACTACTTGGTTGTGTACTCCAAAACTCTTAGGAACTTTCAAGATGTTGACATTGGGTTATTACCAAGGTCCTTAATCCTTGGTACAAACTTTTCACTGAGGATGTATCTCTCATGTACAAGAGACTCTAGGGGAATTTTGTGTTGTCTGATTAAGCTGTGTATAACAGATTCCATCATCGGTCCTCCCCGATGAGGATGGTTCTTCCTGGTTTGTGTCATCAAGTCCTTCTAATGCTCTATCGGAGTTACTGCCAACAGTCTGTGTTGTCAGGGCTGCTTGACCCTCACTAAAATGTACATCAACGGATGAAATCCTTGTTGCAGATGATGTCAAGGCTGCTTGAACTTTGTTGACGTGTGCATTAACGGATGAGATCATCGGATGGTTTCTGATGATTAACTGGATTTACTTGCCAACGGCTGAATGTCGTCAAGGTTGCTTGACCTTTGTTGATGTGTGCATCAACAGATGAACTTGTATGAAGTTTCCGTTGGGGGAAATGTTATGTAGTTACGACCCCGAACTGATGGCATCAGACCTTTGTGAGGTATTGCTGAGTGTAGTTTACAACAGTTATGATCATTAGTATAGTAAACCCTATGTCTGGGTGAATACTAATGAATGAAATGTAGACCCACAGTTTGGTCTCTGAAAACCAGGATTTCAGGATTTTTCGCTCAATCACGTAGCATCTTTTTTCCTGATTTGACTTTTTCAATTTGTGATACCTCCTTTGTAACTCATATTAGATCGAGCCGGACAGGTGGGCCCCACCCAGGGAAGCTACAGGTACACCTACGGCAGCTGCTGGTACACTTGTGGCCAACCGTGGGTGCCCTTAAGTGGCCTATTGCTTTCATAATTCATTTACAAGTTGTGTCACACAGAGAATCTAAGAGCTCTTCTTCAGATCTGCTGAGTTCAGGCATCTTTCTGCAAATTCTATCACCGTACAAGTGTTCTACACTGTCCTAGTAACGTATACATGTCTTCTTTTCTAGTTTTTATCCATTGAAAAATGAGTTATCACATGAAATACAAACACATAGTAGTGAATATGCATGCTCATATGACTTGATAAAAAATATTCAACATAGTAAATGTTAGTATTTAATAATGCTAAACATAATGATGTAAAAAAATTTTACTTTTGACACAATCAAATTGGCACCTTTTTTCTGCTATTCCTTATCCCATTTGTGGACAAATGAGCAAAGGTTGTAAAGCAAAGTAATCCTGGTAATTAGGCTACCCTTACGAATTATGACTGTGATAGTGTTATGCATATATGATGTTTATGACTGTGTGTAGGTGTGCTACTGAATGGCCACCTAGTCATGCCTATGTGCAAGTGGATAGTTCTGTTTACAAAGGAGACCATGGCAAAAAATTTCCAAAATATAGGTATTAAGTAGTCATGCATTTTTAACTCTACTGTAGGTGTTTGTTAAAGTAATGCATGCATATAGTCATAAAATGCATTTTGAAAAGCTCCAGGTTAGAGTTTATCACACCCTTTCTGAGGTGACGGAGGCTTCGATACGATTTTACCCATTTCTACTTGTGAGTATTTCTCTTTTGATTTCCCATATACAGGTTAAGAGTGTTGACTGACAGCAGATGTTTTTACTTTGTGTTGGTAGTTCTGGGCCTATGAGAGGCTCTCATGTTTGCATCTTGTGAGTGTGTTAGGTTTAGATACCTATCCAAAGGGACGATGATGGCATCACTCCATACTGGCAGAGGTTCATATAGTTGAGGGTTTCACCCATTGTCGTCTACAGTTGGAGCTGTTGACATCTGATGCTATCACTTGGATTCCATATTCTTGGGAACATTGTCCATTGGGTTTTAGGAGGGGTACCCGACTGGTGTTGAGTACGTGATATCCACCCATAGGATTCCTCTCTTCACATATGGAGGATAGGAGCTCTATTTAGGAGAGCGTGCTAGTAGGAGAACCACATGGGAGATTCGTGTACCGATCTTGCCTCTTGCTAGGTGTTATTGGCTTGTATCACAGTCGTTCATCATTGATATCCCATTGATGGGCGTTGATGGCTTTACACTATCAGAGGGTCCGTATACGCAGGATATGTTCCATCGCTGGTGGTCCCCTCGTACCATCAGAGCCCAAACCCGCGCCACTCAGTTCATGGGGGATATAGTTCCTGGATCCGTGATGATGATGGATTGGATGGCTTGTGTCCGAGATCTAACTCATTTGACACAGACTGACAGTTTGACCCGGTAGTTAGACTGGGCATATTTCTTTATCTGGCACTTGGGCAAAGATACTTGAGAGGTATATACTTTTGATCTTTCCAGCTCTGGGGCTGGCCCTTTCGGTGATCCATATGGTTTTTTTGGCACGGATAATCCATTGTATAGGCCTGACATCCCTCATGGAGGAGATCCAATGACTCAGGAGGAGTTACATCAGGTGGACAGGATTGATGATGTAGACATTGACACCATTGTCTTCTTCTGATGTGTATTCTCACTATATCTTTTGATAGGCCTATGGTAGATATTGGGTGGCTGTGCCCCATTCTCGTTATATCTTTTGATAGGCCTTTGTTACTTGTTGGGCGTCTGTGCCCCATTTCCCATTATTTTTAGTTGTACAAAGATGATGTATTAGATGATGATGTATTTAGGAATGTATGTACTATTTTCCATTCCCTACATCATATTGTCATCTATTATTTATCATGCATGTTTTATGTTATGCATATGTATGTCTAGAGATATTCATCATTGACCCTTGGATGGTCTTATGATACGGCCTACACAAATGTCTTCTTCGACAGTCAGTCGCATTGATCATACCCCACCAGTATTGGTAGCCTCCCGTCTGAGGTTATGGTATAATAGTTTGTCACCTCCAGACCGGGTGACCGTAGATTAGTTGTTACAGCATTCCATGACCTTCCTGATGTTCCAGGTTCCTGTGGGCTTTATAGATGGTATGCTGGAGAATTAGGTACCGGAAAGGCAGATTTTCCAATTCGGGACCCAAGAGTTGACTCCCACCTTAGAGGAGTATGCGCGGTTAACGGTGCTGCCACTGGATAGACCTTGCTCGCAGATGGATATCAGTGATATGAGCTGACAGTTTACGACCCTCACTGGGCTGAGGCGTAGAGTAGTACAGGATGAGATTACATCTGGCCATGTAGTGTCCCAACATTTTTTGATAGACAGATTTGGCTCAAAGGACAGTTATATATGACACTCTGGGGATTTCACCACGTCGGAGGATCAGTGGCACACGGCCAGGGTAGACGTACTCATTATGTGCGTATTAGCTTATGTGTACATGCCACTGTATATGGATGAGTTGGACATCTGTGTTGTCATGGTAGTGAGAGCTCTCAAGGAGGGTCATACCATTGTGTTGATGATTGTGATAGAGACATTGAGATCGGCCACATATTCCCACACTTATCCTGCAGGGGTATTTATAGGCAGCTTGGTCATGTTGTACGTGTGGTTCATGTCACACTTGAGACCAATTGGCACCTTCCAACGGCATAGATACTGGTTTTCCTATGAGATAGCCATGTCTTACTCCTTTCAACCAGCGGAGTGTATAGGCGTTGTATCATGGTTGGTTTTTTTGGCAGGGATCGAAGATCTATTTAACATTTTGTCGTGTACAGGGCTCAGTTCACCCTTCAACTTCATTACTCATGCACCTGGCATGGATTATCTTCCTGTAACTAGTTTGAGGGGCATGACTACTTACCACCGACTGGCTGTGATGTCATAATTTGACCAGTTTAAGGACTTCCATCCTTTTAAGGGGGCATTGGGTCAACGCTTGGCTTCTCGTCACTTGTCAGTAGAGGATAGATCCAGGGTGTATGCATGTTGGGATCAACGTGAGCTAGATGAGTTTTCTGTTAGCCATCTGGGTTGTTTGATAGAGTATTCTACATGGATGGAGACAGAGACCACATCTGATACGGTTGTATCCACTGAGTCAGGGATTGATTCCAATGGTAAAGAGCCCATAGAGGACATTGATTTTCCTGCTGAGGAGGAGCTTTTTTCTGGGTTACCAACAACTATGATGGATTCTCCCAGTGTGACTGTTATTGTGAGCCCGTATTCTGCAGAGTATTTAGAGTAGAGTCTTCATCTGATGACATTTGAGAGAGGTTAGGCTAGAGCCTTGATGTTGAAAGGTCTTTCTGGGAGAGACGTCACTTTATCAGAGAAAGAGGATTCCTTAGCTAATAGAGACACCGCTATTGCTGAGCGGGATGAGGCTAGATCATCTAGAGATGCATTGATTATTGAGCTGGATGGCGCTATATCTGCCCCGGACGTAGCCATTATAGATAGTACTACAGTGAGATCCTTTACCACTGGTATTATTTCTGAGATGAGCGCATATATTGATGAGCACCATGTCACCATGTAGTTGGTTGTGGATCTGTTGGCTCATGTAGATACCCTTGGGCAAGAGCTCACAGCGTTACCTCCTTCTTCGGAGAGAGATGACATGTTGGACTTGATAGCTCGCATATACATTGATTTATAGATGGGCTTATATTTTCCTGCACAGACTAGCTTTGCCATTTTGTCATGTACAGTACATATTGTATTTATCAAACAACATTATATATAGAAGGGAAATATATTTTGATTCACTTCCCTTCTAATTGTGCCTTGTTACTTGCTTGATATTTGCCTGCTTCTTCAGGGCTTGTGATCTTGATGTATTGTGAACTCATCCCTGACGGGTGGACATTGAGATGTCTCAGGATCTTTCAGAATGGATCGTTGATCTGTGTGTATCCCTACCCTTTGGTGTCTTGGGACTGGTTTTTGTATGTAGTAATGGAGAGGATTGTGGCTTTCCACTCTGAGGTTGATCGCACCACAGATGGTCGTCAGTACTCCTTTGTATGTGGGAGCCCAGGTAGTTCCATCTCTTATGAATTGGTGTTTCTCTTTGAGGACTCAACCGCAGCTTAGATAGTCATCGATTCTCCCATTTGTGTGGGGAGACCAATTAGTTCCATCCCTTTGGTCTGAAGCCGATGAAATGTGGTGGATTGAAGGTTAATCCCAGTACCATGTGACAAGTTTTATGTTTTGTTAAGGGGTAAGTCTGAACCATAAATGGCTGCCTACGTACTCCTATTGAAGAGGAGATCAGGTCTGCATAGTCAAACCTGGTGTAAGAGGTTCAACACAGTATATGAAAGGGTGTAGAAAGGTGTTTGTTTTTCTTTGTATATAAGGTTGTAGAAATGTTTTTGTTTTTTTTAGTGAGACTGGACCATATAAAATGGCTGCCTATGTACTCCCATGTATTGGGGAGATCAGGTCAGCGTAGTTTTCCCCATATGCAGGACGGATTGCAGCCGAAAAGTTTGATCCCATGTTCAGGACAAACTGCAAGTGAAAAGTTTGATCTCATGTACAGGACAAACTGCAGGTGTGAAAAGTTTTATCCATGGTGGGACAAAACTGTGGGTGTAAAGGTTTAATCTGTGATGGGATAACCTGAAAGGTTTGAAACAAAGTGTATTGAAGGATCTGATGATCCAGAAACCAGGCTGCTGGTTTGAAAAGTGTGTTTGTCCCTAATGGGGCAGATGGGTATGAAGAAGGGTTGTATGCAGTAAAGGGTTAGAAAACCTAAAGTGATTGGTAATCTGGTGATCCAAAACCAGGATGTTTTCTTGATGGTAACCTCAGACATAGTACCGTTTCACGGTGTCCGAGTTGATGAGCTATGGAAATTCATCGTCGTCCATATCCTATAATATGAGAGCACCTCCTGTCAATACCTCCTTGACAACAAACGGGCCTTCCCAGTATGGGGTGAATTTTCCTTTGTATTGATCTTGATTGTCAATGATTTTTTTCAAAACTAAGTAATGTTATTTAAAATATCATAGCTGAACTTTCCTGTTGTAGGATCTGGCAATCCTTTGTTGGCATAATTGACCATGGAAGATAGCACTGGTTTGCCTTTCGTCTATTAGAGACAGTTGGTGATACCTATCTTGTAACCATTGGTCTTCATCCAGCTGAGCATCTATCAACACTCTGAGGGATTCCATTTCCACCTCTATGGGGAACATTGCTTCCATCCCATAGGTTAATGAGTAGGGGGTTGCCCTAGTGGAAGTATGCATTGAAGTTCTGTACGCTAGTAGAGTCAGAAGCAAGAGGTCAGGCCATCCTTTGTGATTGGCAAACATCTTTTACATGATCTTCTTGATGTTCTTATTAGCCGCTTCAACAGCACCATTCATCTTTGGACGATAGATGACGGAGTTAAGGTGTTTGTTGTGGGATTTACTACATAACTCCTCCATCATTTTGTTGTTGAGGTTCTTAGCATTGTTTGAAATAATTACCTCTGGCTGTCCATATCAACAAATGACATTGTTTTTGATGAAACCAATGATAACTTCTTTGGTAACCCTGGGGAAGAAGGTTGCTTCTACCCACTTGGTGAAGTAGTCAATCATGATGAAGATGAACCATTACCCATTACTGGTTTTGGGCTTGATGGGCCCAATCACGTCCATTCCCCACATTAAGAAGGGTCTAGGTGAACTCATATTGTGAAACTCCCTTGGAGGGGCGTGGATAGCATTCCCATAAATTTGGCATTGATAACATCGCTTGACATGATCATCACAGTCATCTTTGAGAGAGAGCTAGTAATGCCCTGTTCTGAGGATCTTTTTGACAATTAGGGGATCGCTCATGTGTAGGCCACATACTCCACCATGGATTTCATCCATGAGCCTCTGAGCTTGGTCCTTGTCCAGATATCTGATGAGACCTAATCTTGTATCTCATTTATAGAGTGCATCTCCGCTCAGGTAGAATTTCATAGCCATTCGATGGATCCATTTTTCCTCAGCAGAACTCGCCTCAGCGAGTGTAGATCCATCTCGTAGATACTCCTTGATGTGTTGATACCAAGGGTTATAGGTGGGAGGTAGCTCATCTGATACTTCTCTGATGTAATTCCCATAGACTGGATCCTTTTATAGGGTAAATGTGATGCTTGGCATGTTTTTCTTGTCAGATATATTGATCAAGGAGGCCAAAGTTGCTAGCACATCCGCAAAGTCATTCCTATTCTGAGGAATATGGAGGAAGGTTATTTCTTCAAACTCCAAAGCCATCTGGATAACCTGCTGATGGTAAGGCAGCAAATGTAGTTCTTTGGTGTAATAGATCCCAGTGGTTTGTCTGATTACCAATTCGGAAT
Source organism: Panax japonicus (assembly GCA_020205505.1). Lineage (NCBI taxonomy): Eukaryota > Viridiplantae > Streptophyta > Magnoliopsida > Apiales > Araliaceae > Panax > Panax japonicus. Next base: position 23,874,505 of record CM035110.1, on the reverse strand, counting down.
CTCCAAAGACAGTTAACCATCTGATGCCCAATGATTGGGCAAGTTTTAGCCCCATGATACAGCCTTCATACTCAGCTGTGTTGTTGGTGCTAACAAACTGTAATTTAACGGCGATGGGATACTGCTCCCCCGTAATGTCTACTGGAACTGCTTTAGCCCCAAAACCTTCCATATTTACAGATCCATCAAAATACATCTTCCATATATGGTGTGTATCATCTTGATGGTGTTGTTGAACTGTCATTACCCCTTCATCGGGGAAGTATATTTCCAAAGGTTTGAAATCCCTTGAAGGTGCGGCGGTCAGTGGATCCGTAATTCCTTGACCTTTGATAGACTTTTGCGTCACGTAGACGATGTTAAATTGATATAGCATCAACTGCCATCTGGACAGCCGACAATTTAACATGGGTTTACTGAACACGTACTTGAGAGGATCCACGCTGAATATGAGATGGATTGTGTGACCATGGAGGTAATGTTGTAACCTCATGGAAGCCCATCCTAAAGCACAATAAGTCTTCTCAATCAGAATGTAATTGTGTTAACTGCTGCTGAATCTTTTGGTGAGGTAGTAGATAGCTCTCTCTTGGTCTCTATCGTCTTTCTGTCCCAGCATGCAGCCCATGGCATTGTCATTAATGGACAAGTACATAAACAGGGGAACACCCTCCCTGGGAGGTACATAAATAAGAGCTTTGACTAGTTACTCTTTGATTGTATGGAATGATTTCTGATACTCATCATTCCATTTCATGGAGGAGTTCTTCCTTAATAGCTTGAAGATAGGCTCACAGGTTGCTGTGAGTTAGGAGATGAATCGGCTAATGAAGTTGATCCTTCCCAAAAATCCCCGTATTTCCTTCTCTATCTGAGGAATGGGCATTTCTGTGATGGCCTGGATTTTGGTGGGATTCAGCTCAACCCCTTTATGGCTGACTAGGAAACCTAGCAACTTACCTGATTTAATGTCAAAGGCGCACTTGGCTGGATTCAACTTCAAGTTGTACTTATGTAACCTGTTGAAGAGCTTTCTCAAATGGCCTATGTGGTCTTCTTCCCTTTAGGATTTGACAATGATGTCATTCACATAGATCTCTATCTCTTTATGGATTAAGTCGTGAAAAAGAGCCATCATGGCCCGCTGATAGGTAGCTTTGGCATTGATGAGGCCGAATGACAACCGTATATAGCAAAAGGTTCCCCAAGGCGTAATGAATTTAGTTTTCTCACGATCCTCTTCAGCAACCATGATTTGATAGTACCCCATAAAACAATCAGTAAAGGAGTACATGTCGTATTGAGCCGTATTATCAATGAGAATGTGGATAAATGGCACGGGAAAGTTATCTTTAAGGCAAGCTTTATTCAAATCCCAGTAATCTACGTAAACTCGCACCTTTCCTCCTGGTTTAGGCACGGGAACTATGTTGGATAGAAATTTAGGGTATGTTGACATCATGATGATGCTATCTTGAAATTGTTTCACAATTTCTTTTTTAACCTTTAAACTCCACTCAGGTTTTAATAGCCTGAGCTTCTACCTGACTAGCTTGAATCCCTCTTTGATGGGGAGGCGATTAATGACGATGTCAGTGGACAAACCCACCATGTCTTCATGAGACCATGCAAACACATCCTGGAATTTGGTTAATAGTTTAACCATGCCATTCCTTTGGTTTGGAGTGAGGTCCATACCAATCTGGATTAGTTTAAGGTTTTCTAAGGTTTTGAGGTTGAAAGAGGAGGTTTGATCAAGATTTGGTTTGGGTTTTTCCTCGACCCATTCTTTGATCTCCTGAGGTATCTCATAGTCCTCTTGTACTTCCATTAAGTCTAAGTCCAACTTTACATCAAAGTTACAGTCCTTGTGGAGAATAGGCACCTCATCAGCAAGTTTAGGCACATCTAAATTTAAAGTCCTGAAACAAAAATGCTTTCACATAATATATGAAAATGTTCAATCATACAAAGTGTTAGCATGTAATGACAAAACAACTGCTAATACTGTATAGAAAAGTAAGCAGTTATTACTATCTACAGGGTAGAGGAATTTTCTACCCTCTTTACCCTTATCGGCAAATGAATGGAATGCTGCTCCAATTACCAAGGGTGAAGTTCTGTTGGACAGTAGTGATGAAGGGGCTATCATCGTCCTCCTTCTCCCGAATGATGACCATGATATCTGGATAATCATCATCTGGGATGTCTCTATTCATGCCCTCAATATGGACAATGATACGTATGTTTGACAACTGCTTGGAGATGTCTTATGTACATCTTTGTTCCCTTTCTTCGACTTCAGGATCTGGAATCAAAACCTCTTTTGCTTTGACCGGTATCAGTTTGGGAAATAACATAGCCATTACATGGGTAGGCACCTTTACCAGAGACTGTATAGGCTCATGATCTTTAGGATGAGATAATCGCCGTATGGCTGAAGCTGAAGGAATCTATTTGTGCTTATGAGGATTCCTGTGACTGGAGCTAGCAGAATAGCCTAGTCCAACTGTCCTGGTTTGACTGTGAAATTGAATTGGGCGCTTAATGCCCTGATGATCTTTGCCTAACCCCTGTCCAGGTTGATGACCCAATGACATCAACTATTTAGTTGCCGACATTACCTCGGGAAAAATCTTTGGTATTAGAGGTGGCGCCCCAATAGGATGATAGTGAGTGTTGCTCACCTCTAGGGCATGCAAACTGACCGGTTCAAATTCTAAATTAAAGCTGATGAGTGGTATGTCACCTTGTTCAGGACATTTTGGCTTAGCATTGACAGTGACTAGGTTATTGTTAATGATGTATTTGAGTTGCTGGTGAAGAGTAGAAGGAATGGCTCCAGTCATGTGAATCCACGGTCTTCCCAAGAGCAGGTTATGTCTTGTGGCTATTTTGAGCACATGAAAGGATATGCAGAAAGTATGTGGATCAATCTCCACAGGCAGTTCAATCTCTTCGATAGCATTACGTCAGGATCCATCAAAAGCTTTAATAACCATATGGCTGCTTTTGATCCTCTTGAGATTGATGTTCAGCTTCTCCAAAGTGGCATAAGGACAGATATTACAAGATGACCCTCCATCTATCAAAACTTTTCCCACCATATATCCGGAGGATAGAACCGCTATATGCAAAAGTTTGTAATGACCAGTCCTTTCGGTAAGTATGTCGTCATCAGTGAAAGATATCACATTGTTATTAAAAATGTGATCAACTAGGTGCTGGAATTTTTTGACATCCACTGCTTTTGGCAAGTGGGCTTCTACCAAAACCTTTAGCAAGACCTTCTTAAGATCTTCGAAAGAAAAAACCAAGTCCAGTATGGAAATTTGTTGTGGAGCTTCTCTCAAGCTTAAAACCACCTCGGCTTCATTATGGCCCATAGTACGGAGGAACTTTTCAATCTTCTCCATGGGAACTTTCCCCTTTAACTTGATGGTGGGCTTCATTACCCATTGGGGAAGATACATTGGATTCTCCTTCAAAACTGTAGAAGTTATGTGGGATGTGGATCCTTCAGCCTCTCCATAATTCCATGGCACTTTTTTCAGGCTGACAACAGGATATTATGGTCTGTATGGAAATGTAATTGGCTTTGGTACAGCCACTTTTAAAGGATTGTTAACACTTTTGAGTTGAATTGCTTGTATTATGGGTGGTCTGACAGCCAACTCATCCTTAGCGGATATCACTGCTATGATTTCCTTCCATTTTGTAGGAAATGTGTCCCCACTTTCAAGTAACACAGTGTCATTATTTGTCAACTATAGGACACCGCTGTCAATTAAGTTCTGAATAAGATGGCAGAGTGCCCAGCATTCTTCAGTGATGGGTCAAAGAGAATGGGAGTGATATTAACATACTCTATTAGAATTAAACCGTCTTGAACGAGGATTGATTAGAGGTAGCAGAGATGTGATTCTTCCTTCATCGATTAACATCTGAAATATCTCCTCCATCGGTTGGCCCAGATAGGTAAATTCCCTCTTGTTGGCAAAATCTCGATGGGCTTTGGCACTTGCTCTTTTTGCAATTTTATCTTCCATAGTTTTACTTTCTAGAGTCAATGATGGAGTATTCGTAACCAGAGGAAGGAGACCAGCATACTCCTAGCTGACTAATTGGCGTGTGACTTGGTGCTGATGGATCACTAATTCTGCCAATTGATTAACTTGCTCACACAGAGCCTTTATTTTTCGTTCCATCCTAAACTGGAACTGTGCATAATCCCATTTATCAGCACCATCCTTTATAGTTTGGGAGGATTCACCACCGTAATTGGAACTATGTCCACTACTCCAATTAATCATATTAACCTTTTCTTCTTTGTGTTGAGGAAGAGGGTTATCTTGCAAATGAGGTTGGTCGAGTTTGGTCACCACGATCTCACCGTTATCAATTAAATTCTGGATCTTGTGTTTCAAGGCCCAGCAATCCTGAGTATCATGTCCTGGAGCTCGAGCATGATAGGCACACTTCCATGTAGCATTGAAACCCTTCCCATTCGGGTTGGCTGGTAGAAGAAGATGGGTAATTTTCTACTGAGTAGTCAGAAGATTGAGAATATTCTCGAGTGAGTCCCCTAGGGGTGTGAACACTCGAGTGCGTCGGACTTCTCCACTCTTTGGCAATGAAGGGTTTGAATATTGTGCTTAAAAGGGGAGTAATTTCTCCTTTGGATAGGCATGTTTTGACTGCCTTTTTGGCCTTGTAGTATCAAGGAAACATCCTCCTCTTTCTTTTTATGAACCCTCCTGGGATTGTTTCCATAACTTCTAAACTGGATGTGCTCAGCATCAGCTTTTAAAGCGGCTAGGTCTTGAATCTTTCCTAACTTCAATCCCATCTCAGCCATCTCTTCATGTTTAATCATTTCATAAAATGCCTTACCAATGCCCGCTAAGACTCTCTCATAGAAGGGAGCTTCTTGTATGACTATGAAGGTCGTCACCATTTTAGACTCAGTTATAGAAGGAATAACTTGAGCAACAAGGTGCCACCACCTTTGAGCATACTCTCTGAAGGACAAATTGGCTTGTTTCTTGACCTTGGTAATTTGGTACCAGTCTGGAGCCATCTAAGATTGAAAATTGTACTGACTGAGGAAAGCATGAGCCAGCTCTTCCCAGCTATGAATCTTGGAATTGTCTAATTTGGTGTACCACGATCGGGCTTCTCCAGTCAGACTTTTCTGGAATAGCTGCATTCTGAGCTTCTCATCCTCGGCATAAGATCTGAGCTCTCTAATAAACACCTTTAGATATCTGTAAGGATCTCCCAACCCATCATACTTTTTAAAGTCAGGAGTTTTGAACTTCTCTGGATAATAAACACTAGGGAATATACAAAGGTCAGCGTATGAAACACTCATGTGTGCTTCAATCCCTTTGATAGACCGAATGGTCTCTTCCATTTGAAGGACTTTCTTCATGATATCACCGGTGTCGGGATCTTCCTTGAGATGAGTGATTTTAGGGGTTTTGTTGATTTTGTCCAATTGAGACTTAGGTACTGGAGTTTCCCTATTCGAGGGTTCCTCCGTGTGCAGAGGATTTTATATGTATGGGTATTCGTGGACCCTGAGTAGACTGGTGTAGTTTTTTAAGCAGAACATCCAAATCTGTAATTTGTTTACTTAATCATTCAAACTCCTCACGAGAGACAGTGATATGATTAAACTGGTCAGATGAAGACATAATTGGTTGTAGGCTTTTTGCCTTTTTGGACTTTGAACGGGTAACAGACCCAATTATTTCCCTACAAAAAACTTATATAGTTTAGTCATAGGGAATGTATAAATGTTACATGCTATATGATGTGTTCGTTTTATGAGTATTATCCTACAAAATGGATGTTAGCTATTTGTAAGATAGCATACAAAAAGGGAATGCATGTACACATTTTTCTTCATACTTTCCATTACATAGAGATTGACATGGAATGAAATTATAAGTAATTAAATTTGCAAGTAATTGAAATGGGAAAGTATGAAGAAACTTCCCTCCGTGTTTGGTTTATCAGAGGCTGACCTATCTTAGGTTTTTCTTGTGGTTTTTTGGCATGAAGGTTCCCAGATCATCGCAATTTACTCGACGAGAAGTTAATCCGGTCTTTCAACTGGAGCGAATCTGGGTGGTACCTTTCCTGAGCCTCGTTGGAATTAATCTCCCTACGAGTCTAGTAATCAAACACCGACAGGATAGCCTCCTGGTGGCGAGACCACACAACATATATTCATATACAACGTGTCTCACAGTTTATGGAAATGATGACATATACAAAGCACTTTAATATCACAAGTAGATATAGTGAGAAGCACTAAGTGTAGTAAATAATGCATTCGTACACATTCATTCAAATGTAAATACAACATCCACACCTAAGCATATAACAGTTTAAAAAGTTTGTAGTAGCGGCTTAAGCCCTCTTACTGGATGTCCCCATCAGAGTCACCACTTGTCAACGTTGGGATTTTTACTATCCCTTTTCTGTTCTTATCTTTTGGTGTTCTCATGTTAGGTGAGATTTATTTGAAAAAACAAGTTATGAAAAGGTCTGACATGTATATATCGACGATTGGACTGTAAGAGTCGTCAGTTGGTATTATTAAATGGTTGCACTAACTCCACCAAGAAAAGGTTTGCACATTGACCCAGTGATGTGATACTGTTTAACAGGTCTAAGAAACCAAGATTCATTAGGGTTCGGGGGCTTGATTATGCGGAGAAAAGGTGTTAGGTACCCCCCGACATCTATGTTACCGCGATGACTGCCACTTTTCAATTAAACTATTATATGAATATATGTGTGTGTGTGGGTGGGTGGGTCAATGTGCAGTTATCTGGAAGTAGTGTTATGCCTCGTTTGCACCTATATACAAAGGGTTTGAATTTTGTATAAAAGTTCAGTTTTAATAAGATATAGCAATGATGTTTTGTAAAAGAGTTTTTTCAAACCCTTATGCTCAATAGTAATTGAGGCTTTTGATACTTCCATTTTATTCTATGTTCGGCTTGATTGCTTTTATTTTTGAGATGTGAGGCAAAATGGAAAGGGCTTCCTCACCTTTTCTATATGCAAAATGGCCACCCTAAGTCCTCTATTTATAGAGGGGGGAGCCGCAGGTGTACATGCAGAAGTCGTATATGCACCTGCGGCTGTCGCAGATGCACTTGCGGCTGCCTGGGGTGCCCCGGCCTCTCAAGTCATTCCGTCTCGAAGTACGTGCACGTATGCAATACGATGTCCGCTCAAACTTTCAAAACTTCAATTCGGGCATCCGATTAAGGTGTATAAGACCTTTTTCATAATGCTATTGTCGAGATTTACACAAATGACATGGGACTAGAGGTTGTATGAAGTCAGAAAAATGAGACCATGCCCAGGTCTTCAGGCTTCAAATTCTATCCGGTGTGTTGTCTTGTGTAATAGCACTCGGGATTGGAGCTATGGTTCTTGTAGGACATTACTGTGTAGAATGTATGTTCAAATGTTATTGAGACGGCGTAATGTGGGATCGAGGTGGGAAAATGATGATTTTTAGCCCCACACCGGGGTTATCTCCGGTTTGGGCTGATGTAGCAGTTTTTGCTCAGGGTTATCTCTAAGATTAGGCTGCTGTGAGTGTAGAATGTCCCTAGAGTTTTTTCTGAGGTGTGTCTGACCTCCCGAGGTTGTCTCTGGGGTTGGAACTGAGTGCCTCGGGGTTATCTCTGAGGTTGAAGCTGAATGCAAGGGGTTAAAATGAGCATTTCTGGGGTTATCTCTGGAACTGCAACTGCACTCCTTGGGGTTGTCTCTGAGGTTGGAACTAGAACTCTCGGGGTTGTCTCAGGGACTGAGTATCTTGGGGTTGTCTCCGAGATGGAAAACTAATGATTCTGGGGTTATCTCCGGAACTGGAAATGCGTTCCTCGGGGTTGTCTCCGAGGTTGAAACTGAAATTCTCAAGGTTATTTCTGGAACTAGAACTACTTATATCGGGGTTGTCTCCGAGATGGTAAGACTGATAATTTTGGGGTTGTCTCCGGAATTGGAGCTACTTTGTATTCCAGGGTTATCTCTGAAAGACGATTTTTCCCTCCTGCAATGTTAGTAACAGGAATGCAAAATTTCGAGTGTCTTCATTTTCCCTAGGCTAAGTGTGCCCTGAACTGCATTTTATTATTCTCATATTCAGAAGTCTTCAATAGTGATGCCATAGCTTCATCATGTTCATCAATTCTCATTAATTTTCCTGGTACTGGATCTTCCTCTTCCTCAGCATCTAGTAGTTATTGGTTATGAAGCAATTCTTCATCCTCTGCATCACTAGCCATAAAGGATTCAATTTGTGGTGGATTGTCTACTATCACCATTTCTTCAGCACTAGAGTTGGCCATCTATAAAATAAAACTCCTTTAATACTGGTATATAAATTTACACAAACTTAATATTTTTTTAATGTTATTTTTTTATGTGTACTTTAATAATTTTATGGACTCAAAGACTATATACTAAGATTTCTCTTCCTTATATCTATAGCCTTAATAGCTCTGATACCACAACTGTAACACCCCCATATCTATACTCCCACAGTATCAATATGGTGCTTACTATAAGTTAATGTATATAACGAATTCAAATCTATACACCCATGGTATCTGATTTTATGCTTATATCTAATTGAGTGACTATACAATTTATAACCAAATATAATTCCCATAGATCCAAGATTTACAGTATCCCATAACAGATAACAATTCTCAAGGGAATTATTGTTGTGTTTGGATATCCTCACTTGGATATATGAAATGTATCTATAAATAGTATCTATCTATCCAAAATTCATAGTATCACTAATAACATGAACAGTCCATATTACCAATACCCTCACTCAGATGTATAGTCTATGTCATGCGAATTACATTATCGTATCGATAGTACCTATCTATCCGAAATCCAAAGTATTAACAACAACATAAACAGTCCATGTTGTCAATACCCTTACTCTGATACATAGTTCCCAAGGATCTCAAACTATATAGAAAATTCTAATTACATCTATATATGTAAGAAAACACGGTTACGGAAATAAAAGATGTTATATATATATATATATATATATATATATGTGTGTGTGTGTGTGTGTGTGTGTGTGTGTGTGTGTGTATTATTAAAGTTCGATTACATGATTCATCATAAGAATTTCTTATTACAAAGTATTAAATTCAACTTTACAGTAATATAAACTAATCTAAGCAGGGACGCTTCCCTTTATTAACCCCAGAAATGTCAAGGTTACCTTCTAATACTGCAAAGGGAATAATTTGTGAGGGTGAGTTGTGACATGCTCAATAGGTTCTATATTTATAACAATATATGATTTGAAGAAGTATAACAATTCAAAATTTAACTGATAGTTGCTACCATTTCTGGAATTTATTTTTCAACTATTTCTAGACTTTTTATTTCTGTTAGTCACATAGACTTAGAAACTTTGTTTAGATATGAGGTAAAGGATCAGCATATTCAATATCCTAGGAGTATGCATTTCATCCTAATAATGCTCACATGCACTAATCGTTAATATATTATTGACCAAACATCGATCCCTTTACGGGATATACAACTTCAGTATAGGATGTCTTGTCAAAACAATTTGGTTTGACATAACAGTTTATGCTCAATAAACAATATAATATGAATAAAGAATTCATTTCTTAGTTATGCTGAAACAATAGCAATAACTTTTCAACAATTGGCAATTCAATTCTAGGTTTGGTATAACATGTCAATAGTAATTCAAGAAAGAATCTTGTTCAACAAATAAATAGGGTTTGAGAAATTTGCGTAAGTAATTAATAATTTGGGTTTAGTAAACTTGTCTGAGCGAAGATCAGTCAAGCAATGCTACTCAATTCGTTAATAAACACCTAAGATGTTCATTCATATAAATCTAGCACATTAGTGTTGATAACAATACTCAAATACAAAATCTACAAATGTTCGGGTTAGGTTTAATATGGTTTCGGTGTCTAGAGACTTTACCGAGTATTAAATAAGTTGATAAATCGACTAAATTTTATTTATCAGCTTTATTATATTATTAGATAATTTAAATATCCATTAAAATAATTTCTAGATGCTTATTATAATTTTTAAGTATTTATTTATCCCTTAAATGATTTTTAAATCATTTATTTCTATTTTTAAATAATTAATATTTACTTAGAATATTATAAAAATCTTCTTTACTATTTTTAAATACTTTATAACCATTTATTATGATTTTTAGATCATTAATATCATTTTTCAATAATTATTTATTATTTATAAGTAATTATTCTAATTAATTTATTATTAACTTAATTATAAATAATTGCAAATAAATTAAAATATTTATTAAATTTATGTAAAAATATTAAAAGTTAAATATTGTAACTTAAAATAATTTTTAAAACTATTTTTGTAATTATTTATATTTATTTATTAATTATTTCTAATTTTTATTAATTATTTTATTAGAAAATATTTTCTGTTTGTCGCTAAAGCTCTATAGTGACAGGAAGTGTCGCTATAGGTGTTCTTGAGTTTCTGGGTTTCAGTCGGTCATGGCCTAAAGACCACTTTGACCTTGATCTACTTTGCTACTGTTAATGATTGTAGGTTTAGTCATGTATGGATGTTATAGTACTCATACAATAGTACAACATCATGCCAAATTCCTGCTTTAACCTACATATAACAAGAAGTTATAAAGGCTCAAAGTCATTGTCAGAGCTGTTCTTGAGTTTCTGGGTAACCCAGAACAGTGGTTATGGTCAGTCAACGATTTTGTAGCTTCTATATCTTTCAATCCGTGTAATAGATTTGTGTTTTGTTTGTTGTAATAGGTAGTCTATATGTCAAGGTACATATATGTAACACTGATTTGGACCAAGTATAATTCTAAGGTCTCGATCTATGTTGGTCAAAGTACAGCCAAAGGCTGTTCTTCATGTTCATCAGTTTTCTGGGTAACCCAGAAAACTTGGTCATGCTCGGTCAACGACTTTTGACCATTAATTATGGTAATCCTATGAATTGTTTAAGCAATTGAGTGTCATAGATATGTACTAGGTATGCCAAGGTATTAATTCTTTACAAAAAGTCATTATAACAACAACCATAAAGCGATTAAAAGGTTGTCAGAGTAGTCGGTTCAACCTGTTCTTGAGTTTTCTGGGTAACCCAGAAAATAGAACTTTGTGATCGGTCAACCACTTTTAACCACCTATATTTTGCAATATATGGTTCTAATGAACCTATTTTCTTTTCCAAATTAAAGACCTTATGTCATACTACAAATAACATATAATTAACAAACCTAACTATTAACACACATGGATCTACAGGCTCTGACATTCGACTGTCAGACCTGTTTTTCCAAATATTCCATATTGCTTAAAGCACTAATTTGAGGCATCTAGATGTTATGAAAACGTGTTCTATCAACTTAGCATACTTTCTAACATGTTATTACATAAATCTAAATATCTAAACAATAATTTTAACATAGCATCAAAGAACTAGCTATAAATTAGGGTTTGTACCTTTCTTGCTTGATTTTGATTTTTGGCTACTGAATCTGATGTTGCTATCACCCAGACTTGATTTGGTATGTTTATAAGAGTGTCTAGGCTTAGAGAAGTCGTAGGTTTGGCCAGAGTATGTGTTTCTATTTATAGACTTAAGCAACTTAGAGTTTTTGGTCATTTTTACCTACTTACCTCTCTAAATATCTGATGCTAAGTTACTTGTGCTGCTTGGGGATGGTTGCCATACCATGTGAACCCTTGGGACTTGGTTTGGTGACTCCAAACCTACTTGTGAGCTAGTTAGGTTATATTAGTAGCTTAATTTTTCCCTAATCCTCATTAATCTTGATTAGGGTTTTGGTTTTTATAATTAGGGTTACTTAATGATGTTTATTAGTACCTAATTGAAGTTTAGAAATCATAATTAGGTTTTAGGATAACCTAATTAGGGTATAGTTTAACTAATTAGGATTAAGGTTTATAAATTAGGGTTAGGTTTTGTAATCTAGGGTTCCTAACTTAGATTTTCCACAAATCCTAACAAGCATGACAAAGCATTTTTTTTAGTATAAAAACTACAAAGCAACTTGTCAAAACAAATCTACCGAAAAGTCCATTTTCGGAAGAAAATTTTTAAGCACGAGGTGTCAAGCACGTCGATTTTTGGACAAAAATTTATTTGACCTAATTTGTTAAACAGAGTGTATATTAACACATAACACTTTTAGAACAAAGAGATTTTATTAATATAACTGAATTTTCATATCCGAGTCTTATTAGGGTTTTGGGTTTTACATCAGCTTCATCCTCGGAGGCTGGTGGAAATATAAACCCGACTCCTCTTAGGTGCGACTCGCCCCCAGGCCAAACTGTATATCGTGCAATCATCCTTGTGTCCAAAATCTGTAATTGCATCTGTGTAGTCTCATCACCAAACGACCTAACTTCAGCCTGCTTGCACAGCCCACATATGAGAGATGGGTGTGGCAAGCCGCCGAAAATAGCCCTCGTAGGCATCTTCGTATAGAGAAATTTATGATGACACCCACATCGATGAGAAAGTCTTGAACGATTGCATACAAAAGAAGTATCTTCTCCTTTGTCACCTCTGTCGTATGTGTGGACGGGAATAGCTTGGTGCACATGAACGTGTACCATATTTTACCATAACGGCTTATGTCCTTGCTATGGAATATGGTGCCCCCTTTACGTCCCTTGACCCATGTGGTGCCCGGCTTTGTTATTTCAGTTAAAATCTCATCATAGTCGGGATCATGGTCATGCAAATAGGCATACTAGCACTCTATAGGAACTCGCAAGCTGTAATACTCGTTAATAGCATTGGCATTGAAAGGTACTTGCTTGCCCCTCACGAATGCTATGAATGGGGCCTTATCCTCCGCATTGGCATAAAATTCCTTCACCACATTGAAGATCGCTAGCTCCGGCTCATCAGTGAACCTATTCCATCCTTTTTCATATATTTGTCTTTTCATTTCGCCATCTACATTGTCGGGTGCCAAACCTCGCTCTGGAGATAATGCCTTAGTCACTAGGTAGTCATAGCGATCAGCGGCGTTGGCACTCGCGAACTTTCTCCTGTCAAAGGCCCAAGTCGGTGGTGTAGACCCGGAGCTCTCACCTCTCTGTCTCTTTAATGTTGGTTTTTGTGCCATGGTACTGGAATGGATGAACTTAAGCCAAATTCCCCCAAACTTTACTTGAAAAATTTGTCAAACACGTGGTGTGCACAACTCACAAGACTCCCAAATTTAACCATTATAACTAAACTATGTTTAATAACTGAGAATAATGATTAGCACAGAAATTTACCCTCGTTGATTATGTTGATTGCACTACTTTGTTCTTCAATGGTTATATTGATGTAGTGGATGAGATCAATTGAAGTACTTCACATCCTTATTGAAAGCCTACTTAGAAGAATCCAAGCTCTATTAAAATTGTATGGGATGGGATGAAGATGTGGTGTAGTTAAGGCTTGGATTTATAAAGAGGAGGTAGCATAGGTATTGTTGTGGGTTAGTGGGAATTAGTGTGGCTTAATCGTGGGTAATGGGTTATAGATGTCAGTTGTGGATGAAGGAAGTGGAGAAGTGAGGTTAATTTGTGTAACTGCCTAATTTGAACTGCTTCACATTCTCGTACCCCCGCCCCAGAGGGGGATGATAAGCTGCAGATGCCTGCCCCGGCGGGGGGGTATTCTGCAGATGGGTTCAACTTTTTCCCTTATTTGCATCCAGCACATATCCATGCACTTCCCAATTACCCGAAACACCATAAAATGATAAATTTAAGATAACAACATGAACATTGAACATTGAAGGTTGAATTTACTAAAAATCATGACTCACTAACTCCTTGATAAACCAAAATAACTTACTTTAAACTAAACACATACTAATTATACTATGAACTATGAATTAATTAGCATGCCTAAAAATACTAAAAATAAGAGTAAAATGGGTTGCTTCCCAATTAGCGTGATTTTAAGTCTTTCAGCCTGACTACTCCCTGTTCATGGTGCTTCAGCAAGTGTGATTGAAGTGACTTCATTGTCGATGTCGCCACCCCAGTAATGCTTCAACCGTTGTCCGTTGACTTTAAATGTCTCCAATGGATTCCTACTGTATAACTCAACGGCGCCATGTGGGAAAACTCTCTTGATTGTGAATGGCCCCGATCATCTAGATTTGAGCTTTCCTATAAATAACCGTAGTCTTAAATTGAATAATAACACTGCTTGTCCTAGTTCCAACTTTCTGTTCATGATCTTTTGGTCATGCCACTTCTTAACCTTTTCCTTGTACAGATTTGCATTCTCGTATGCTTGCAGTCAAAACTCGTCGAGTTCGTTCAATTGGAGTAATCTTTTCTCTCCTGCAGCTACTTGGTCAAAATTAAGTTTCTGAATGGCCTGTAATTCTACTAGGAGGTGACACGCTTTCTCGTAGACTAACTGGTATGGAGACATCCCAATTGGTGTTTTGTATGCTTTCCTATAAGCCCATAGTGCGTCATCCAATTTTAGAGACCAATCTTTTCTGCTTGGATTCACTACTTTCTCTAAAATTTTCTTCACCTCTCTATTTGAAACCTCAGCTTTACCACTTGTTTGGGGATGATATGATGTAGCCACTCTATGGTTGACCCCATATTTTGCCAAAGAGCTGTAAATGATCTGTTACAGAAGTGACTACCCTCATCACTTATAATTGTTCTTGGCGTGCCAAATCGTGTAAAAATATTCTTATGTAGGAACTTTAAAACCACTTTGGCATCGTTTGTGGGGAGTGCTATGGCTTCAACCCATTTTGACACATAATCAACAGCTAGCAAGATGTACAGGTTGTTGAAAGAAGGCAAAAACGGTCCCATAAAATCCATTCCCCATACATCAAAAATTTCTACTTCCATGATAATGTGTATTGGCATTTCATTCCTCTTTGAGATGTTACCCACCCTTTCACATATGTCGCAAGTTTTTACAAACTGGTGGGCATCCTTGAACACTGTAGGCCAATAAAATCCTGCTTGTAATACCTTGGTCGTTGTCCGCTCACTACCATAATGTCCCACATATGCAGATGAATGACATTCGAGTAGAATATTCTTCACTTCATTGTATGGCACACACCTTCGAATCATCTTATCTGCACATTGTCTGAATAAGTATGGCTCATCCCACATGTACCACTTAACGTCATGTAGGAATTTTTTTTTCTGTTGTCGAGTCAGATTAGGGGGAAGGATATTGCTCACCAAATAGTTAGCAAAATCCGCAAACCACGAAAACTAAGAATTAACTCCAAAAAGTTGTTCATTCGAGAACGATTCATTGATCACATTTATTCGTTTCATCTTTATCCGAATTTTCCAGCCTCAAAAGATGGTCTGCTACTTAATTTTCTGTCCATTTTCTATCCTTTATTTCCAAATCGAATTCTTGAAGGAGAAGGATCCATCTGATTAGTCTTGGCTTAGCATCCTTCTTCGAAACCAAATAGCGAATTGCTGAGTGATCCGTGTAAACCACCACCTTTGTCCCAATCAAATATGCTCTAAATTTGTCAAAGGCATATACCACTGCAAGTAACTTCTTCTCTGTGGTTGTGTAGTTCAATTGGTCATCCGTAAGGGTTTTACTCGCATAGCATATGGCGTGGAATATCTTCTCTTGGCGTTGACCCAAAACAGCCCCTACTGCATAGTCGCTCGCATCGCACATTAATTCAAAGGGCATAGTCCAAACCGGTGCGAGGATCACTAGGGCTGATGTCAGCTTCTTTTTCAACTGCTCAAATGCTGTTTTATAATCCTCGTCAAATCTGAATATTGCATCATTCTCCAAAAGACTACACAATGGTTTTGCAATTTTAGAGAAGTCCTTTATAAATCTTCTGTAAAACCAGGCATGTAACACCCCCAAAATAGGTCCAAATCACCCAACCTATTCTGAGTCGCCAAATACATGGTACAGAAAATAAAGACAACTTCATTATCACAATTGTCGTGCAAAATACGATAACACATATGTTGTGAGTTTTGATACAAATATATAACCCAACTGTGACTCTTGACACCAACTTGGATAGCACGTCACAATGCCACCTTACATAAAGGTACAATCAAAAACTGTTTTAGAAATTAAAATCTTTGGAAAGTGCTCAAGTAAACCTTCGTACATGGGAGGCCATGCATCTAGTTTATGATAGATATCATATGTCCATAGATTTATCCTTGGTTGACCCAATAGACCCCAAAGAAAAACGAGAAGATTACTATCATGTTCTTTCCAATGGTGAGTCTTCTCTTGACATATAACTATCTCCACTGTCTGCAATTGAAAATTATATTTCAACCAAACTACAAGATCATATAGGTAGTGCTCGAAGATATACTCGGCAAATGGATGTGCACAACCATGTCTTATGATAACACGAGGTTGTATGCCATTAGACATCTTGTATGATAGTGGTAAAATACCCTTCCAAAGTTGCGTTCGCCTCACCCTATTCGGTTCACCAAAATTAAATATCAAATGACGTATACAATACGACACACTTATCTAAAATTTTCAATAAAATTATTTTCATACTATTTAGGGAGAACCTCAACAGCTATAGACCACCGTTCTATTCTCCTGTTATCCCCGCTCGACCCGGCAACACTCTTATTACCTAAAAGGAATTGTGAAACAAAAGGTTGAGCACAACTAGCTCAGTAAAGAATATCATGACTAAAGATAATTAAATTATCAATAGCCTTCATTAGTAATAAATCAGAGATTTAGAACATATGGTAGATGATAAAACTTTTCAACCATAGTTGCAGTGGAACGAGCAATCCATTAGAAGAGTCAAATAGACCATAAAGTCTATTATCTTCTCCATGTTAAAAGTCCACCAACAATGTTTTATCCCTGTAACATCAATAAATAGTTCCTGTCCACAATCATGTGAATAACTCATAATTATAATTCTGGTTCTAAATTTCTCTTCTCATTCAGGACGAAGATAATTTTTATCACATGTCTTTAGCTGAAACATCGAAGATCATGGTTATACCAAATCACAGTTCCTATTCATAATTATACTAATAAATTCATATTTGCACTACAGGCCAAAGATATTCATTAACAATTAATCTTTGCACTACAGGCCAAAGATATTCAACAACAGGTCATCTTTACACTACAGGCCAAAGATATTCATCAATAATTCATTTTTGTACTACAGGCCAAAGATATTAATATCTCAAAGAAATACATAATCATTTCAGAATTTATATAAACCATAATTATAACCATGTTGATCAATTCACCTTTGCACTTAAGCTAAAAATATTCAATTGTAAATTCAATGGTCATGATCATACTAGTCAACGATTCAACTTTGTACTACTGACCAAAGAGAACCCATAGTCACAATCATACCAATAATCTACCCATCTTTACACTCAAGTCAAAGAGAAATTTCTTAACCAGGATTATAAAAATGTTATATAAAAACAATATGATCAAAATATGGATTTAATTTCAAGAGTAAGATTCATAAATCAACGATAATTTGGTCAGAAAAAGAAACCAATTTTGTCGTGAATAGTACTCCGTGAATAGTAACTCATGAATAGTAACTCATGAATAGTAATCTCGACATAAAAAGATATAGTTTCACAATAAAATCCATATTAATATTTATAACACATTAATCCAAATGTTATAAATCACTTAATAATCTCATACTCTAATATTATTAATATTATAATAATATTTTAACTTATAAACAATTTATTCCAATTGTTTACACTTTACTAATTAATGCATTTAATCATCCTAAAATGTCAAACTCATAAGATTTCATCACCAATAACCAAAATCCTCATCAAAAATCTGCATATACCTCATATAGGATTCTCAAGACATAAAATCCTATTTTCTAATTTTCTTACTTCACATAACATATTTAATTCATTTACTCATAACTAGTCCATTTTCATGAAAAATAACAAATCAGTTCCAAAAAAAATTCTTTTCTGGTAGTTAGCATAATATAGCCCCATATTGAACATATATTTTTCTCGAAATTTTTAAAATTAATTTGCTATTTTTCATATAGCCAAAACTGTCGAATATTTAGACATTTATCATAAACTGTACGTTTGTCCAAAAATTCCAAAATTTACAGAGTATACTTCTATTATATACATGTACTCCCAATAAAAATTTTACCAATTTTGGAGTTAACCACAAGGAGTTATAAGGGTTTACTTTTAAAATAGTTTTTTCCATAAAATTCATAACTCCTAATCTATACATCCAAAAATCGCCATTTTTGGACACAATCTAGAAAACTCATCAAATTATCATTTCAAAATTTTCCAGAATTTTTGAAGGTCGAAAAATTTATGAAACTGAAAAACATAATAACCCTTAAAATCCCTTATCTCAAAAGAGCAGTATTTTTGACTGGAATATCGGATGAAAAGTCGAAGAAAACTTGCACTGAAAAGCAACTCTCGAAGTATCTAAATACTCATAAAAATATGCTTGATAATATAGAGAGATAAAACTTATATTTTTGGTATGATTTTCAATTATAACATAAGCACCTATTTATAGGAAAATGCTAGAACATCAAATGAGACTAAATTAATAAAATATTAACTTAACAAAATTCCTACGCATGCTTCCTTGACTCAAATATTAGTCACCACAAGTGGGGCCACCAGAAATCAGCCATCTTTCCCAATAACCAAAAGCGGGTCCCACCCAATTTTAATAAAAATCATTTTATTTTCTAAAACTTCAATAATTCATAGAAAATAGCCTGTTTATCAGAAAAGTATAAAATTTTATGTCCATTCAACACAAAATTGAATCCTCTACAACTTTGTAGCTTTAAATTTTTCCAAATTCCAAGCAGAAAATATCCGAAATCCACAAACGGATGATTTTTAACACCTTTTAAAATTCATAACAAATCGTACGTTAATTTTTAACGGTTCAAAATTTGTGGATATATACTCAACTTATATATATATATATATATAACATATCCAAAAATCACAATGATCCAACGGTCAAATTAAAATTATAACTCACACAATAGAGCTTTAAGAACACCAATTTGATCTTTTAATACCTCCAATTCGATAAAATACTGATAAAACACCTCAACATTAATTCCTTCATTTATAACTACATAAAATAACTAAATCCATCATTTATATCCGCATCAAATAAATATTTCCTTATCATATAAATCAATAATTAATTATTCACAAATAATATTATAGAATCACAATAATGGCAACCAGACAGTTTTCAGGAAAGAGGGGGCTTTTCAATAAGGATTTCTCCTTACTGGCGCGCAATTAGGTGACCAAACCTCTCCTTGACAGAACTTTCTAAACATTGCCAATAATGTTATCTAATAATATTATTCAAATAATATGAATTATTGATCTGATAATGGGAGATACTGTGCAGTGACAATTATTAAAACAACAATAATATAAAATATCAACGCAGTAATTATTGAATCAATAAAATAAAATATTTAACAGTAATTACTATAACAATTATTGAGTAGTGCCTTCTTACGTAAAAATCAATAATTTCAAAAATACTGTGCAATACCGTGTGCTACTGTGCAACCACGCGTATTACTGTATTTTAACCACCAGGTATTCCAACAGTGTTAACGGTAACAATTACGTCGTTATTTATAAAAACTCAAACTTGTCGTTTTCTTCATCCGAAAGTTATTCTGTTATGGGGCCCATAAATGGTTGCGCCGTCGTACGACTATTCCCTGACAACAAGAATATTCTACGACCAAACGAATATTCCCCAACAGAAATGAGTATTTTATAACCACTTGTGTATTTTGAAAATTTTATATATATCATGTGAGACCCCGAATTTTATGAAATGAAAGTATCCAATTTTCTTATAATTATTCTATTTAGTAAATGGTTAAATTGATAAAAGGTTAAAATTAAGGGTGATATTTGAAAATTTTTTAAAGTAAGCAAGTTGTCATAAAATAATCGGTGATAAAAGTACAGTAATACGCGTTGTTGCATAGTAGCACACGGTATTGATTATTGATGCTTACTCAATTATTGCTACAGTAATTGTTGCACCATATCTCTCATATTATTGATTCAATTATTGTCACAGTATCATCTGCATAATATTTTATATTATTAAATCAATAATTGAGATGGCAAAGTTATTCATATTATTATTTGCAATATTGACAATGTCTAGAAGTTCTGTTAAGGAGAGGTTTGGTCACTAAAGAGAAATCCTTATCGAAAAGCCCCCTCTTTCCTGGGAATGACCTGGTTGTTAAATATTGTGAGTTATAATATTAATGATGAATATGTTCGTGTTGATTAAAGATGAAATTGATAGTTCCATTGTGTTGGAATTATTAGTGTTAGTGAAGATCGACATTTATTTCAATAGAAATTGATGTCTAGAGGTTATATTGATCAATCGGGTAATTAATCAGATAAATGAGCAATTAATTGCTATTAATTCACATGATTATAACTATTTGTTCACATGTGTGTACTATTGATTCACATTCATTTACTATTAGGGGAGTTGGTGCAAGATTGATAATACTTACATGACTAAGTTAAAAATAGAGGTATAGATGGAGGTACTATACTGTAATTCATATTTTCACATGTCTAGAACTATTGATTCACATGATTTACTATTAGGGGAGGTGGTGCAAGTTTGATAATACTTGCAGGACTAAATTAAAAATGAAAGAAAAGAGGAAGGTATTATATTGTAATATTTCGAGCCCCAAAAAGTGCAATTATCAAAACTATATTTTCCTATAAATAAAAGTTCATTCTTCCTTCATTTCTCACCAATTCACTAAAGCTATAAAGCAATTATTATAGAGAGAAAGGAGAAGAAAAGTCTGCTACCTCACTATTCCGGTTTTCTTCTAAGGTAAGGGGCATTATTTCTTTCGTATTCTTGAAGAGAGCTTCTGCTATTCCATTCTTTATTATTATGTTGGAATAACCTGTCTATGCGAAGTACTGCATACATGGTGAAATTCTTTTGTTATTTCATTCTTTATTATTATGTTGGATTAACCTGTCTATACGAAGTACCGCATACATGGTGAAATTCTTCTATTATTCCATTCTTTATTATTTTGTTGGAATATCCTGTCTGTGCGGATTACACATGACCTGGTTCCATTCTTTATTATTCTGTTGGAATATCCTATCTGTACGTATTACGCATAACTTGGTTCCATTATTTATTATTCTGTTGGAATAACCTGTCTGTGCGGTCTATCGCATGCCTGGTGAATTCTTCTGTTATTCCATTCTTTATTATTCTGTTGGAATAACCTGTCTATGTGGATTACCGCATTCATGGTGAATGATCCTTCGTATTCATTCTTTACTAAATTGTGGAAATGATCTGTCTACGTGGATTACCGCATGGCGGGTGAAAATTCATTTGTAGTGTCATATATTCTATTATACTCGTATGAGATATCATTTCTTTTGTACTCGTCATGGAATATCATTTTCTTTGGTATTTTTATAACGAGTTACTATTCACAGGTTACTATTCACCCAATTACTATTCACTCTAGTATTATTCACTCAGGTATTTGGGGCACTTTTCGTGTCAAAGTACTATTCATGAGTTACTATTCATGAGTTACTATTCACCCAAATTACTATTCACCTAAATATTATTCACTCGAGTATTTGGGGTACTTTTCATGTCGGGGTACTATTCACGAGGTACTATTCTTGAAGTACTATTCACATGGTACTATTCACAGAGTACTATTTACCCAAAAAATATATTTCTTTTCTGTTCAAATTATTTTTGGTACATGAATATTATTCTTGAATTTTACTCCACAAAGCAGTATCATGTTGACAATTTAGATATTTTAAACTCTGGATAAATTTAAAAGTCTTTAATATTTATCTTTGATTTCGTTTGATTAATGTTTATATCATTATCATCATCCTCATGCTTATATTGTGATGAAAGTCATCTTTGGCATACGTGCATAAATGGACTTGGTATGATTATGACCAGGGATTATTCGGTATAATCATGACCGTAATGTAACGAATGATGTGGTAAAAATCCTCATTGGCCTGTAGTTCATTAATGGACAGTTGTTGGTATGATTATGACCAGGGATTATTCGGTATAATCATGACCATTGATGATTACATGAATATCCTTGGCCGTGGTGCAGGGATGATTCGATTTTATTTATTAAGCTGAGTCTCAGCGATAAAGTTGATGAAAAACTTTTTAAATCATAGAAGATAGTAGATTTTATGCCTTACTTGACTCTTCTAATGGATTGCTTATTCCGCTGTAGTTGTTGATCTAAAACTTGTTGTCTATTATATTCTATCAGTTGTTATACTGTTGAAGGCTAAGGATAATTTATTCTGCATTATTTTAGTCATAATATTTCTTACTAGGCTAGTTGAGCTCACCCTTTTGTTTTCATTGTTCTCTTCAGGAAATGAGAATATAGCTGAGACGAGTTGGGAAATGGAGTGATGGTCCAGGATAAGTGGCTTTAGTAATCCTCACTATTCTGTGAAATAATATGATAATAATTGTAATGAGGACTCCATTAAGAGTGGATATTGTCTAGAAGGCAATATTCTTATTTAAACTCTCAGCTATGTTTTGTCGTATATTACCCGACAGTTGTATAATTAAGTTTGTATTTGGATTATGTACCATGTATCTGGAGACCCAAGATGGGTGATATATACCTATTTTGGGGCATCATATATCACCCTTAACTTTAAACTTTTATCAATTTAACTATTTACTAAATAGAAAAATTGAATACTTTTATTTCATAAAATTCGGGGTCTTACAATCTTCCCTCCTTATATGAAATTTCGTCCCCGAAATTTATGTACCTGGTATTTCAAAGACTTGAGAATACCTTGCTTTTATTTAAGATTCCATCTTCCCTGTCTTCATGATTTCTCCATTGCTCATCTCCTGTATTCCAGATATCATTCTAGAATACAGCTTCAAAACAAAGGTTAATTGACATATCACAATTTGTCAACTTAAGTAAGAAAATTCAGCTTAGGTAGGACACACACTATCGAAAGATATTACTCGTCTCTCCCTTCCTAGTTCTAATCTCGGATCTCCACCAGAGATCATATCCCTAAGCTCTAATACCAACTGTGACGCCCCCAAAATAGGTCCAAATCACCCAACCTATTCTGAGTCGCCAAATACATGGTACAGAAAACCACTACAACTTCATTATCATAATTGTCGTGCAAAATACTACATCACATATGTTTTGAGTTTTGATACAAATATATATACCAACTGTGACTCTTGACACCAACTTGGATAGCACGTCACAATGGCACCTTACATAAAGGTACAGTCAAAAACTGTTTTAGAAATTAAAATCTTTGGAAAGTGCTCATGTAAACCTTCGTACATGGGAGGCCATGCATCTAGTTTATGATAGATATCATATGTCCATAGATTTATCCTTGGTTGACCCAATAGACCCCAAAGAAAAATGAGAAGATTACTATCATGTTCTTTCCAATGGTGAGTCTTCTCTTGATATATAACTATCTCCATTGTCTGCAATTGAAAATTATATTTCAACCAAACTCCAAGATCATATAGGTAGTGCTCCTAGATATACTCAGCAAGTGGATGTGCACAACCTTATCTTATGATAACACGAGGTTGTATGTCATTAGACATCTTGTATGATAGTGGTAAAATACCCTTCCAAAGTTGGGTTAGCCTCACCCTATTCAGTTCACCAAAATTAAATATCAAATGACATATACAATACGACACACTTATCTAAAATTCTCAATAAAATTATTTCCATACAATTTAGGGAGAACCTCAACGGCTATAGACCACCGTTCTATTCCCCTGTTATCCCCGCTCGACCCGGCAACACTCTTATTACCTGAAAGGAATTGTGAAGCAAAAGGTTGAGCACAACTAGATCAGTAAAGAATATCATGACTAAAGATAATTAAATTATCAATAGCCTTCATTAGTAATAATTCAGAGATTTAGAACATATGGTAGATGATAAAACTTTTCAACCATAGTTGCAGCGGAACGAACAATCCATTAGAAGAGTCAAATAGACCATAAAGTCTATTATTTTCTCCATGTTAAAAGTCCACCAACAATGTTTTATCCCTGTAACATCAATAAATAGTTCATGTCCACAATCATGTGAATAACTCATAATTATAATTGTGGTTCTAAATTCCTCTTCTCATCCAGGACGAAGATAATTTTTATCACATGTCTTTAGCTGAAACATCGAAGATCATGGTTATACCAAATCACAGTTCCTATTCATAATTATACTAATAAATTCATATTTGCACTACAGGCCAAAGATATTCATTAACAATTCATCTTTGCACTACAGGTCAAAGATATTCAACAACAGGTCATCTTTGCACTACAGGCCAAAGATATTCATCAATAATTCATTTTTGCACTACATGCCAAAGATATTAATATCTCAAAGAAATACATAATCATTTCAGAATTTATATAAACCATAATTATAACCATGTTGATCAATTCACCTTTGCACTTAAGCTAAAAATATTCAATTGTAAATTCAGTGGTCATGATCATACTAGTCAACGATTCAACTTTGTACTACTGGCCAAAGAGAACCCATAGTCACAATCATACCAATAATCTACCCATCTTTACACTCAAGTCAAAGAGAAATTTCTTAACCAGGATTATAAAAATGTTATATAAAAACAATATGATCAAAACATGGATTTAATTTCAAGAGTAAGATTCATAAATCAACGATAATTTGGTTAGAAAAAGAAACCAATTTTGTCGTGAATAGTATTCCGTGAATAGTAACTCATGAATAGTAACGTATGAATAGTAACTCATGAATAGTAACCTCGACATAAAAAGATATAGTTTCACAATAAAATCCATATTAATATTTATAACACCTTAATCCAAATGTTATAAATCACTTAATAATCTCATACTCTAATATTATTAATATTATAACAATATTTTAACTTATAAACAATTTATTCCAATTGTTTACACTTTACTAATTAATGCATTTAATCATCCTAAAATGTCAAACTCATAAGATTTCATCACCAATAACCAAAATCCTCATCAAAAATCTGCATATACCTCATATAGGATTCTCAAGACATAAAATCCTATTTTCCAATTTTCTTACTTCACATAACATATTTAATTCATTTACTCATAACTAGTCCATTTTCATGAAAAATAACAAATCAGTTCCAAAAAATTTCTTTTCTGGTATTTAGCATAATACAGCCCCATATTGAACATATATTTTTCTCGGAATTTTTAAAATTCATTTACTATTTTTCATATAGCCAAAACTGTCGAATATTTAGACATTTATCATAAACTGTACGTTTGTCCAAAAAATTCAAAATTTACAGAGTATACTTCTATTATATTCATGTACTCCCAATAAAAATTTTACCAATTTTGGAGTTAACCACAAGGAGTTATAAGGGTTTACTTTTAAAATAGTATTTTCCCATAAAATTCATAACTCCTAATCTATACATCCAAAAATCGCTATTTTTGGACACAATCTAGAAAACTCATCAAATTATCATTTCAAAATTTTCCAGAATTTTTGAAGGTCGGAAAAATTACGAAATTGAAAAACATAATAACCCTTAAAATCCCCTACCTCAAAAAAGCAGTATTTTTGACTGAAATATTGGATGTAAAGCCAAAAGAAACTTGCACTAAAAAGCAACTCTCAAAGTATCTAAATACTCACAAAAATATGCTCGATAATATAGAGAGAGAAAACATATGTTTTTGGTATGATTTTCAATTCTAACATAAGCACCTATTTATAGGAAAATGCTAGAACGTCAAAGAAGACTAAATTAATAAAATATTAATTTAACAAAATTCCTACACAGGCTTCCTTGACATAAATATTAGCCACCACAAGTAAGGCCCAACAAAAATCAGCCATCTTTCCCAACAACCAAAAGTGGGTCCACCCAATTTTAATAAAAATCATTTTATTTTCCAAAATTTTAATAATTCATGGAAAATAGCCCGTTTATTAGAAAAGTACGAATTTATGTCCATTCCACACGAAATCAAATTCTCTACAACTTTGTAGCTTTAAGTTTTACCAAATACCAAGCAAAAAATATCCAAAATCCACAAACGGATGATTTTTAACACCTTTTAAAATTCATAACAAATTGTACGTTAATTTTTAACGGTTCAAAATTTGTGGATATATATTCAACTTATATATATATAACATATCCAAAAATCACAATGATCCAACGGTCAGATTAAAATTATAACTCACGCAATAGAGCTTTAAGAACACCGATTTGATCTTTTAATACCTCAAATCCGACAAAATACTGATAAAATACCTCAACATTAATTCCTTCATTTATAAGTACATAAAATAAATAAATCCATCATTTATATCCGCATCAAATAAATATTTCCTTATCATATAAATCAATAATTAATTATTCACAAATAATATTATAGAATCACAATAATGACAACCAGACAGTTTCTAGGTAAGAGGGGACTTTCCAATAAGGATTTCTCCTTACTGGCGTGCAATTAGGTGACCAAAACTATCCTTGACAGAAATTTCTAGACATTGCCAATAATACTACCTAATAATATTATTAAAATAATATGAATTATTGATCTGATAATGGGAAATACTGTGCAGTGATAATTATTGAAACAACAATAATTTAAAATATCAACGCAGCAATTATTGAATCAATAAAATAAAATATTAAACAGTAATTACTGTAACAATTATTGAGTAGTGCTTTCTTGCGTAAGAATCAATAATTCCAAAAATACTGTGCAATACCATTTGCTACTGTGTAACCACGAGTATTACTGTATTTTAACCACCAAGTATTCCAATAATGTTAACGGTAACAATTACGTCGTTATTTATAAAAACTCAAAATTATCGTTTTCTTCATCCGACAGTTATTCTGTTATGAGGCCCACAAATGGTTGCGCCGTCGTACGAATATTCCCTGACAACAAGAATATTTCACGACCAAACGAATATTCCCCAACAAAAATGAGTATTTTATAACCACTTGCGTATTTTGAAAATTTTATATATATCACCCTTAACTTTAAACTTTTATCAATTTAACTTTTTACTAAATAGAAAAATTGAATACTTTTATTTCATAAAATTCGGGGTCTTACAAGGCATGTCCAAGAAAACTACGAATTCCCTTTACTAAATTCGACGGTGGAAGATTTTCAATTGTGTCCAACTTTGCCTTATCAACCTCCAAACCTTTAGCAGAGACCTTGTGCCCTAGAATTATCCCTTCTTCAACCATAAAGTGGCACTTCTCTCAGTTGAGTACCAAATTAGTTTCCACACACCGCTTTAAGACCATGACCAAATTCTCTAAACACTTATCGAAAGTGTTTCCATAGATTGAAAAGTCATCCATAAACACTTCAATGTTCTTCTCTACCATGTCCGAGAAAATATGCATCATGCATCGTTGGAATGTAGCTGGTGCATTATATAACCCAAAGGACATCATTTTAAATGCAAAGGTGTCATATGGGCATGTAAAGGTGGTCTTCTCTTGATCCTCGAGAGCTGTGACAATTTGGTTGTTGCCAGAGTATCCATCTAGTAAGCAATAATACTCATGTTCAGCCAATCGGTCCAGCATCTGATCAATGAAGGGTAGAGGAAAGTGATCCTTCTAGGTTACCTTATTTAGCTTTCTATAGTCCATGCATACCCTCCATCTGGTCACTGTCCTCGCCGAAATTAGCTCATTATCTTCATTCATAACCACTGTCATTCCACCCTTTTTCGGCATACATTGTACTGGACTAACCCATTCACTATCTGAAATCGGGTAAATAATTCTCGCATCCAACCACTTTAGTATTTCTTTCTTCACCACTTCTTTCATGATTGGATTTAATCTTCTCTGCTGCTCCACTATTGGCTCCGGATCCTCTTTATATCGACAATAGTCCAGCCTATTGCAGACTTGTATTCTCTCAAAATCCTCAGCAATTTATTTTCCTACAATTCGTTAAGTGCAGATGCAATAATAAAAGGTAAAGTATTTGAATCACCCAAATAAGCATACCTGAGGTGTTTAGGAAGTGTTTTGAGCTCAAGAATGGGTGGCTCCTCAAGTGCAGGTTTCATCTGAGCTGAAGTATTTTCCTCCATATGTAATGGCTCGAATGGAACTTTGATTCTACTTAATCTAGGCAAAGCATCCAACATGTTTAAATAATCCACAAACTCTGGATCATCTAAATCTTCATCCCCCGGTAGTGTAGTTTCCAATGGATCACTAACCAAACTTTTTATCATATCATCATTCACTATTCGGTAGATGACATCCACTTGGAAACACTCATATTCATCCGTAGGGAACTTCATGGCATTAAATACATTGAATGTGACTTCCTAATCTTGGACCATCATGGTTAATTCTCCTTTTTCACATCAATGAGAGTCCTACCCGTAGCCAAAAATGGTCTCCCTAAGATGATTGGGATGTTCTTGTCTTCTTCATAATTCAGAATTATGAAATCAGCTGGAACTATGAATTTGTCCACCTTAACCAAAATATCCTCCACAATGCCTCTCGGATACGTCACCGATCTATCTGCTAACTGCAATGATATGTTTGTAGGCTTTGGCGCTGGTAAACCCAATTCGATATAAACAGATAATGGCATGAGGTTTACGCTTGCCCCCAAATCGCACGAACACTTTTCTAAGGCCATGTTACCGATCATGCAAGGTATAGTAAAACTTCCCGGATCCTTCAACTTTGGAGGTAACTTTCATTGTAAAATTGCGCTGTATTCCTTCGTCAACACCACAGTTTCATAAATAATGCCATGTTATTCTCCTATAAATAGGATGCTTAGTTTAGAATTGAAAATCATATCAGAATTAGAGAATTCTTCTTTTATAATATCGAGCGTATTTCTTTTGAGTTTAAGGAAACATTGAGTGTTGCAAATAGTAAAAGCTTGCTTCAAGAATATCTCTGCTATACCAGTCCATACCAGTCAGAAATACTCTCCTTTTAAGGTAAGGGGTATTATTTATTTCATATTTGCTTACGATATTATTTTTCATATTCGTAAGGAATTTTATTTTCGTTCAATATTCGTAAGGAATATTATTTTCGTTTAATATTCGTAAGGAATATTATTTTCATTTAATATTCGTAAGGAATATTATCTTCGTTCAATATTCGTAAGGAATATTATTTTCGTTCAATAGTTGTAAGGGATATTATTTTTGTTCAATATTCGTAAGAAATAATATTTTCTTCCATACTTTGTAGTATGTAAGTAATATTATTTCATTTCAGATTCTGAATTCTACACTTATTTTGTTAAGTATTGCTTCTATACTCCTTGAAATTAGTAGAATATCCTTGAAATTTGAGCTTAATCTAGTATCATTTCACAAGAATATTTTTCTAAATATATTTGTTAAATTTTAATCTTTTCATGTCGGGGTACTATTACTATTCACAAAGTACTATTCACGGGGTACTATTTACTCAGGTACTATTCACCCGGGGCACTATTCATGACAAAATTAATTTCTTTTCTGTCCAAGTTATTTTTGATACATGAATATTATTCTTGAATTTTACTCCACAAAGCAGTTATCATGTTGATAATTTGGGT
Source organism: Panax japonicus (assembly GCA_020205505.1). NCBI lineage: Eukaryota > Viridiplantae > Streptophyta > Magnoliopsida > Apiales > Araliaceae > Panax > Panax japonicus. The sequence goes on along the minus strand of CM035110.1, from coordinate 23,844,604 downwards.
ATTCTTGAACTCTAGATAAATTGATTTATAAATCTTTAAAATTTATCATTGCTCTCACTTAATTGAATTTTTATATCATTGTCATCATCCTCATACTTATATTGTGATGAAAGTCATCTTTGGCCTGTAGTGCATATATGGACTGTTGATTGGTATGATTATGTCTATGTATCGGTACAATCATGACATGTAATGTTACAAATAATGTGGTAAAAGTTCTCATTGACCCGTAGTGCATTGATGGACAGTTGTTGGCATGATCATGACCATTGGTGAAAATAACGAATATCCTAGGTCCGTAGTGCATGGATGATTCGTGGATGTGATAATAATAATGAATATCATTGGCCCGTAGTGCATGGATAATTCAATGATGTGGATTATTTATTGAGCTGAGTCTCAGCGATAAAATATTGATGATAAACTTTTAAATCATAGAAGATAGTAGATGTGACGCCCCAAAAATAGGTATACATCACCCATTCTGAGTCGCCAAACACATAGTACAGAATTTAAATACAAACTTCTTTTATACAATACGACAAAAACGTAGCAGAGAGTTTTTCCATGAATATTGTCTTCTAGACAATATCCAAACTCAAATGGAGTCCTCATTACATTTATTATCATAATATTTCATAGAATAGTGAGGACTACTATAGCCACCATCTCGGACCATCACTCCGTTCCCTGACTAGTCCCGGCTACGTTCTCATTTCCTGAAGAGAATAATGAAAGCAAAAGGGTGAGCTCAACTAGCCCAGTAAGAAATATTATGACTAAGATAAAGCAGAAAAGTTATTGTTAGACTTCAACAGTGTTAAACTGATTAGAATATAATAAACATCAAGTTTAACTGCTGCGAAATAAGCAATCCATTAGAAGAGTCAAGTAGAGCATGATATCTACTATCTTCTATGATTTAAAAAGTTTATCATCAATTTTATCGTTGAGACTCAACTCAATAAATAATCCACATCACTGAATTATCCATGCACTACAGGTCAATGATATTCATTAATATCACGTCCACAAATTATCCATGCACTACGGGCCAAGGATAATCGTGTTATCAACAATAGTTATGATCATGCCAACAACTGTCCATCAATGCACTACGGGCCAATGAGGACTTTTACCACATCATTTGTAACATTACAGGTCATGATTATACCGAATAATCCCTAATCATAATCATACCAATCAACAGTCCATCTATGCACTACGGGCCAAAGATGACTTTCATCATAATATAAGCATGAGGATGATGACAATGATATCAGAATTCAATTAAAAAGGAGTAAAGGATAAATTTTTAAAGATTTATAATTTAATTTATCCAAAATTCAATAATGTCCAAATTGTCAACATGATACTGCTTTGTAGAGTAAAATTCAAGAATAATATAGTATCAAAAATGATTTGGACCGAAAAGAAATTAATTTTTGTCATAAATAGTATCCCGAGTGAATAGTACTTCAGGAATAGTACCCTGTGAATAGTACTCCGGCATGAACAAGTTAAAACTTATCAAGAATATTCAGAATAATATTTCCATGAAAACATACTGGATGAAGCGCAAATTTTAAGAATATTCTACTAATTTCATGAAGTATAGAAGCCAAAACTTAACGAAATGAGTGTAAAATTTAGAAACTGAAACGAAATAATATTACTTACATACTACAGAGTATGGAAGAAAATATTATTTCTTACGAATATTGAACAAAAATAATATCCCTTACCTTAAAAATGAGAGCATTCCAACTGGTATAGCGGGGATATTCTTGAAAAAAACTTTCACTATTTTCTACACTCAAAACTTCCTACAATTCGAAAGAAATACGCTCAATATTATAGAAGAAGAATTCTCTGATTCTGGTGTGATTTTTAATTTTAAACTAGGCATCCTATTTATAGGAGAATGGAAGGATACTGTTTAGAAATTTTATTCACGGACTGCACAGTGGAAATAATCACGGACGCAACTGGCGAAAGAAGAAAATTTCTGATTTACTATGCAGATACTACGCAAATACTATGCATAATAAAATATAATATATTCTATTTTTTATAAAAAAAACAAACTTATTATTATTATATATATATATATATATAAAGTTTTATACTCTCTCCCGGCCATTCCATTTCCCTTCCCCCCACCAAAAGTCATCATCACATGTGGGCCCCACCTTTTATAATATATATATACTAAATAACTTTCTACCGATTATTTTAAAAAATGGGTAAGTGAGGGTCCATATAATAAGCAAAATTTACAACAAATACTTCATAAAAATCCCCTCAATATTTTTAACAACAATTATTCATCATTATTATAACTCGCAATATTAACAACCAGATCGTTCTCAGCAAAGAGAGGGCTTTCCGATAAGGATTTCTCCCTATTGGCGCGCAATTAGGTGACAAACTCCTTTCCTTGACAGAACTTTCTAGACATTGTTAATTATGCAAATAATAATATGAATAACTTGTCATCTCTGTTAGGAATAAGCATGTGAATGATATTCCTATTTACATATGATTTGATTATGATATATATATATATATATATATATATATGAATGAATATGCAAGTATGCTTGCATTAAGAAAAGTTGTAAAGTCCTTTGATAGATTATAGAAACATATGTACAAGAACTTAGAATGAATTGATCAAATATGTTAGGTTGATCCTACATAAGCAAAACAGCTTTGTAAAGTCCTTAAAAATAAATGATGTACAAGGACTATAAATATAGAAAGATCAAGCATGTTAGGTTGACCTTATGATGTAATAGATAGGCTTGTCTGATTGTCGAGCACTGCACCAGAAATCGTAGTCTGTAAGATCGTAGATCTCAGAGTTCGTAGAATGCCAGGAGAGACGAGGAAGGATCGTAGTGTGTCGAGGAGCACTTCCTTGGAGATGTAGTCTACTGAGGAAGTCATGTTCAAAATAGTAGAGACAACATGCCTACGAGCCGACCGAGCATCTGCCAAAGTCAAGTCAAGAATCGTAGACTACACTCGGAGTCGTAGAGTCTACTAATGTCAAAGCCAAGTCAAGAATCGTAGACTACACTCAGAGTCGTAGAGTCTATTGATCGTATCAAAGGCAGAGATCGTAGTCGAGCAAGATCAGATGAAGACAACAAGCACAACGACAGAAATCGTAGAGTGTAAAGATCTGATCTCGGAGTCCTAGTGTCTGCACAGCCGAAGCTGAATCATAGAGTGCAAAACTAAGACATCAACAGATGTTCTAACAAAGCCAAGGTAGAATCGTAGAGCAAACACGATTCTCAACAATTGAGCACTCCCAGAATATCCAAAGGAATGAAGCCTCTGGTCTAAGCTGTAAAGATACATCCCACCTGAAGGAAACTAGAGAGCATTCAACGAATGGAATGCAAGCTAACGAAGATCTAAGCACCAACCCAATCAACATCAAGATTGAGTTGTGAAGCCATTCAAGATGAAGTCTTCCACAAGGTGATCAGAAGAAGACTTCAGTAACTGACTAAGGAAAGTCAGCAAGTGCAGTAGCTGTCAAGTAGACAGAAGACGACGATCTTGGAAGCAACCAGGATCGTAGTTTTTGCCACACAAAGAAGGAACTGATAAAGTGTACATAGAGATACTAGTCAGCCTCTGAAGAACAAGGCTAAAGTGATTAAGCATTGGGTCAGTCCATTGATGATAAGTGAACGGGAGATCACAAGGAGAAAGCGAGCTAGACACGCCACAAATCTGAAGTGTCTTGTTATTCAGAAGGTACCAGAGCAAGGAGTCAAACCATCAGTATCTGAGAACAGTAGAAGCAAACAGAAGTGTTGAAGCACTGCACAATAGAAAGAAGAGGTGTTCTACACTGAAGATCTAATGAACACCTTTCAAAGATCGTAGTGTTGTCTCTATGTGTCAAATGAGCAACAGTCAACAAGACTCTACGATCAGGTCCAAGAAATGCATGCATCATAATCGTAGAGTTCGGTCATCCGAAGATTAAAGCATTGGCAACGGTTCAATCTGAAGGTTGGTATTCAGACAAGAGCTTATTGAAAGCATCGATGCAAAAGGACAACATCTGATCTAGAAATCAGAAGGGGGGAAATAAAGTCTTCGACCTTCCCGAGACATCAAAGTGACATCTTTGATGGGGTAGGTGAAACAGTAGACTGCAGTGTCATAAAGTCATGTCATGTCACATCTGCAGTCTACACCAAACAACTCGAGATCTGTGAAGCAATTTGAATAGCTTTCAATGGCTACTTTCCAACGGGAAGATTGGCAAGGAGTATAAATCAGAATGAGCTTCAAAGATCAAGAGTGTTGATGATTGCAATGTTGCAGAATCGTTGAGTTGTTAAATGCTATAGTTGATTCTACGAGTTCCACCAGAGATTAAGAGAACAAGTCTCAATGACAGTGAGACCATATAGGTGGAAGTGAAGCAGCTTTGAAGAAAGACTTAAATAGATCAGAGCTTCACTCAACAAAGATGAGAATGCCACTAAAGATGGCAGCTAAGCTGAGAGCCGAGAAGGCCAAGGAGATAGCATTCATAAAAGTGGTAGAGTACAAAGAAGATCAAGAGAGCCACTCTACAGATCACCATGAATCAAAAGCTAAAAACGAACATATACATAATCATGTCTGCAAAACATTCAAGAAGGGTTCAAGGATTGCTAAGTGCCTGACTAAGTCTACCAAAAGCTCAGAGACTTAGCAAATCCAGATGGTGATGGTGCACAGCTGATATCAGATGAAGATGAGTAGAAAAGAGTGAAGATCAGTTGCACCAGAAAAGATGTGGTCCAGACTCGAACCAGGATGCAAAGAGGACTACACCAAGCTGCTAAGTACAAAAGATGTTCAAGCTTAATGACATCTTAGCAGCTCAGCACCAACAACAACAACAACGACAACTACAACAACAAGAAGCCAAGGCCTGAGGGGTCCTTGTCCGGAGGGACTAAACGAAGTTCCAAGCCTGCTGGGGTTGAAGAGTTCCTAAGGAACTAGAGAAGTTTCCAAGGCTACTGGCCTTGAAGAGTTCTTAGTGAACTGAAGTCCCAAGGCTGCTGGCCTTGAAGGAATCTTAGTGATTTAGGGTGCTGCCCTTCCGTAGTGGAAATCCTGCTAGTTGAAAGCAGAAGAGTGGATTAGGAGTTTGAGTCTCTGAACCACTTAAAACCTATTGTGTCTTTTACTTTATGTCATTTACATTATGTAAATTAACTTTTATAACTGCTATGTATATTTTAACTGCTTACCACTGAACTAACTCTACGAACAATGTATGTACAATTATAAATATATAAATGAAGGAGATCTTTTACTTATTCCACTGTGCTTGAAAAGATTCTTATGTTTGTCATACGCTAAATTTTTAGCAATACAAAATAAACCAGAAAAGTATTAGAAAAAAAAGGATCTATTCAACCCCCCCCCCTCTAGATCTATTGTGCCTACTAGGAACTAATAATCTCAATTATTAATTTAATAATATAAAATATTGTGCAGATGATACTGTGAAAATAATAGAATCAATAATGTGAGATACTATGCAGCAATTATTGTAGCAATAATTGAGTATAACTGAGTGACTTCTCACGTAAGCATACCGTGTGCTACTATGCAACCACGCGTATTACTGTACTTTTCATCACTGGGTAATTCGACAGTTAACGGTAAAATTTTTGCCGTTATTTTTATAAAAAGATATTTCTGTCATTTTGTAACTCCGACAATAATTCCGTTGTGGGATCCACCAATGATTGTGTCGTCGTATGAATATTTTCTGTTAAAACAAATATTCCCCGACCAATCAAATATTTTACAACAACTTGCTTACTTTACAAAATTTATAAATATTACCCACAACTATAACATTATATCAAATCCACACCATAATATTGAAAATATATTTCGAGAAAAATGAATCTTTATTCATGAAAGTTGGGGTCTTACATCGGACATAGGGCAAAAGATTGTCGAAAACGCAAAGACCAGAACAAGAAGTCCGCACAAGCCAATGTAACGGGGGTAGAAGGTCTTCTTCAAGATGTTTCTAAAATGAACCTTTCAGCGTTTGTTTCAGAAATAAATATGGTTGAGAATCCAAGAGAATGGTGGGTAGATACTGGAGCAACCCGCCATGTGTGTTCCGACAGGAAGATGTTCTCCACATATCAAGAAATTAAGAATGGAGAACATTTATACATGGAAAATTCTTCTTCATCCAAGATTGCTGGACAAGGAAAGGTGATTTTGAAGATAACATCTGGCAAGGAACTCACCCTCAACAACGTGTTCCATGTGCCTGATATTAGGAAAAATTTAGTGTTAGGATCCCTTCTTAGTTAAAAGGAATGTATGTGGGGAAGGGTTATATGAGCAATGGGCTCTTCAAAATGAATGTAATGACTATTGTACCTTTCAATATTAATAAAATTACATCTCCTACTTATATGATTGAGTCATCTAATTTATGGCATGGTAGATTAAGACATGTTAATTATAATAATATACGTAGATTAATTAATATGGAATGTTTGCCAAAATGTGAGATTAACTCTAATCATAAATGTGAAATTTGCGTTGAGGCAAAACTTCAAAAATCTTCTTTTATATCAATTGAAAGAAGTACAGAACCTCTTGAATTGATACATACTGATATTTGTGATTTAAAGTATATACAAACAAGAGACGGTAAGAAATATTTTATGACTTTTATAGATGATTGACAAGATATTATTATGTTTATTTATTGAGAAGTAAAGATGAGGCTTTGGAAATGTTTAAACATTATAAAAATCAGGTTGAGAATCAACTTGATAAAAAGATCAAGATAGTTAGAAGTGAGAAAGGTGGGGAATATGAATTTCTATTTGTTGAAATTTTTTCACAACATGGTATAATACACCAAACAAATGCACCTTATTCACCACAACAAAATGGTGTTGCAGAAAGAAAGAATAGAAATTTAAAAAAAATGATAAATGCATTATTATTAAGTTCTGGGCTACCTCAGAATTTGTGGGGGGAAGCAATTCTTTCAGCAAATTATATTATCAATCGAATACCTCAAAAGAAGTCTAATGTTACACCCTATAAATTATGAAAATGACGTAAGTTGTCTTACAAACACTTAAAAGTGTGAGGGTGTTTAGCAAAAATAATGGTTCCTCCACCCAAAAAAGGTAAAAATAGGACCAAAAATAATAAATTGTATATTCATTGGTTATGCTAATAATAGCAGTGCATATAGATTTTTGGTTAATAAATCAAAAATAGAGGAAATACATGAAAATATTATTTGAGTCAAAAGATGCTGAATTCTTTGAAACAGTATTTCCTAATAAAAAGGAACAAGAGCCAAGTTCCAACGAACAAGAAACAAGTTCAAATAAAAGAACTTATGATGTTGTTAATGACAGTAATCATGGTTTAGAAGATATTGAAGAACTTAAACGTAGTAAACGTGCTAGAACATCAAAATCTTATGGTCCGAATTTTCTAACCTATTTGTTAGAAAATGAGCCTCAAACCTATAAACAAACATTATCGAGTCCTGAAGCTCCATATTGGAAAGAGGTTATAAATAGTGAAGTAGAATTCATTTTGCACAATCATATGTGAGAATTAGTAGATCTCCCACCATGCTCTAAACCTCTTGGATATAAGTGGATATTCAAGAAGAAAGTGAAAGTAAATGAATCTATAGACAAATATAAAGCAAGACTTGTAATCAAAGGATACATGCAAAAGGAGTGTTTAGATTATTTTGATACTTATTCTCTTGTAACAAGAATATCCTCAATTAGGATGTTAATAGCCATTGCAGCTATATATAATTTAGAAATACATCAAATGGATGTAAAAATAGCTTTCTTGAATGGAGATTTAGAAGAAGAAATCTACATGGAACAACCAGAAGGATTTATTGTTCCAGGACAAGAAAAGAAAGTTTGTCGGCTTGTAAAGTCTCTTTATAGATTAAAACAAGCACTTAAACAATGGCATGAAAATTTTGATAATGCAATGTTATCAAATGGTTTCAAAATAAATGAGTGTGACAAATGTGTGTATGTCAAGGACACTAAGAATGAGTATGTCATTATTTGTCTTTATGTAGATGATATGCTCATTATAGGTAGTAATAATGAAATCATTAAAACTACTAAAAGAATGTTAAATACTATGTTTGACATGAAAGACATGAGTGTTGCCGATGTAATATTATGAATTAAAATTTCTAAAATATTGGATGGGTTAGTATTATCACAATCACACTATATTGAGAAAATACTCAGGAAATTCAATCAATATAACTGCAATCATGTGGGAACACTGGTAGATATAAATCTACACTTGTCTAAAAATAAAAGAAATTCCATATCACAACCTGAGTGTGCATAAATAATTAGAAGCCTTATGTACTTAATGAATTGTACACGTCCTGGCATAGCACAAGCTGTCAATAAAGTGAGTAGATTTACAAGCAATCAAGGGCAAGATCACTGGAAAGAAATTATAAGAGTTTTAAGGTATTTAAAATACACTCAAAATTTTGAATTTCACTACTTAAGATATCCAGCAGTACTTGAAGGATACTATGATGCGAATTGGATATCAAATACAAAATATTCTAAATTCACAAGTGATTTTGTGTTTACACTAGGTGGAGGAGCAGTATCATTGAAATTTTCTAAACAAACATGCATTTCTCGATCAACGATGGAATCTAAGTTTATTTCATTAGATAAGGCTGGAGAAGAAGTTGAATGGCTTTGTAATTTTTTAGAAGATATTCCTATGTGGCCTAAACCTGTGCCGCCTATTTGTATTCATTATGATAGTCAATCAGCAATTGGAAGGGCACATAATCACATGTATAATGGTAAGTCTAGACATATTCGTCGTAGACATAATACCATAAAACAATTGCTCTCTAACGGCATTATGTCTATTTAGTACATAAAGTCGAAAGAAAATATAGCGGAACCGTTGACTAAAGGTTTGACTAGAGAGCAAGTAAAAATAACTTAGAGGGGAATGGGTTTAAAGCCTATAAACAAGGATAGTCATGATGGAAACACAACCTAATTGACTGGAGATCTCAAGATCTAGGTTCAAAGGGACAACTAAATTGTGAACGATTCAATCAAATCACTATGAAAAAATTAATTTCTTCTGCTCATTCCTATGATACGAGATAGTGATACCTGCAGCGGTTACAGGATAAGCTATGCTTTTAATGATTCTGAAATTTTGATAAACATATGGACTATGGCAGGATACTCTTATTAAGAATCACCTATGTGAATGTGAACTGGGTCAATTCTATGATAAGGAAAAGGCTATACTTCTCTAAATCACTCATAAATTCGAGATTGTTCAGAGCCAAAATGAACATAATCATGAGAACAAATTAATGTCTGAAAAGATTCTGTGTAAATTACTATTGTCTCGATTTACACAAACGATTGGACAGTTCAAGACATCACATTCACTGGACAATCAGTAAACCCGATAGTCTTTCACAAGGGAAGGTTCAAAGCCAAAAGTTACCTCTCTCGATACGGATGATTTCTAATTATGTCTCTCTCTCAGAGTCTGCATAACATTTGCATAAGGCTGGCAGTCAATATCATTCATGTGGGAGATTGTTAGAATTTGAACCTAATTTAATATGGGTATCATTAATTATTTTTAATGATTACATATATTAATGTGTTTTACTCCATAAGTAAATTAAATTAAGTATTTGGAAACTCAAATCCATGGAGTAATGAGTGAGATATTAACTCACAAAAATCACACTTGGAAATGATAAATGATAATAAATCATGTGGAAAAAACCAAGTCCCATACAGGTTAAGAATTAAAGTTTTCATATGTTTATATACAAGGAAAGTGCTCTTGGGTTTGGGCCTCAAGGGGCACCCCACTTTTGTAGAAGAGAGAGGACCTAGCCAAGGCTAGGTTCGAACCCGCACGCGCACGCCGCCGACCGACCTGGCTTGTGGCACGAGGCACGTGGATCTGGGTCCTGTATATAATTTTTTAGACAAAATTTATTTAAATTTTTAATTAAATTTTATTTATTTAATTATATTATCAAAATTGTGTCGTTTTGAGAAATTGTATTTATTATATTATCAAAAGTCAAAACTGTATCGTTTTGAGAAGCGATATTATCAAAACTGTGTCGTTTTGAGAAGCGGTATTTGTTGAAAGGGTATAAGTTTGAACGGACAGCCCAAAACTACGTCGTTTTTGTCGCGCCTTTTCTTCTAAGCCTAAAACTACGTAGTTTTAGTTCTATTAATGCTTAAACTACGTCGTTTTAAGGGTCTGAATAGATACGCCTATTCTACAAATAGTCAAAACTACGTCATTTTAACCAAAAGATACAAATAATACCTCTTCAAAAGCACCCCATGCCTTTTCAGGGGTGATGTGCCCATCCAAAAGGTCACCAACCCCTAGGAGGGGGCAGCCTTCAAAGTCATTCATTTTTCTCAAGCATTCAAGCATTTTAGAGTTTCAAGTCTTTATTCTTCATCAGTTTCTTAGTTAATTTTATGAGAAAGCAAGCATTACTTTGGTTCGTAGAGTATACTTTTGTAGTGTTACTAAAGTATACGATGTCATTGTATCCTGAGAGGCAAATGCTATCAACTATGAGCACCATATAGAGGACATAATTGTCTTAAGAACATAGTATCAAGTACTAGTCTTGAAAAATTATTTTCTACGAGATAAGTTAATATATATATATATATATATATATATATATATATATATATATATATATATATATATATATAGTCTATAACAATTTGAATTGAAATTGAATTGAAAACGGTCAAACCTATTCGACGATGACTTGGTTGGTAGGGTTTTGGTGCAAAAATAAATAAATAGAATGCAGAGTAGTGAGATACTTGTATTTGCTGTTGAACCAAAGGTGCACTGCACTGCACCGGACTAGTGATGCTCTTGAGATTGTATTTTTATTTTCTTTTTGTTTTGTTTTTTTGGTAATAATAAAGCATATATTAATGAAGAGTAATATCATGAGCTTTTCTAGTTTTTGCGGTAAGATCATGAGCTTGGTGAACCAAAATTCTAAGAACTTTACAAAGATTACATACTAAAAGAATAGAACCTACATAAACAATATCAACTAATAAAGGAAAGAAACCAGACTGCTAGTCTGATAGATAAAAGAGTAATGCTTGATCTACCATTACACAAAAATTGTGCATATATAATTTTAAAAAAGAAAAAAATAGAAAGCTAGATCTACCATTGAATGTTTTAACAATAGTAGAATCCATCTGGCAATCAATCATGTCCCATTGATGATGTAATGCCCAAAGCAAACAGTAATGGAGAACTAATGCTTCAACATGGAGAGATGTTGAGTCTTGAGATTGTTAAAAGTTCTTATTTTGAATGATCCATGACTCATAACAAATGATACACTTTATAAGATGCTAAATTATCCTCAGTTGGCCAACCTAAATCCAGCTCGAGCGCAAGAAAAATATAAGGTAAATATCCATAACTATTTTCAACCAGTAACAAACCATCTTTGATAAAGAAAAATCACAACTTACAGAATTTTAGAGAATTTGCGCAGCAGACTGTTACTTGTGCATCACATATCATATACTCGTATGAAAATCCATCTAGATCTAGTAGTAGTCTTTGAGAGGTATCAAATTGCTCCAAGTAATTGAGGCTAGATTTGTTTGCAAAAATGGTGGGTGTGATATGACTATTTGTACTATTTATTATCATTACGGACTATTTTATCCCATAATTAGTCCATTATTTAATCTCAGGAACTATGTTTTGCCATTTCTAAGTCCATTTGATGATGGGTTATAATTCCCAAGTGAAAATGGGTATTATATAATCTTCCTTTTGAGATATCAAATGCCCTTCGAAATAATCACAAATAGTTCATGGATTAAATAATTTAAATAACTGACTAATCATAAGATAAAATAGTCCATAATGGTAATGAAATGATATAAATAATAATATTTCACCTATCATTTTTGCAAATAAACATAGTCCAAGTGAAAAGGATATATATATGCATCAAATGGTATAAAATGGGAAGTGATTTAAAAGGAGAGACTTGTATATAAGAACCAATAACAACATTCCTTTGGTATTAATTGAAAATGCACCAATCATGTATGCCGCAGTTCTAAGAACCCTTATTGGGAGAGATTGATGGAGCCATAACATAAAGATCAATATTTTGCTCATGCAGGCTTTGTATATGTTAAGGAAAGAAGACAGCAAACTAATGCTAGTTGTTCAATTGCGAATCATAAGGCTGATATACCACTTTCAACTGAGAGTCAGCAAGCAATTCCAGCAAAGCTTCAGACTCCGCTGGCTCCAGGTATTTTGAAAGATGCTCAAGTACCTCAATCTCATTTTTCCCAAAATCAACACTGTACCTGAGCTACCAGCAAAGAAATTGTGATATCCTAAAGGAGATAGCATGAGATGACAATTCTTTACAATATAATCCATATTCTGACAGAACTTTTTTTTATTAAAAAAATAAAATAAAATCACTATATTGGAACCCATAGACAAATCAAAGACGTGATACTCAAAAGTGAGGTTTTTATAGTTCATGAAATGCACTTAATGAAAAGCATCATTTCAACAGAACTAGTTTAATAGGGTTAACATGATAAAGCTTCAAGTATAAGAGTGAAATTCTACTCTTCAACTTCTTATAATCCAGTCTTCTAGTTAATTTTATGAGTTGAAAAGTGCAAAATAGTACTCCCTTCGTTCCAAAATATAAAACCATTATTGACTTGCGACATTTTCAAACTCAAAATTAACATGAATTCCATTAATTTTAGTTAATATAATGATTAATATTGTAAACTATGTAAAATGTATTACTCATTCTAATGTTATTGTTTCATAATTTTTAATGAATCGTCTTATTTTGAATTTGAAAATGACTCAAACTGACTTTTAAAAGTTAATAATGATCTTGTAATTCAGAGTGGAGGTAATAGTTATATAATAACCATTTAGCACTATTATTAGACAAATGTGCCATGATGCTTGGATGTGTTCAGATGCTTTTGTATGTGTCATTCTGCATCAATGCATTTGTGTGATGTGTAAGAGAGAGCACGAGTGTGAGAGATTGTATGGTTAGACTTTGATACTCCTCTTAAAATCAAAGACTGGTTCCAGGAAAGTGAATTCAAAAATATATTGAGGGACCTTTTATAAAACAACGTACCATCTGAGTATTTTACTGACTGATGCAACCTTGGCATTCACATCAAGAATAAGTCCCCCACTTCTTAAAAAGTTACGAGCTGCCTCCATCAATTCTTCATCAATATTCTCAGGTGAGTAGCACCGAAGAGCAGGCCCAGATCTATTACCACAGACCAGAGCAAAGTGAATAAGAGGTTCTGGATAAGAAAGAGCAACCTGATCATAGAGAGTAAAAGTCAAAATAAAGAGTCAGGCGAAGCCAAGTATTTCAATACTGTTATTTCTCAAAGGCACTGAGAGATTTAGAAGAGGAGTTGATAGATACTTTAAAAACTTTTGTTTTAAAGAGTTATTACCAATTTATAATTAAATAAGTTATTTAGATAGTTTTGCACAGCGGAATGATAGTTTATAAAAAACCCTTCAAAGATTATAGAGAAATCACAACTCTAAATTTAGCAATCAAATGTGGAACTAAGTCACAGGCTAAATCGTAGAGTACTTAAATAATTCAACAGAAAAGTAAATACTGAAAGTAAATTAGACGAGATATTTTAAGTGATTCGGAGCACATAGATCTCCTAGCCCACTCTTCTACTCCTTGAGTATGTATAATCCACTAAGGATTGGATAATCACTGAGATCTGTTCACTAAGAACAGTTACAACAACTGAATCACTAGGATTCCTTCAAGTCGCTAAGACTTGGTTACAAAGGTCACTAAGACCAAACAATCTCAGAAAATAATAATGAGTTTTAGGTGCTGCTAAGTTGCTTGAAGTTCGGCACAGACTTAACAACAGAACAAGATGTTCAAAATTGAAGAGTACTAGTGTTTTTGAAATGGCAGCAATTTGACTTTTTGATTGTTCGTTGTGTTCCGTGTTTTTGAATTTGATTGTCTTTTATAGACTTTCCTCGAGATCTTCCCATTTGTAAGTTATCGTTGCTCCATTAATGCTTAGATACTTGTAGATCTCTGATTGTTGACTTTAGAGGAGGCGTACCAGCTTTCAGCTATGACATGTCTTTTCATAGTACTAACTAATATAGAGACACGTGGGTACTATCTTTTCACCAATATAGTTGTTAGACAAATTTTCGATTGCCCTTCTCCTTAGCCTTAAGAGTTTTAACAAACTACCTTGGGGTCTTCACTCTACGAAGATCGGCACTGTCAAAATTAATGCACTCTACAATTTTCCTAATCGTAAGTTGAGTTTCCAGTCGTAAAGAATCTGGCTAGACAGATACTACGTTTTACACTTAACTTTAGTGCACTCTATGATGTATCTATTTAGTCTTGAAAGACTAAGTCTTCGACTCTTCTTAGCTTGATGATCTCCAACTTTGCTCTGATTCTTTGATCGTTACTTGTACACTACAAACTCTGAGGTTTGACTTGACAATTTTGCAGAATTAGAGTACTGATAGTTGTAGCTCTATGATCTTCAGAGCTATAATCAATAGACTCTACGATCTTCAAAACTATGATCAGTAGGCTCTGCGATCTTTAATTACTTGCTTTACAATCGACTTCAAACTTAAGTTCTATACATCAGGTTTACTCTACGAAATAGATCAACCTAACAAGTTTGATTCCTAAACTAAGTCATTTTACAACAATTTTGTGACGCCCCCAAATCCGGGTACTTTCAACCCACAGATATGGTGCTACACGGTACTCCTATCTATACATTCATTCCATTGAAACAACATCAAAATGATTGTATTTACTAACTTCTTATTACAATAATAATAAATCATTTCCCAGGTTCTGCAACCGATTACATTCTTCGTTTATCATAATATGATTCATACACATACTAGTCTATTACAGGATAATCTACTTATCCATCTTAGCCTTACCTTTGTCCCTACTAGGATCCTCAGTTCTTTCGGTCTTAGCTGCAATCATATAATTCAAGCAAGAAGTAAGCATAACTAGCTCAACAAGTCTAACAAAGGATAATACAAATACCACGTCGAGAATTATATAATTATCTTCCATAACTGAACAAGTAGCTATGAAATACTATGAAACATTAACTACCACTTCTCAACTCATAAAGACCATTCCAGAGTATATATAATAACTTAGGAATTCTGAGCTGGTCGAAAGACCATGAACATTCTCTTTTGGTTTTCATTCATGAAAAAGGACATCTCGGCACTAAGTTCGTAAGTCCGATATATCTTACGAGCACTTCTAGGTGATCAGCCTATAGTACTCTATGTTAATCAACACTCATCCGTTAAACGTATTTACGTTTAAGTTTTGGCAACCTAACGTGCCCATCGATTAATCGATGAAAATATATTTGTTTGCTCATACACAAGCTTACCTTGAATCCGTACCAAATACTTGGCATAGGATAGCGTTAACAGTTCTATATCGAAAGACTTGTAAACAAATCAATCTAACTCTTAAGATTAGTCTAGCCGAATTAAAACTAACATTGACCTTTTCATAAAACAATTCATGCATCTCAAACATGAATCACAGAAAACTTGGCTAACACGAAAGTTAGACAAGCGTTAAGAAAACTTGTCTTCAAGCGTCTTCAAATAATTATTCAACAGTTCTTGGTCTTTACAGTCTCTACATGATATATTCACATATCACACTGTAATTAGCTACCAAACAATCTAATCACATTGTTTTTACCAACTTCTTTCTCTTCTATATCTTAATTGAATTTATTTCAGTAATAAAAGTCATTTCAACTTAACTATCTCCCATTACGGCTTATTAACGTCTTATGTTACTAAACCAAGACTCAACTATCACTGGTTAATTACCAATATTGAATACAATTTACTTCCTCACACATTATGCTCTTCGTTTAACTATTATTAAACATGTTCAATTCCTAAAGTCATCACTATACAAGTGATTTAAGATTAGTCTTATAATGCATACTAGGTACATACATGCCCCCATCATTGTTGAGTAAACAATTGGGTTCAAAAGTAACTTGGTCAACCTTTTTCCAGTACCCCCGCCCCGGCGGGGGTTTGTACATTAGAATTGCCCGCCCCGGTGGGCCCTACTTCTGTTAACAAACTAAGTACCCCCGCCCCAACGGGGGTCTGGCCCTTAAGAATGTCCGCCCCAGCGGGGGTCCATTTTGTTAGTCCCTTAAGCTCTTTTTCTTGCCAGGTTTTTACACGTTCGTTTAACATTCGAGAGCGTTCCTAATTCGTTTTCTTCGTTCTAGGTCGGAATTCAACCGTTCTTGAGTCCACGGCTCTTAAATACATTATTCTACATTACGCCATCGAAAACTAGAGTTTCCGAATTAAACGGCAAGTTTTGACTAAAAACCCGAAAATTCTACGATTTCAACGTTTAACGCCTAATCTTATAAATTTCGCCATAACTTCGTTACTCGAGTTTTATATGCTAAATCAAATGGAACCAATCAATTGATTCATCATTTATAACCTAACCAAGCAATATGCACATAACCTATGAATAATGGTATTCAATTTGCCATCGACAACAAAATCAATGCTTAATGGTTTTCTTCGCTTAAGCTTATTTAAACGCTTATGATTCGTACTTATACATGGCTTATCAATGTTTAATTCACTAATAGCCATCCTTATTACTCCAGAAGAGACATGCTCCACCCATTCATGATTCTCTACGAAAAATAAATTTAAACGGATCGAAGACTAAGGTTTTACGAATTATTACCTTAACGTTCTTCGCGTTCTTGCTTAAAACTTGTATGTTTTGCTTCAAGCTCTCTTGATTACTTGATAACTCACTTTTCACTCTCTCAAAAAATGTTGTTCAATGTTTGTAAACAACCAAATGAACCAATTTAGCTTTCTTATATAGGAAATCCAAATGGAAGGCGTTTTTAGTCTATTGGCAACCTCCTTACTATTCATTTCTTAGCAACCAAGTAAAATACACTTTACTTGGCCACCAAGTGAAACTACTTTACTTGGCCACCAAGTGACCGGCCCACATGCCATTTTTGGGTCCCACATGGGTTGCCCCCATGGGCTTTACCCATGTGGTGATCCATCGGGCTGATCCGCGGTTCGATTTCTTGGTTTGGGCCTTTAGAATTAATTCATATTGGGCCTATCTTGGGCTTGATTTCACCTAACATTGGGTTTGACATAATCCAAGTCCACTTGGATTCTACAAAGTCCAATTACTACCAGTCCATTAAGAACTAATCGTATTCTACTCGTATAACTCACGTATTCTCGTATTTGTACGATATTCGTATTATACGCCATAATAATCTTCATACTATACTCGTATACTAACTAGTATCATACTCGTATTTCACACGTATAATAACCCTAATCATTATACGCATTCATTTCCTTCTCGGAACTCACTTTCCCTAACCCTTAGGTTTTAAGTCCGCAAGCGAAAACTTCATTTGCCATACTGAAATATTATTGGATATTCCATCTCGTCTTCGAATTCTATCATTACGCGTTTCTCAGAAATTCAAACTTGATTCCCGAGCAGAAACGGATGAATAGTATTTTTACAAAAATTTCTCAGAAAACTTTTATTTTCGTCTTGAAAATTCAAAACAATTAATTCTAGCATATAGCCAGAATCCTAACCACATCCGCATATTCTAGGTCATAGAACGACCTTACTCACGTAAATAATCAATTAAATTCATTTAATTCAAATAATCAAATAAGAATTTAATTCACATAAGAATCCGATTTTCTCGGGCGTTACAAATTTCATTTTAAGGACTGTACAAAAGCTGCAGATTACAAATATACATTAATTTCACATATCAGAATCAAATCTAAAGACATGCATTGTACTAACAAATACAATAAAAAAAATTTGGATTACCATAAAATTCTAACTAAACTATGCCTCGTGCATTTTATAAAACCACCAAAGTACTTTCGACATAAACAAATGGCTAGCAAAAGAAACCGAAAGGGTTGTTTGATTGCAAATGATCAGTCTATGTTACATGGACTCAATATCCCTAGAAGTACCCCTAGAAGTGTCTTGACACTGGAATTTAAAACATTTTTCACTATTTCAGAGTGTCCAATACCCACAATCACACTCATTGTCTCGTGGACACGATACTTTTAGAAAAATGGAGTCCATATAATGGAAAGTTAGAAACTCTATTTGTTTCTTTCTGTCTAACACACACCACCTCCCAACATCGCTAAGCAAAGCTCAGAATTTACAGTCAGTTCAAGCACTAGGAAAACTCTTATTTTAATTTCTTTTATTTTAAAGATGGTTTATTATCAAGGTGGTGGAGGGGTCATAGAACCTTACCTCAACCTTAGAAGAAGTTAGTAGGCCTATAGGTAGGCCCGACATCGGGGCGGATTTAGTCCAAGCCTCCAAGGGCCCTTTCCCATCACCGCCCTGCCAATAAGTACCTTACCCCAGACCCTACCCATACCCAACTCGCTCCGTTAACCCGAATTCTTTCTTCTTTTTTCCAAATTAAATCCCATCAATTTTTATTTTTTTATATTACTTTTGTACAACTATTTTTAATTCAAAATCAAACAAAATGGAATATTTATAGTACTAGCATTACCTTGTATTACAATGTTATGAATTTTTAATTAAATAATCTAATAATTACATAATTATATATATATATATACAAAAGACTAATTTTGCATAATTATATTATATATATACATACATACATACATATAATTTGGTCATGGGCGGGAGGATATATTTCATACCCGACCCTAACCCTATAGAGTTTATAAATTTGGGTCCCATTAGAATTGGGATTGGACAGGTCACGTCGGGGTCAGAGAAAATTGCCATGCCTACACAAGCTATAAGAGATATCTTCAACAAGACAATATATTCTCCATTGAGTCTCTACCTAGATTTGAACCCTACATCTCCCCGTTAGAGAATGAAAGGGGTACCACTAAAGCTTGAACTCATTTGTGCTAGAAAAACTCTTAACTTTTCTAAATTATTAAGACAACTAATTTTTAAGTTAAGAAGCATTATTAAAAGATTAAGTTTTTATCAAAGCCATTAACCTAGTCTAAACAGGTCTGTCATCAATTCCCAACTTCAAACTGTATATGTGGATTGTTGTAGAAGTCAGGTCATCCTGATGGGAGATGATAAAAATAAAGAAATACATACTCTCTCCAAGTTAGGGTAAATGTCTTATATTTTTATGTCAAATTGACCATCTTTATATAAGTATATAATAAGACGAAACTTAGTTTTTTGGTTTTCGTCTTTAGTAGGAGCCTAGAATTTAACTAGAACTAAAACACTTTTTATGCTCATATATAACTATAGGATTAATTTAACTAGAACTAAAACTCTCTTTATGTTCCTACAAACTTAAATATTAACTTATTATTCTACAACCATTTTATTTTTTATAAGAATCCTATAGTTACTTGGTTATATAACAAATTTGAACTTTAAAATCATATTTAGGATTTTAGTTTAAGTTTCTACTCAACTTAGGAAAGTATTATGAGTACATACCAATTAATATTAAAAGACATTATATATGTGTGTGAAATATATTAATGATTATTTTAGTTACCAATTCTATTACATATAGAGACCTTTAGTTAATTAATGTTTCTAAACAATTCTAACTTATATATTAGTTATTAAAATTTAAGTAACTAAGAATGTAAAGATCACCAACTAAGAAAAGAGAGGTAGGAACAAAAAAACGGACATTAAGAAATGAGAGAGAATCTGACGGAAACATTCTCAACAATTGTAACAAAGGCTCCTCAACCACCAGACCCTCCCCGCTCCCTCCGGATTCATCTGTGGTGGCACTATAAAAACAACGTTTTACTTTCAAAGAAGCTTTAATAAATGATCCTGAAACAGAAACTAGAGAGATGTACAGTGATGAAGATGATTATATGGGGATTGAAGAAGATGAACATGATTTAGAGGACTAAGTAGTTACTTCATTTGTGATGAAACCAGAGTTAAAATTAAAAGTTTGTAAACCTTGGAGGAAATCAATTGTTCTAAAACTTCTCAGTACGCAGTTTGGCTATCAGACGACTGCAGTTTTAACCACATCGACTTGGGTCATGATTTTTATATTGCTAAATTTGATTTGGAAGTGTGTTGTTTCCCAAAAGCACAATGGAGATCTAGAAGGGGGTCGAACATATCTTTAAAATTTTTTGCATATTTTAAAGAATTGTTACCGGATAATTTATTTGATCAATTTGATTTAGCACAGCGGAATATTAGTTTAGAAAACTCCCCTTAAAGATTGATCACAAAAACCAGTTCTGATTTTGGTTTGATGAAACACCACCACTTAACAGATATATAACAATTATAGCAGATATGACAGTTATATGACTGAAAGTAAAGAACACAAGATATTTTTAAGTAGTTCGGAGACAGAACAACTCCTAATTCACTCTTCTACTCCACCGAGTAAGATATCCACTAAAGGATATAGGCCCAACAAACCATTTACAACTGAACCACTTAGGTTCGTTCGAGTCACTGAGTCTACACAATTCGGTCACACAGACCAGGTCACTCTTGACCTCTGAATCACTGAGATTCCTTCGAGTCACTAAGTCTCGGCAGTTCTGACTTGACCTCTGAATCACAACTGAATGTTGATTTGTTGAGGTGCTACTAAGCTGTGCAATAATGCTTGATCTCCTCAAGTACTTAGCAGCTTTGAACAAGTCGTTCAGAATCATAG
This sequence comes from Panax japonicus, assembly GCA_020205505.1. Classification (NCBI taxonomy): domain Eukaryota; kingdom Viridiplantae; phylum Streptophyta; class Magnoliopsida; order Apiales; family Araliaceae; genus Panax; species Panax japonicus. The sequence goes on along the minus strand of CM035110.1, from coordinate 23,823,587 downwards.
AGTAGAGCTTTGAATATTTCGACAGAAGTTCGACTTTTTGTTGTATGATTCGTTCTTAGATCTGAATCCTCGTACGCCTTTTATAGTCCTCTAGAAACTAATCCGTTGGAGAGTTTTCATTATAACATTTAATGCTCTGTTTTGATTGTTCCTTTGATGTTGACTTCTAAACTGACTTAGTAGGTTTGCTTTTGGCTCTGGCTAGGTCACATCAGTCAGTTGTCTCACATACCACGCGATAGTGGTGTCACATCTTCTATATAGCGGTTTAGACTTGAATCTTCTTATCTGAATTTGAAGATGGTGAGAAGTGTCTTGGAATCTTCGCATGGGAACCCTCTGATGTTGTCAGACATAAGACCGTTCTGGCATGCTCTACGAATTTAGTCAATATTCAAGTGACGAAGTTCTACGCCTTGTTCTATGACCAGCTCTATAATTCTCTACCTTTTGCTTTATGAAATAATACTCCTTGATACATGGGCAGACATTGCAGACTTCTGAATACTTTTGTAGCTCTACGATGCCGAGGACAGCTCTACGGTCTTGTTGTCCTTTGAACATTTTAATTTGCCTTAGTTGTTGCTCTACAACTGCTAGGTTAACTCTGCGAATACTTATCATCTATACAACGTGGCAGAGTAACATTATGATCGTTTAACAAGACTATACGATCAATTTGATCCTATTACATATTCATTGAAACAGCCCAAAGGATCAACCTAACAAGTTTAATCGTTATAGTTCAAAGTCCTTGTACATAGACTCAGTAAAGGACTGTACAAAACTACTGATACAAATATACATTATAATCACATCACCAAATTTAAATATGCGGAGCATAATCATTCCTAACAAAGTGGATTTCAATTTAGTTCTAGAAAAGGGCATATAGTTCTTGGGACAAAATTTCTTATCGATTACGAGATAGAGATTAAATTCACCCTTCGATTTCACGTATTTCATCTATAGCAAGGTAGATCCGCCTTGCGATTACCTATGGAATATTATGAATCAGAGGTTCTTTGGCAACTAGCAAAAAAAATCGGGAAACCCATTAGAATTAATGCCATTATTTTAGCCCAATCTAGAGGACAGTTTGCAAGAATTTGTGTTTAACTAAACATGGACCAGCCTCTAGTTAAAGGATTGATTGTGGTTCTTTTCAACTAATAGTTCAATATGAAAATCTCCCTTCCATTTAGAAATAAAGTCTAATTGGAGTGTGTAAAGTTTGGGCAATGAAAAGGTTATTTGGGATGTGTAAAGGCTGAAATGTGTAAAGCCTATAGGGGAGATGTATATCCATAATTGTACACATTATTACAACCTTATCCCATAAACTCTACAAACATTCTAAGGTTCTATATATATGTGGGATTGCTTTACTATTATTGTACAGATCAGATAGATATCAAAAGAATTGTGGATGACCACTTGAATACAAAAGTTTATCAATATATATTTCTTATTTTTTCTTACTTTGTTTTATCTATCATTTCACAATATGTTATAAGCACGAGTTTCTGCCCAATTTTGGAAAGGAAGTTGTCCTCCCATTGTTCTTCAAACATCAAAGATTATTTGTGTACGTAGTTCTCTCAACTCACTAAAAGTTTTCCTTTTAAAGAATTAGTAATTATTCTATTTTTTTGTCTTTACATTTTATGCTCATAATTTTAGTGATTTTTAATTGATTAGAAATTTTATGAGATTCATGTAATCCTATTGTTGTATGTTTTAACGAGATTTACGTTTATTTAGTTAAAAAAATTGTTAAAAATGTTTAGTAATATATTGTCTTCACGTTTATTTATACCTATAGTTATATATTACGTGTACTGATAATCTTTAGAAATATAAGTATTGTGTCATTACAATTAAATTTGAACAAGTATATGTAGTACTGCTTCATTAAAATTGTGTATGATAATATATATATATATATATATATATATATATATTTAGTTATTTAATTTCTTACATAATTATAAATTTATATAGATGTCGAACCTTACAAAACTTAATTTGTTGCCCTTGACATCTCGGGCAAGAATTACTCGGCATGGACCCTTGATGTTGAGATTCACCTAGAGGCAAAGAACCTTATAGATACAATTAAGGTTGGCAATCAAGCATCCCTGCAAGATCGTGCAAAATCAATAATTTTTATTCGTCATCATCTCCATGAATAATTAAAATACGAGTACCTTACAGTAAAAGACCCTCTTATCTAATGGAATGATTTAAAGGAAAGATATGAGAATCAAAAATCTTTAATCCTCCCAAAAAGAACAATCATCTGCTCCTCTAAGCATGGTTTCGAATGCTTCCTCTAACAATATCCCAAGTTCTAAGACAACTTCCAAAAGGAAGGAAATTGTTTTTCAATTCCAAAAGACAACCAAAAGCTCCAACAAAGACGGTTAAAGCACTTCTAAGGAATACACCCGAAGAAGTTGTAGACGAGAGACATAGCAAGCATTTGAGCCAAATTACTATTTAAAATAATTTGAGAACACCGGAGGAAAAGGAGAAAGTCCAATGCACATTGCCAACTTTTTCTACAAGTGTGGCATACCATTCAATGTTACAAATGCAAAGAGTTTTGAGGTAATGATCGAGTCCATAGGGCAATATGGGTCTGGTTTAAAGCCTCCAACGTGTCATGAGTTGAGGGTTCCTTTATTTGAGAAGGCAAAGAAGCAAACCGATGAGTTAAAGTCGAAACATGAAGTTTTTGGAAGCAATATGGTTGCACACTCATGTCCGATGGTTGGACAGATAGGAGGGGAAGGCATTTGTTGAATTTCCTTGTTTATAGTCCGAAGGGAACTTACTTCATGAGTTCTGTTGATGCCTCCAATCAGTTGCAAGATGCCACAATTTTGGAAAATCTCCTAGATAGTACAATTGAGGAAATTAGCCCCGAGTATGTTGTTCAGGTGAGCACAAACAATGCCTTTAATTATAAAGCAGCGAGGCATATACTAATGGAGAGGAGGCTTACACTATTTTGGACACCTTGCGTCACTTACTGCCTAAACCTTAAACTAGAGGACATAGGCAAGCTAAAGCAATTCCAGCCCACAATCACAAATGTAAGAAGAATCACAATATTCATTTACATGCATGGTCGTCTTCTTGATGCGATGAGGGAAAAAACAAATGGGAGGGATCTTGTGAGACCAGGAGTTACTAGATTTGCTACAACTTTCCTCACCTTGCAGAATTTGTACAAGCATAGAGATGCATTGAGGCATTTGTTCATAAGCGAGGATTAGACAAAATCTAAATTGTCGGCTATCGAAGCGGGGAAGAAAATATGTGATACTGTAATTTCAACTACATTTTTGGCATCATGTCAAGGATTGGATTAGGGCGTCACAACCACTTCTTGTAACCTTGAGGATTGTTGATGGTGATGAGAAGCCTGCTATGCCAGAAGTTTTCGCTGCGATGAAATGTGTGAAGAAAAAAAATCAAAGATTCATTTGATAACAAACAAAGACTCTACAAGAAGGTGATTGACATTGTTGAGCGGCGATGGGAAAGCCAAATGGAACAAAAATTATATGGGGTTACATTGTTTCTCAATCCAGACAAGTATTTTGATATCAAAGAGGAACGTTCGGTATTAATTGGTACTATGCAAGAAGACTTCAATGACATTCTTGCAAATGTGGTGTCCGAGCTAGATTTGCTAGACAAGATAAGCAATCTAGTCGATAACTATGATGCTTCTTGAGATACTTTTGCAAGAGAAATGGCGCTTAGGCAACGAAAATTAAAGAATCCTCGTACGTATATTGAAATATATATAAAGATATAAAAGATAAATTATAATTATATACATTCTTCCTTTTCTCCTTTTAAAAAAATTTATATTCTTTTAAATGCTTGCTAGTAGATTGGTGGAACGCTTTTCGAGGGCAAACTATTGAGCTTACAAAGTTTGAATTCTAGGCCTTTGTTGTTCTTCTTTCGATTGTGAGCTCAAGTGAAGTACATTTGAGCTTGTAAGTAATTTATATTGTTGGTTCAAAAATAATAAGTCATTACTACTACTACTAACTATTTTTTATAGAATTAAAATTTTATCATTAATATTATTATTTTTGTTTTATTTATTTTAGATTCATATGAAGAAGAGGAATAGATTGGAACACAAACGATTGACTGACTTGGTGTTTGTCCAACACAATCGAAAGATCGTCTCAAGGTTCCAAAAGAGGCATTAACTTGGAATTTTTTTTGATCCATTAGCCATTGATGACTTTGAATGGGATAATGAATAGATCAATAATGAGGCCGATATTGTTCATCCCGGGAGGATCTTACATGGAATGATGTGGATCGAGCAACCGGTGCATCCAACACTTTTGAGGGTTGCAATTCTTCAAGGAAAGGCTCGTGCTAATACTAGTGATAATGTCATTACGTACTCTCGACATTGTGGTGGTTCAACTTCAAGAAAATCAAGGTTAACGGATTCCGACTCCGATGATAAAGTTGATGAAGAAGAGAGAATTTCAAATGATGATGAAGATGTGGAGGATGATTTTGGAGAAAGACAACCTATGTCATTGAATGAGAGTAGTTCTCGTGGAGGAGATGGAGATGAATTTTTTTTTGATGAGTTTTCTTGAACGATATTTAGAGACTAGTGTTGAGTCTAGAAATTATTTTGACTTGCTATGTGGTGTTTTATTAGTTATTAGACTAGTAATATGTGATGGTTGGTTGCAACTTTACTTTCTATGTGGCGTTTGTTGAATTCTTTCATTTCTTCTACCAGTTTTTAATATCCAAGTGTTTTATTTTTGGATTGTTATCGCTAAGTATTTATATAATTGTGTTTTTAACGTTATTCCATGGTGTTATGTTTTGGGTTTTAATATATATGAAATTTTATTGCCAATATACTTGTTAAGTAAAATAAATAATATATAAATTGCACATTGTAAACGACTTGTCATCATACGGACGTCATGGCCTTCGCCTTGTCGCCTAGGCATCCTAGCAGTCGGCTACCGCCGTGGCGCCCTATGCCCTAATCATGTTCGTAATCCAAAATTCCAGCCTGTTAAGAAAATGGTTTGGTCTTCTCCTCCTGCTTTTATAAAAGTTAACACAGATGGTAGTGTGTTTGAGGATGGTATGCCTGGTGCAGGTTCGCTTCTTAGAGATCATAATGCTAAATGGATTGCAGGATCCTCAAGGAAACTTCATAGTATTCCTGTTGCTATGGCAGAACTCTGGGCCATTCAAGATGGCCTTCAGCTGTGCTGGGACTTAGGTTATAGGAACGTTATCCTTGAATCAGATGCTAAGGAAATGCTCAAGCTTTTGTCCATTCCTACAAATGTTCCGTCACTTATAGTTAACCTGGTGGAAATTTGCAGGAACCTGTTGTGGCTGGAGTAGGAGGTCAGGATTCATCCAGTCCTTCGGGAGGCCAACAAACTGGCTGATGGACTAGCAAAGAAAGCAGTATTTCAAGAGGATGTTTTTGTGCTGTTGAATGATCTTCCTTCCTGTCTTATCTTTACTATCTTTTGATCTTAAAGAGATAATCACCCCTTGCTGTGTGGTTTTAAACCCTTGATCATTTGACTGTTGTATGTTTTTGTGATGTGTTAATATAAATATTTCGTTTGTTTGCGGGAAAAAAAAATAAGTAGCTAGCTTTTAAAACTAAAATCATATTGGCAACTCATTATTCTATAATAGTTATATTCCATAATAACTATATATTGAAAATATAAAAAATATAAAGAGTAAATAATAATTAATATAAAAAACTGTAATGTATATTACAAAATATATTAATGATTAATCTTTAGTAAACTTTATTTCATAGGAGTCCTTACTTAATCTGACTTATATATTACTAATTAAAATTTAATTACCTTTTAAAACTAAAATCATGATCATAACTTATTATTCTACAATAATTTTATTTTTTATAGAATTTATTTAGTTAATTAATTATACAATAGAGTCTGACTTAATAGAATCAATTTTATGTGGACGACATGTAAACTAGTGTTTTTACAGCATCTAATAGGAATCAAGTAACTTTGTATTTTTAGAGAAAATTAACAAGTTTTGATTCTTTTAACAGATTATGTAATATTATTTACCATGGTAAAATCCATTTAATAATTTTAACACAATCAAAACTCCTTAATTTTCTCTCAAATTGTAGAGTTGGCATATTCCTATTGGATACTGTAAAAACACCTGTTTACAGACAGTCCTTGTAGAATTTATTCTCCTGAACTCTAAAAAATGCATATATAGATATGAAGGATTGAATATAAAAAATTATTAAATTTAAAAACTATATAAAAACTTACTATTAAATTGGAAATAACAAATTAATTACATTAGTAACACTCAATTGTGAGTTTTCAATAATTGTATGTGATTTGTAGTCATTCGTTTTTGAAGTAAAATTTGTAGTCATTCTAATAATAATAATAAGTTAATTTGAAATTCAAAAAATATATTTTATAATCATTATATATAAAGTAAATAAAAATTAAAAAATAATTTTATTTTAATAACAAATCCGTGCTTCGCACGGAGCACTTAGCTAGTGTATTTAAATTTTCAAAATCATATACTTTGTATTAGTGTTAAATTATATTTAGTTTATCATGGTGATGGTCTCCTTGCACATATCTAAAAGAATAATAAGATAATTGATTTTAAAGATAATCAATTTCACCTTCAAAGTTAATTGAGGACATTTATGTTGAGACGGATTAATAATGAAGACAGATAGTATGACTCACCTTTAATCGTTTATCTTTCGCACCAAACAGCTTGATAAAATTGTATGGTGGCCTCTGATTGGCCCGTAATATGCCATTGTGAATAGCTGAAAGTGAATATGTACACCCGCCAATAACATATTTAAAATCTCCAAGCAATTTTCTTCGCTCTAGTGCTCCAGTTGGATGACCCCACACCAATATTGCATGGATGGCCATCATATTGTATAGATTTATAAAAAAGGAAAGTTTCTCCTCCCTAGGTATATCCGGCAGATCTACCCTTTGAAGCTCCTCAGTTATCCTTAAGTACCTAGAAAAAGAATATTCTAAGTTAAGTTATTGCAGTAAGTATATCCATAAATTTAGGACTCCAACAAACCTTGCAAATTCCTCACTCCCATGGATACTTCTATAATCAACATGCTTTCCATCTTCAGATGTGTAAGCTTCAAAAATCGAATATGACAAAAACCTTAGTCTTGATGAAATTTCAGTTATGGCCTTTGGCTTCACTTCAATTATACCCCTTGGAATGTTTTGACATTGAGAAACAAGAGGATCATGGTCCAGAAACCGATACAAGTGGTTGCCATCCTCAAACACATTCTCACTACGGTAAAATAGAAGTATTCTTATTAGACAAATAGAGATGCCGATGAAATATGTAAACCTAAGAGATAGAGAAATGAGTGCATACAATAAAAGATATGAGATTGAAGGAAAGATGACTCGGGGTACTCACTCAAGAACATGTTGAAGAAAGAGTTTGCATGCAAGCTTTCGACCAAATTCAATGGCCTATTTTGTAAAAAAAAAAAAAGAGAAATAGTTAACAATGACATGAACAAGATAGAAAATGTATCATATCAAATGCAGGTTCCACTTCTCACCTAATGGTTGGTTGTTCATACTGGCTTTTGGTAATATCATAATATATATATATATGGGGAGTGATCCATAGCTAGCATTAGCTATGGACACTATTCCATCAAATGCATCTCCTACCGTCAATAGGATATCTCAATGGCCAATATTTAAAAAAATTTTGCAGCTTCCGGAGGTTAGAGGGGTGAACATAGGGAGCTTCTGGGAGTTAAATTCTCGGAAGGAGTGAATTTATTTATTTTTTCATCTTCTTCCCCATCTTTTCGGTAGCAATTTTTTATGGCGGTTGACCACCCAAATGCAGGGGGTAAATGTGTATTTTGTGTTAGTGGTGCAAACCCATGTCTAGTTGTCCACCATCACAAATATATAGATACCCATGTATTTGGGTGCCCGAATGCCAATCTAAAAAATAATTGCTGCAAACACTTATTGCGGAAAAATTTGGGAAAGAAGATGGAAAGATTAAATCCAGGACTTTAACCCCCGGAATCTTCCTATTTTATCCCCTGTAACCTTGAGAAGCAACAAAAAAAATTAAATCTTAGCCATTGAGAATCTTGAGATATTCTATGACAGTGGGATCTCTCTCCTATATTTATATAGTAAATATAAATGTATAAATAAATTTGATTGTTTTAAAGTATGATAAAAATCAAGCAAACTACTGCGGAACACTTATACTATAAACATCTCCGAGTCTAATACTCCATACATTCTAAAGCTAGCGATACATTTTTCTTTCTTGTCCATTCCAAAATTTGAGATAAAGCTAATGATACGAATTGAAGGGATATAAAATGCAGTCGAAAGGGTAGAAATTATGGTCAAATCTTGTTAAATCGGTAGAATGACCGCACGATCAATTGGCATGAAAAATTGACTAGACCGGCCAAAAGGAAAATGATTGTTAGAAAGCTAAGAGGAACAAGAATGTAAATTTTTAAACTTTGAGACAAATTTTGAAAAAAGGGTATAATTTCGTGGGTATGTTTCACTAATGTGTAATCACCACACAAACACACACACACACATATATATATATACGAGGAAAAGCCATCCAACAAAAGAACATAGATACGATATTACCTTGGTTAGAAATATTATAAAATATATGATCTAAGCAAAATGGAATTGATTCATCTAGCTGGTAAAAGCTTAAACCCAAACCACAACGATGTTCAAGTTAAACCGAACTACTAATTAGGTTCTATGACCAGAATTGAAGTGGATTAACTAAATAATAGAATAAATCCAAAAGCTTGCTCGCCGCATCCAGTTTGCAGCAACAGTTATATCCCTCACACTCCAACTTGTAGTTAATTCAAAGCTTAAGATTACACTTTAAGAATTTTTAATCTTTAGTCTGATTCTAACAATATACTGTCTTCGGAAAATGTAAAAGATTTTAGTCAGTCAAGACGCAACATCCTCTCAGTTAGGTTTTTAAACATGAATAATTAATGAAGGTGGACTTATCAGAAGTAGTTCCTCGAATTTATTATTTAGCAAACAGTTTAGCCTTCTATCCATATGAATGAGCCACTTAAAGTTAAAGCTGTGCAACCGTGAACAACCACCACATGTCGAACTTGAAAATAAACAAGCTACTAACCTCTTCCCTTTCCAAGCATTGATCTTCTGACAAGAAACCCAAGGCTTCAGAACCCAGAAAACAGTTGGTAAACCTACGCAGTCTATAGAACCGATCCCTGACAACAATAATGTTTTTCATTTTTAGAACAATGACAGCTAGCTCGTCAATATCCCCACTACTGGAAACATCATCTTCACCAGAAACTGGTGGTATGGGAGCTTCAATTGATGGCGCTTCGTTAGATACATACTCAATCTTCTCAGCCAGCTTGCCAGACTCATCCAAACCCTTGAGCTCATTTAATCCTCCTATATCAACTTCATTAAAGAACACTCTAGGAACAGCAGAACACCCAACCATCTTCTCAAGTTCCAGCTTTCTGCTAGGGTACACATCAAGATTGATCTCAACATATCTAAGTCTTTTCATATGCAGAAATTGCCTTGCCACTTTACAATCATGGCATCCTAACCTTGTATATAATAAAATTGTTCCTTTCATGGGTATTGGTTGTCCTGATTCTTCAGTGACGTCCTTCTGGATTGTTTTGTTTTCTACATCGTCATCGTGTGAAACCCCAATTAAGGCAAGGGGATTCCATCCAGATTTCGCTACTGTTTTCTGAGATACTTCTTGGGCTTCGCTTCCTTCATGTGGATTTGTGAACTCCTTACTAATGTTATTGGCATTGCTGTTTAAGTTCTTGTCTTCTACATTATGGACGTTCACTCCATCATCACTTTTCCCAAAGCGACGCAGAACACTACAGATTGCAACTACACTTTTTTCCCTTACAAAGTTTTTCAGTGCCACTGCTTTCTCAGGCCAAGCAGATACTGGCTTCTCTTGGTCAAGATCTGTGGTATGAGTTGATAAACTCGCATTAGCTTCCTTGCCAGGGACTTCAGTGCCATCACATGCAGGCATCTCTTCTTCATCATTAGGATTTCCCTTCAGATTTTTCTTTATCCCTCCAGAGCTTTCAGACTGTAATCCCACACTCTCAACTGTCTTACCAAGTACCGTTTCATTCTCCGCTTCAGGACTTTCTGTGTTGTTGCTTAGTAAAATGGTATCTCTAGGTGCTTCCACTTGGTCTTCTTTCTGAACATCAAGTTTCTCACTTTCCTGCCCAGTAGATGCATGTGATTCCTCTCGGTCTCCTTTCTGAAAATCAAGTTTCTCACCTTCAGGATTTTTTGTAGCTAGATGATTCAACGTACTTTTATCTGAAGAGACTTCCTCTTCCTGGTCCTCTTTTTTCAAGTCCTCAGAATAGCCCTCCTTCTCATATTCCTTTTCCTGGTCTACTTTCTGGGTATCAAGTTCATTTTCCTTCATGTCTAGAGTCAGAGGATTCCCTATGTTTTTCATTTGAAAAACCTCAGTTGGAGAACTTGACATATTATTCTCAGTGGAAATTTCCTTCTTCTGGTCATCTTTCTGTATGTCATGTGCATTTTCCTCCACTTCTACAGAAGAATTTGCCAAGTCATTTGTGGGATAAACTTCAATTGGAGAACTTGGCATAACCTTCTCAGTGGCATTTTCCTTTTCCTGTTCTTTCTGAGTATCAATTGCATTTCCATCCACTTCTACAGTCACAGTATTCGGCAAGTTTCTTTCTGGAAAAACTTCGGTTGGAGACGTTGACATATTTTTCTCAGTGGAACTTTCCTTTTTCTGGTCCTCTCTCTGGATATCAAGTGCATTTTCCTGCAGTTCTACAGTCAAGTTTTTTGTGGGAGAAACTTCAATTGCAGAACTTGACAAATTATCCTTGATGGCATTTTCTTTTTCTTGGTCCTCTTTCTGAATATCAGTTGCATTACCCTCTATTTCAGCAGTTGAAGTACTAACAAAAAAATTCTCAGTACAAGTGTCCTTATCCTGGTCTTCTTTTTTAACACCAGGTGTATCCTCCTCCATCTCACCAACCGAAGAGTTCATCCTTTGTGTCTCAGAGGTCACAATTTCAATAATGCCAGAAAAGTTCGCAATATAACTTAGTAGGATATAGCTCTCATTAATACTAAACCTTGCTGTTGTTTTGACAACATTTTACAGAGCTATTGGAAAAAATCTGCAACAAAGTTATCAGAGAGCTCAAAATATGTTAAAGGTTTATAGCAGTACATGGCATTTCAGTTTTAACAGATCAGAATATGAGATTCTTTATCATTGTAGTTACAGGGTTGATTTTAAATTCTAAAAGGTAAAAAGAGTATTTATAATTAAAAAAAAGGCAATTGCTGAATAGAAAGAATTTTACCAGTTCCTAACTTCAAAAATCAAAATATCATTAGCAGAAGATAACAATCAAAAATAGATGATATCAATGTGACTTCTCTTATGTCAGCATCTTAATAAGTAAGTTCGCTTACCAAATAGTAAACACCTGCAAAAATTTTAAACTTATTAGTCTGAGGTTAACACTTAATGTGTTTTAAAAATCCCACCCTAGTCCACTTAATCCCCACCTAGGCACTAGGCGGGTCCTCTACCGCCTAGATTTGGTTGAGCGCCTAAGTCCGTGGCTAGGCAAAATCAAAAATTAATAATGACTTTAAAATTGTACAATTCTTGAAATGAATTCATTAAGCATTAAAAGATTGTTTTTTTGATAAATTTTCATGTAAAATTTTAAAAAAGCTCATCTACTATATGTTGTGTAGTATAATAAGTATATATAATAGAAAAGTAAATAAATGAGACCGCCTAGTCGGAAAACGCTTAGCACCGCCTAGGCACTAGGCGCCCCCTCCGTCACCTAGCAATTTTCTGAACACTTTCACTTATTTATAAAGTCCTTGCTATTGCTTTCAAATTGCACCTATATATTTTGTTATGTGCCCATGGCCAATATGTGGTCGCTATAAGCTCCTGATACAAGACAATATGGAAGGAGCTCAGTACTACTACATATTTATAAGCAGTACATTCAATTACTGCTAAAGAAGCAAATTCAAAACAATTTGAAAAAACAAACAATTTAACCAAGTAATACTCAAAAATAAAATCCATATTGGGGAAAAATTGAAAATACATAAACACACAAATAAAGATATGCACAAGCATAGTATTAGACTTATATTTCATGAAAAATCAGGTCGAAAATGAAGAATATCAAATGTCATGGTCGATGAACACCCAACAAATACACATCTAAACATTTTGAGAACTGACATTTGAATTAATTCAATTCATATCATAAACACAGTTATATAGATGAACAACATTGCAGGAATATCAATTACCGATTCATATATACATAAATTTGTGCGCATCTAAATTGAAATGAAATGAAGGGGAGAAAACTTACGGATCTTACTAAGAGATGAACAAAAATGTAGAAAGTGGATAGAGATTTAGATTTGAAGTAAATTTGGGGGATTTTGATTTGAAACCGTCATGGTATGAGGCAGAAGAGGAGGGAAGGTGACTAACGCGAGTAGCGGGAACTCCTTTAATAATAGTCAAATAATCTCATGTTTATACTAATATTTACGAAAGGGTCATGTTTATACTAAAATGACTTTCTCCCACTCTTTCGTAACCTTTCTTCTTTAATATTTTTATTTTTTTGTAAGTGCATATAGGGTGGGCAACTGGTAAAAATGGGCCCGAATTGATTTGGTACCTAACTAAATTGATACTGAAATAAGTTAAATTTTGATACCGATACCGGTATCGGTTGGATCGGTTTACAAGTTCGGTACTGGTTTTATCAAAAATTAATATAATTATTATTTTTATGAATATTATTATTATTTTATTATTATTATTATTATTATTATTATTTTATTATTATTATAATCATTATTATTTATTATTATTATTAATTAATTATTTATTAATAATAAAAAAATTATAAAACCAGTATATACCGGTCCAGTCTGGTAATACCGAACCATAAAAAGATCATACCAAAATGGGTACCGAAAAAACGGTATATACTAGTTTTTTTGTACCGAAATCAGACCAATTCTTTTTGTACCGAACCGACCAGTTCGATCCAGTCCGTAAAACCAAAAAAAATTGAAAAAATCGAACATTTTGCCCAGTCCTAAGTGCATGTCATACAACTAGTCACGTATAACTGTTAGATATATATTTCTATTACTATTTTAGTTTGTGTCACTCTTTTTTCTATTTGTGTTTCTGTTCTCCCATACCCATCCTGTTATAATCTCTTTTCCTTAAATTCTTATTCTTATTTTTAATTTTTCTTATTCTTTTTTCTTTTGCACACATAATGTTTATAGACACCCAAAATTTGCACGTATTTTTCTGGCAAAAAAAGCAAGAACATCAATCCACAACGAGCCTAAAGTAGGGATGGACAACCGATAAATACCGGCCCGAACCGAACTAGTACCGAACTGAATCGATATCGAAACCGGCCAAATTTTGATACCGATATCGGTTGGACCGGTATACCGAACCAGTTTATTGGTTCAGTACCGATTTTTACCTAAAATTAGTATAATTATTATTTTTATTATTGTAAGACCCCAAATTATCAATAAATGAAATTTAATTTCCTCTATTTATTATTTTGAAATAGTAAGGGGTTGATTTGATTAATGTGGTTAGTTATGGGTAAAATGCGCAAATATTTTAAAATAAGCATATGGTTATAAAATATTCATTGTTGTCGGAAAATATTCGTTTGGTAGTTAAATATTCTTGCTGTCGGGGAATATTCGTACGACGGCGCAGTCTTTTGTGGGCCCCATAACGGAAAGCGATTGGATGAAGAAAACGACAAATATAAGTTGTTTATAAATAACGGCGTAGTTGTGACCGTTAATACTGTTGGAATACCCGGTGGTTAAAATACAGTAATACGCATTGTTGCACAGTAGCACACGGTATTGCACCAATTATTGATTCTTACGTAAGAAGACATTACTCAATAATTGTTACAGTAATTACTGTTCAATATTTTATTTTATTGATTCAATAATTGCTGCGTTGATTTTTTATATTACTGTTATTTCAATAATTGTCACTACACAGTATTTTTCATTATCGGAGCAATAATTCATATTATCTGAATAATATTATTAGAAAACATTATTGGCAATGTCTAGAAAGTTCTGTCTAAGGAGAGGTTTGGTCACCTAATTGCGCGCCAGTAAGGAGAAATCTTTATTGGAAAGCCCCCTCTTTCCTGGGAACGACCTGGTTGCCAGTACTGTGATTCTGTAATATTATTTGTGAATAATTAATTATTGATTTATATGATGAGGAAAATATTAATTTTATGTGGATATAGATGGAGAAAATTTTTAATGTGACCATTGTTGAAAATTAATATTTTATCTTTTTCTGATAAAATAATTCATTTAAATATATTATTATATTTTTATAATATAATAATGATGATATTTTTACGATGAATGTGGGATATATGAGTATATGTGGAGAAGGAGTATTTTTGTTACCAAGAATATTTAAAGCATGTTTTATGTGTCTGTGGACACCATTTCTTGACTGAAATTTGATTATAGCTTGTAAAATCGACCGTTTATGGATTTCGGTTAATTTCTATTTAGAATTTGGAAAAACTTTCTTCTGCAAAGTTGTAGAGAATTGAATTTCCTATAAAAATTCGCGAGATTCGAATTTTCGGACAAAAGGGCTATTTATTGTGAATTATTGAAGTTCTGAAGTTCCGAAATAATTGATTTTTGGAAGTTTTAATTGTTTTAATTAACAAAAACGTTTTTTGTGTTTGGTTAGCCTCATTAAACACATGCAAGTTGCTGAATTCAGAAGGTTCTAGGTGCGTAGACAAATTTGTATATATATATATACAGAGAGGATCAAGAGCACTCTCTTTAAATAGCACTACGCCTTAAATAGCACTCTTGTATCAAAACGACGTAGTTTTTGGAGGACGCGGTGGCATTTTTGTAAATACGCGGTGGCATTGTATTTACAAAAATGCCACCGCGTCCTCCAAAAACTACGTCGTTTTGATTGTAGAATGCTATTTAAGGCGGAGTGCTATTTAAGGAGAGTGCTCTTGATCCTGACCGTATATATATATATATATATATATATATATATATATATATATTATTATATTAAATTTTCTACTTTGGTGTTCTAAGCATTTTCCTATAAATAGGGTGCTTAAGTTAGAATTGAAAATCACACCAGAAACTGAAGTTTTCTCTCTCTATATTATCGAGCGTATTCTTGTGAGTATTTTGAGTATAATTTGAGTATTGCTATACGGTGCAAGTTCAATTCATAGCCTATATCCGGTGTTTCAACTAGAAGTACCGTCTTTCGAGGTAAGGGATGTTATTTTCTTCTCAAATGATATTACTTCTTCAATATCATTATGCTGAAATATTGATTGGAACTTTTTATCAAATTTGAAATTTTTTCATATCGGGGTTACTATTCATGAGTTACTATTCACGAGTTACTATTCATGAGTTACTATTCACAAGTTACTATTCACGAATACTATTCACGAAGCAGGATGATATTTTTTGGGAAATTTCTATCTTTTGGTGTCGGAGTTACTATTCATGTATACGGCACTATTCACCGAAAAATGAAATTTCTTCTTTTTGTCCAAAATATCTATTATGGACACTAGCTTTGATTGTATCCATGTTTTGATCATTCTTTAATTTTACCCCACTCTGATTACTTATGAAGTATTTTTGAACTTGGATTGTTTAAAATACGAATCCTTAATATTTGTTCTTTTGTTTCACTGGATTCGTCTCCTTTAAAATATTTTTTATCATCCTCAGTCCTAAATGATGATATTACTAAATATCTTTGGCATGTAGTGCAAAGATGAATGATTTCTTGATGAATATCTTTGGCCCATAGTGCAAAGATGAACAGGTGTTGAGATGAACATGACTGACTGATTAATATCTTTGGCCCGTAGTGCAAAGATGAACAGGTGTTTAGATGAACATGACCAATTGATGAATATCTTTGGCCTGTAGTGAAAAGATGAATATTTGATTCCAGATATATATTGATTGATGTTACAGGGATAAAATATCGACGATGAACTTTTAAATTCATATATAGAAGATAGTAGTTTGCATTCTCTACTTAACTCTTCTAATGAATTGTTGTTTCTACTGCAGTTGTTGATTTAAAACTGGTTGTCTATTGTATTCTATTAGATTTTTCCCCGTTGAAGACTAACGATAATTTGTTGTATATTATCTTAGTCATAATATTCTTTACTGGGCTAGTTGAGCTCACCCTTTTCTTTTTTGTTCCATTTTTCTTCTCAGGAGGCGAGAATGTAGCGAGTACTAGTCGGGGTATGGAATGAAGGTTCTAGAGAGAGTTGTTTAGTAGTCCTCACCATTTTTTTATCAATAATTATGATGGGGATTTATTTGCGTGTGGATATTTTCTAGATGGCAATATCTGTATTTAAACTCACAGTTTATCTGTTGTAATAATAAAGTTGTAGTTATTTCTGTATCATGTATTTGGCGACTCAAAATGGGTTGGATGGAATGGACCTATTTTGGGGGCGTCGCAGTTGGTATCAGAACTTAGGGATATGATCTCTAGCGGAGATCGGGGAATAGAACTAGGAGGGGAGAGACGAGTAAATCCTTCGCTAGTGTGTCCTACCTAAGCTTATTTGTTAGTTGGTCAGTATATAGGGATATTATGTGATATATTGATTTCCTTAATTAACCTTTGTTTTATGACAGTATTTGAGAATGTCGACTGAGAATATTAACAGTGGAAATGAGACCGTGGAGACGCATGTACTCACCAACGAGGAGAACGTGCAACAGGCTGGTAATGTACCTCCTGTGAACAACACCACTGAGCAGATGATGAACGAGGGGATGTTTAGAAGTTTTTTACAGTTCATGCAAAATCAGATGAGGGAGACTCGTGTTCAAAATACAGGAGGAAATGATAGCAATTCACGGGTGGTCACAGCCAAGCAGTTCAAAGAGTTGGGACCACCAGAATTCTGGAGAAAGCCGGATCCGATTAAGGCGGAGACGTGGGTCAAACAAATTACCAAGATATTCGATGTCTTGGGATGCACGGAGGAACAAAAAGTTCCATTTGCTACTTTTATGTTCCGTAACGAGGCAGATTACTGGTGGGAATCTGTGAAGCATACTCATCCAGCTGCACTCAGCATGTCATGGGAGTCGTTTCAGAAACAGTTCAATGACAAGTACTTCCCTGAAAGTATTCGTCATATAAAGGAAGTGGAGTTTATTAGACTGGAGCAGAATAACATGACGGTGTCCCAGTACGAGGCGAAGTTCGCGGAGTTATCCAGGTTTGCACCTCATTTGGTGGAGAATGAGGAACGTATGACGCGGATGCTTCTGAGAGGTTTGAAACCCGGCATACATCAGTATCTCATTTCTCATAAATTTTCTCTCTATTCAGATGTTGTCAACAGGGCTCAGTTGTTAGAACGAGTTAACGAGTACGTTCAACCGAGGGACCATAACCAGGATCATACCGAAGATAGCAGTCATCAGAATGACGATAACCAGCGGAGAAAGAAGAATACGGACAAAGGCGGTAACCACTCTGGTGGTAATCGTGGCCATGAAAATAGAAAAAGCGAGTCGGGAGGAGATTCAACAATGACCATGTGAAGACTTCAGCGCCAGTAGCAACTGGTTCCAAGGGAGGAGAAAGACCACCGGTCGTATGTTACAAATGCGGGAAAGAGGGACATATCAGCCCAAACTGCCCACAACAGTTTAACGTATGCTATAATTGTGGAAAAGAAGGACATATCGCTCGAGATTATACAGTATCAAAACCCAGTCCAGCGGGAATGGTGACTCAAAAGGATGTCCCAGAAAAGTCAAAGTCAACGGTTCCTAGAAGAGCATTTGTCGTGACCGGTCAAAATGTGAGGAACCCGAACGAAGTTAGCACGGGTTAGTTAATTATAAATTCTTGCGAAGTTTATACCTTACTAGATACTGGTTCTACCCATTCTTTTATCTCTCTTGCTTGCGCTCAACGTTTGAACTTGACTACGGAGAAATTAGACTTTGACCTATTTATGGAGACTCTGTTAGGAGAAACTTTCATTACATTCGTTGTTTAGAAATCTTGCTTGATTCAGGTTGGCACTATCACACTACCTGTTAACCTTATTTCTATAGAGATATTTGCTTTTGATGTGATTTTAAGGTTAACTACTCATCATGCCGAAATTGATTACTTTCGTAAGGTTGTTAGTTTTCATATTCCTAAGCAACCTGTTATTCGAATTCAAGCAATCAAACCATTGTAGTCAAACATTTTCATATCAAGCCATGAGGTCATTCGTTTATTACGGATGTCAAGTTTTCTTAGTCCATGTTATGGATTTAAATAAAGACACATCAGATTTGAATAATATTCCTGTTGTTATTAATTTTTCCTGATGTATTTCCTGAAAAATTTCTTGGCTTACTCCCAAAGCCTGATATTAAATTTTGTATCGACTTTGAACCCGGTACAAAACTCATTTCTAAAATCTCATATCAAATGGCTCCTATTGAACTTCAGGAGTTAAAAATTCAACTATAGAATTTGGTACCTAAGCCTTTATCTGGTGACTTCCTTTATGGAATGCACCGAAGCCAGACTCTCCGTAGGGGACAATATTCGTACGATAGTAAACTGATAGGTGTCATTGTAACGTGCTATCCAAGGTTAGGATATGAGTCATAGTTGAGAACAACCTAAGTCGGTAATCGAAATATGTAGCTTTCTAGGCTTAGTTGATTATTATCGGAGATTTGTTGAAGGATATTCTCGAATCGCTATTCCATTAACGGAGCTGACTCGTAGAGATACAAAGTTCGAATGGAGCAAGGAATGTGGGAAGAGCTTCAAAGAACTCAAAAGGAGACTCATTTCAGCACATGTTCTGACCATGCCATCCTGGAAAAGCGAACGTGGTAGCTGACGTGTTGAGTAGAAGATCATATACAAGTAGTACGAGTACGATATTGTCAAAGACTCATTTCGTATAATTTACAAATAATAGAGATGGAGATGAAAACTCTAGGTACCCACGTGATGATATACGAGTAGAACCGACTTTAATCGATAAAGTTAAAAACGTTTAAGTTACACACTGGAGCTGATGAATATGAAGAAGGAGGTACAAGAAGTTGTTATTTCAAAAGCGAGAATCGGTGAGGTGAGAAAAGCTCAAACCTTCGATTTATTAATCCATTTGAAATTCTCGATCGAATAGGAACTGTGGCCTATAGACTCGTTTTACCGCCAAGTATGACGCGTGTTCATAACGTTTTTCACGCATCGAAGTTACCAAATTATGTGGACGACCCGAACGACGTCATTGAGTTAGAACCGGACGAGATAGCCGAAGACTTAACGTATGAAGAGGTACTTGTCAAGATTTTGGATAGGAAGGAGTTTGTCCTACGTACGAAGGTCATACCACAAGTTAAAATTTTGTGGAGAAACCATGCTATTGAGAAAATGACATGGGAGTTGGAAACAGAAATGAAAGCGAGGTATCCTCATCTTTTGAAACACCAGGTACGTACGTCAATTTCGAGGACGAAATTTCATAAGGAGGGGAGGTTGTAAGACCCCAAATTATTAATAAATGAAATTTAATTTCCCCTATTTATTATTTTGAAATAGTAAGGGGTTGATTTGATTAATGTGGTTAGTTATGGGTAAAATGCGCAAATATTTTAAAATAAGCAGGTGGTTATAAAATATTCATTGTTGTCGGGGAATATTCGTTTGGTCGTTAAATATTCTTGCTGTCGGGGAATATTCGTACGGCGGCGTAGTCTTTTGTGGGCCCCATAACGGAAAGCGATTGGATGAAGAAAATGACAATTATAATTTGTTTATAAATAACGGCGTAGTTGTGACCGTTAATACTGTTGGAATACCAGGTGGTTAAAATACAGTAATACGCGTTGTTGTACTGTAGCACACGGTATTGCACCAATTATTGATTCTTACGTAAGAAGGCATTACTCAATAATTGTTACAGTAATTACTGTTCAGTATTTTATTTTATTGATTCAATAATTGCTGCGTTGATTTTTTATATTACTGTTATTTCAATAATTGTCACTACACAGTATTTTTTATTATCGGAGCAATAATTCATATTATCTGAATAATATTATTAGAAAACATTATTGGCAATGTCTAGAAAGTTCTGTCTAAGGAGAGGTTTGGTCACCTAATTGCGCGCCAGTAAGGAGAAATATTTATTGGAAAGCCCCCTCTTTCCTGGGAACGACCTGGTTGCCAGTACTGTGATTCTGTAATATTATTTGTGAATAATTAATTATTGATTTATATGATGAGGAAAATATTGATTTTATGTGGATATAGATGGAGAAAATTTTTAATGTGACAATTGTTGAAAATTAATATTTTATCTTTTTCTGATAAAATAATTTATTTAAATATATTATTATATTTTAATAATATAATAATGATGATATTTTTACGATGAATGTGGGATATATGAGTATATGTGGAGGAGTATTTTTGTTACCAAAAATATTTAAAGCATGTTTTATGTGTCGGTGGACCCCATTTCTTGACTGAAATTTGATTATAGCTTGTAAAATGGATCGTTTGTGGATTTCGGTTAATTTCTGTTTGGAATTTGGAAAAAATTTCTTCTGCAAAGTTGTAGAGAATTGAATTTCCTATAAAAACTCGCAAAATTCGAATTTTCGGACAAAAGAGCTATTTATTGTGAATTATTGAAGTTCTGAAGTTCCGAAATAATTGATTTTTGGAAGTTTTAATTGTTCTAATTAACAAAAACGTTTTTTGTGTTTGGTTAGCCTCATTAAACACATGCAAATTGCTGAATTCAGATGGTTCTAGGTGCGTAGACAAATTTGTATATATATATATATATATATATATATTATTATATTAAATTTTCTACTTTTGTGTTCTAAGCATTTTCCTATAAATAGGGTGCTTAAGTTAGAATTGAAAATCACACTAGAGCTGAAGTTTTCTATCTCTATATTATCGAGTGTATTCTTGTGAGTATTTTGAGTATACTTTGAGTATTGCTATACGGTGCAAGTTCAAGTCATAGCCTATATCCGGTGTTTCAACTAGAAGTACTGTCTTTCGAGGTAAGGGATGTTATTTTCTCCTCAAATGATATTACTTCTTCAATATCATTATGCTGAAATATTGGTTGGAACATTTTATCAAATTTGAAACTTTTTCATGTCGGGGTTACTATTCATGAGTTACTATTCACGAGTTACTATTCACGAGTTACTATTCACAAGTTACTATTCACGAATACTATTCACGAAGCATGATGATATTTTTTATGAAATTTCTATCTTTTGGTGTCGGAATTACTATTCATGTATACGACACTATTCACGAATACGATATTATTCACCGAAAAATGAAATTTCTTCTTTTTGTCCAAAATATCAATTATGGATACAAGCTTTGATTGTATCCATGTTTTGATCATTCTTGAATTTTACCCCACTCTGATTACTTATGAAGTATTTTTGAACTTGGATTGTTTAAAATACGAATCCTTAATATTTGTTCTTTTGTTTCACTGGATTCGTTTCCTTTAAAATGTTTTTCATCATCCTCAGTCCTAAATGATGATATTACTGAATATCTTTGGCCTGTAGTGCAAAGATGAATGATTTCTTGATGAATATCTTTGGCCCGTAGTGCAAATATGAACAAGTGTTGAGATGAACATGACTGACTGATTAATATCTTTGGCCCGTAGTGCAAAGATGAACAGGTGTTTAGATGAACATGACCAACTGATGAATATCTTTGGCCTGTAGTGCAAAGATGAATATTTGTTTCCAGATATATATTGATTGATGTTACAGGGATAAAATATCGACGATGAACTTTTAAATTCATATATAGAAGATAGTAGTTTGCATTCTCTACTTAACTCTTCTAATGAATTGTTGTTTCTACTGCAGTTGTTGATTTAAAACTGGTTGTCTATTGTATTCTATTAGATTTTTCCCTGTTGAAGACTAACGATAATTTGTTGTATATTATCTTAGTCATAATATTCTTTACTGGGCTAGTTGAGCTCACCCTTTTCTTTTTTGTTCCATTTTTCTTCTCAGGAGGCGAGAATGTAGCGAGTACTAGTCGGGGTATGGAATGAAGGTTCTAGAGAGAGTTGTTTAGTAGTCCTCCCCATTTTTTATCAATAATTATGATGGAGATTTATTTGCGTGTGGATATTGTCTAGATGTTAATATCTGTATTTAAACTCACAGTTTATATGTTGTAATAATAAAGTTGTAGTTATTTCTGTACCATGTATTTGACGACTCAGAATGGGTTGGATGGAATAGACCTATTTTGGGGGCGTCACAATTATTATTATTATTTTATTTTATTTTATTATTATTTATAATCATTATTTTATTATTATTATTATTAATTAATTATTAATAATAATAAAAATTAGAAAATCGGTATATACCGATTCGGTTCAGTAAAACTGAACCATAAAAAAACCGTACTACCGAAATCGGACCAGTTCTTTTTGTACCGAACCGAACGATCCGGTCCGATCTGAAAAACCAAAAAATCGAAAAATTTTGCCCAGTCCTAGTCTAGGGTGTCAAAGCTAAGATTATAAAACATAGAACAATTACTTGGAAGCCACACTTGGACCTTTAGGTAGCAAAGTGCAAAAAGGAAGACAATGGATTAGCCAGTGTATTCAAGAGGATAGTTTTTCCCATTTTCTTCTTCATCCCATATCCAAAAGTCAAATTTAGTGTTATTGCATAGGTCTAGGAAAGAGTTTTTTGGATTGGGGTGACATGCCTTTTAATTCTTTTCGGGTTGAAAGTTATGAACGTTACAGTGCACGATACGAGAATACAAATAGCTTGGGACCCACAGCCTGGCTGCCGTAGGTACACATGTGGCAAGCCAAACTGGGGGTATATAGGGCTTGTTGTGGTCATTTTGCACGAGAAAAAGAAGAAAAATAGAGAGAAAAAGTGTAAGAAAGAAGAAAAAAAGAGAAAAAACAAAAAAGTGAGGAGAAACTCTTCTAAATTAGATCTAGGTTTCCAATTTTTCATCAAAGCACTCAAGAGGCCTTTTGCAAACCTAAGGAGGAAGGAACCATTTTTTGCTATAAAAATCATATTTATCTATTTATTTAATGTTTATTTATTTATGTTGGACATTGCTTTATTAATAAAAGCACATCATTTATCATTCATTAAATGATCATTTAGTTTATTTATATATATCTCCATATTATATATGTTATGGTTTATGTGTATAAATAAATGTTATACACAGAAGATATAAATTATTTGTAATATATAATTAAAGAAACAATGGTTTATAACCTAGGATAATTTGGAAATATTATCCTTTAGCTTATAGTACTTCAATAGGGATGATTTATCTTGATCATGAAAGTTGGACTTCTAATTAAAGTATTAATGAATTAATAGTGTGCATTAAACGGATCATGTGATAATATTTTATTTATAAAATATTTTCACATAAATACTAATTAGTAAAATTTCTTAATTTTGAAATTATAGTGGACTTAATATATATATATATATATATATATATATATATATATATATATATTGATGTTCCGATGAGTGAGATTATATCGTGTTAATTGATACCTCGAAATGTTAATTAATATTATGAACATTATTATTGTCAAAACATCTATAAGATTTTTCATAAGATAATTTATCATTGATCATAGAATCTTGGCCGAGTCTTTTAATATTTATTATTAAAAGGATTGATTTAATTGTTAAATTAATTTATGATCAAATAGAGATAAATTATGGACTTATGAAATTAGTTTAAATGTATCGAAATTATATTAATTGATTTTGAAATATTTATGTACATTTATAGAGGAAATATTTACAGTTTATTAATAAATGGTTTATTTAATTAATTCCTAGACTGAAGTGCAATTACAATTATTTAGTAGAATTAATTGTAATTAATATTTATTTTGAATATTATTATTAGATAATAATATCTAGATAAGTATTGGAGCCAGAAGAGAAATCCCTTAGGATCCCTTTCATAGCCTAATATGGACCAGATTCATAAGAAATGGTAAGGATTAATGTTATTATATTTATCATTGATCAGAAACGTCTGGGAGACTTTTCTATTAGAAGAAAACACAAAAATTACGTATTCTCTCTTTCAACCAAAGAAAAATAAGTTTTTCTAGAAGGGTGCTTTGGAGACCACACTTCAGGTTCAACATAAGGTTATAGAAAGGAACATCTTGAGAATATAAGTGACTGTACGAAGATTCAAAACGTGCTAATCCAACCAAATACTAGGTAACAAATTCGTACTTTAGATATATGGTATATGTCGACGTCGGGAAAAATCTCTCTTTTCTTTTTGTCTTATGTATTTTGTTTGATTTTTCTTGTTTTCCTCGTTTCCAACTTTTATCCTTTGATGTGTCAAGTGGTTTATTAAAAGGTGATTTTTTATGGAAAAGAACGACATTTAGTTGACTTATTTTATCAAAATTTGATATTTATGACTGGGCCGAATGAGACAGAGTCGCCAGTTGATATTGTGACGGCCCCAAATTCAGACACTCATATCTTGAATTTGGTTTGTCAAGTGCTAACTCTAATATCATACAAAAATCATCACAACAAAATAATAGAATAAATTACATTGTTATAACATAATTATTCTCGTCCCAAGGTGACGTAACTTAAAATATCTCTTACATACCTTAAACGTAATTAAACATAGTTTAGATATAACTAATACATAACACAACTTATGTCATTACATGACCATAAAAATCTCCACTAAATATAAATTACTCCATAACTTTGCCTTTGCCCTTATCAATGCCTGAGGGACCGCCTTGCTCTTGCTTAACTGAAATGTTTTTAGGGAAAGCAAGAATGAACAATAAGTTTGCTAAATAAATAATATAGCAATAAGGGTGTTCAATATAGTTTTATATTTCTCAAGGGTACAATAATAATCATAGTTCAAAGATAGCAAGAATTATCAATGGTTCTCAGCAATAGTCGCTAAGGACATAATATCAATAAGATTCAATACTTAATTAGTTCGAGATTTCAAACTTATGAATACTGAGCAGCCACTAAGGACTATGAACTTCTACTAGAATTAACAGTAATATACTGATAATCCAACAAAAACGAGTATAACAGGTGATCAGCCTAAAGTACCCTACGTTATGTATATCATTTAATCATACTCAAGTGCGCACGTAGGTCTCCCGAAAAATATAGTTTCCCCTTCAAAGAAGGTTGTTCATCTCAGTCAATACAAGATTATGCACAAATCAATTAGTTTGGATCGCTTTCAAATTATGATTTAGGTCTAGCCGAATCAAGTGGCTTAGACCGCTCTTTAATTATATATAAGAACAATTATAATTTCAATACTTGAAATCAAAGTTCAAGGAATATATACAACTTCTATTCTAACTATGAAGCATTATGTCATAAGATAAGAATCATACTTTTAATTATTTACTTGTACAATCAATAATAGTACAAGCTCAAGTAATGCTCAATAAAGAGTAGGGTTCGAGTACTTGCCTTCGTTGATTACCAACTTATAGCTTACTAGTGCCCAAAGAACTATATTATCTTATTTATATATACACATTAGTCATATATACATGATATAAATAAACCAATCTCCTACTCACGCATAACCATTTAGCATATAATTTAAGTTCTACTTTTCATCATATAATTATTATATTCTCGTCTTATTGTATTCTATCTTATAATCTCATACATACATTATTATGTACCAAATCAGTTTGTAAAACCCTATGAAATCAAAAATTATAGTTCGTAATCATCTTTTGAATTTAACATTCAAAATTTTATAACTACTCATTACACATTTGATTCTATCATTTAACATGCTTCTTGATATATTGGATAGTGTACTGGTCATATAATACAAGTTAAGGTAATAATGTAAGTATGCATTGATTCTCAAATTACAAACAGAATGCAAACTCAACTGCAGGATGGCGTAGCTGTGCCCTGGTTAGGCTTAGGGACGGTACACCTGCGCTGTCCTCTAGCCTGACCAGAGTTGAGCTTTTACTCTTCCTGGATCAGTCTCATGATAACAACACATTGCATATTAGCATGTTAAAGGGTCTCGCATGCTTTCATAGTGATCTTACACTTATTCTTGATATGTTATGGTTTTAGCTTAGGATTTCAAATGAGTTAAGGCTAATCAAGATCATGAAATTACAAAGGCTACATTGTCCGCCATGCATACATGTGAGATAGTCATGAAATCAGTTAATATGTATGTTTACAAAGGTTCTCATCCTATACGCATAACTAGTATCAATTATTTCCTCAAAACATCTCTAACTCATGCTTGAGTAACTTTCAATATGTTTAATCAAAATGAGCATATGTATGTAATATGTGTGGCCATATAAGAAATATAAATCACATATGTTCTAAGTTCAGAATGTGCACCACATCATGTTTATTAGATTATAACACATCCAAGTTTGCTTTTAAAAGTTATTTTAAATAAATTGAAATTACATCTTAGTACAGATATATAACCTTGAATCACATGTCATACGTAGCTAAATCATATATTCATGTTCACAAAATCAGAACTTAAAGTTCATTAGTTTCATTAAGGTTTATTTTCAAAACTATAATCTTCTTTAGTTCATGCATACTAACACAACCAAATCATTCATGCTACCCCAAGGAACCTAAATCCTCACGTTAAACTTATTTCCATGCATGTTCAAGTTATATCAGTCTACTAAAATTAACCAGAATGAAAACAGAAGTTAGAATCACATCTTGGGGTCCGGCGTAGCTGCGCTGCACCCTAGTACAAACTAGGCGCAGCTGTGCCCTTCCTGGACCAGACCCAGAAAGGTACTCAGTTTTGTAGAGTATCAACCCACTTCAAATTTCTTTCAATCAAGCATACTTAAACTCATTCTTAGAGGTTCTATACATGTATACAAACTTCATACACACTTGATAGCATGCTAATTCATACTAATTGACAGAAAATTCATGAGAATTATACGAATTTGACAAACTCAAATTTAAGAACAAAAGTCAGAATTTTATACCTCTTGAAGCTTAAATGGATTCCTCAATGCACTAATTATACTCCCTCAATGCTCAGCAGCTCTCACTCTCTATATGCAACTTATTAGTGAAATTCTAGCAATTGAGAAATAAAGAATTTGGTTGCCATTTATAGAGAAATGGCTGTCCAGTTCATAGCTTTGTTCTCTATGGTTTGAATTAATGAAAAATGGAAGGAAACAATGGGTATAAAGGAGTTGGCCAACTACCAAACTTGTAGCTATCATCACAACAACACTGCTAGGAAGCTGGGGTTTACGCAATGAAGAAGTAGACTACTGTTTGGCCACTATTTGTGCACTGAGTAGTTTTAAATCTCAGCAACGTGATTAAAATGCTTAGTTTAGTTTTTTTAATTCCCAAAATATAATTTTAATGTACAATTGTTACTACAATATGAAAAATTAGGGATTTAATATATGCCCATATCATATAATCCATGTACATTGGGTCCACGTAATTTAATATTTATAACATGTAGAGACTCAATTTAATTGGTCAATAACAATTTAATATTTTCTTTTACTATTTACTTACACCTTAGTTGTAACAATCCAGAATCTTATTTATAATTTCAAATATTTATTAAATTAAATAAATATTTTTAATTGATGTATTTGTTGTTTAGTAGATATTTGTTGGATTATTTATTAGTAAGTAAATAATTCATGAGTTATAGAAATTAACTTAATTAAGATAAAAGAGTGATGAATTAAATTTATGAGATAATACTCTAATTTAACTTAATAACTAAATTAGAGAGTTGTTAAGGATTATATAGTTTGCTAGAATATAGTTTTAATTTAATTTAGTAATTAAAGTGATATGTCAATTTATTAAGTAAAATTATAATAAAAATTATAATTTTGTGGTAATTAGTTTTGTTTATTTATGTAAGACCCCAACTTTTATGAATAAAGATGATTTTTCTATAATTATCATTTTTGAATATAATGGAATGAATTTGTTATAATGTTATAGTTGTGGGTAGTATTTATAAATTCTGCAAAGTATGCAAGTTGTTATATTATATTCGATTGGTCGGGAAATATTCGTTTTAGCAGGGAATATTCGTACAACAGCGCAATCATTGGTGAACCCCACAACAGAATTATTGTTAGATTGAGAAAATGACAAAAATATTTTTATAAAAATAATGGCGGAAGTTTTGCCGTTAATACTGTTGAACTACTCGGTAGTAAAAGTACAGTAAAACGCGTGGTTGCATAGTAGCACACGATATTGATTATTGATGCTTACATGAGAAGTCACTGAGTTATACTCAATTATTGCTATAGTAATTGTTGCATCATATCTCTCATATTATTAATTCGATTATTGTCACAGTATCATCTGCATTATATGATATATTATTAAATCAATAATTAAGACGACAAAGTTATTCATATTATTAAATTGCAATATTTACAATGTTTAGAAGTTCTGCCAATGAGAGGTTTGGTCACCTAATTGCGCGCCAATATGGAGAAATTCATATTGAAAAGCCCATTCTTTCCTGGGAACGACCTGATTGTTAAATATTATGAGTTATAATATTAATAATGAATAAGTTCGTGTTGATTAAAGATGAATTTGATAGTTCTATTATGTTGGGATTATTGGTGTTAGTTGAAATCGACATCTATTCCGATGATAATTGATGTTTGGGGGGTTATATTGTTAAATCGGGTAATTTATCGGATAAATGAGCAATTAATTGCTACTAATTCACATGCTTATATAACTATTTATTCACATGTGTGTACTATTGAGTCACACTCACTTACTATTAGGGGAGTTGGTGCAAGATTAATAATACTTGCATGACTAAGTTAAAAAGGGAGGTATAGATGGAGGTACTATACCGTATTTCGTATTTTCACATGATTATAACTATTGATTCACATGATTGAACTATTGATTCACATTATTTACTATTAGGGGAGGTGGTGCAAGTTTGATAATACTTGCAGGACTAAATTAAAAATGAAAGAAAAATTGGAGGTATCGTACTGTAATTTTTCGAGCCCCAAAACGTGCAATTATCGAAACTATATTTTTTTATAAATAGAAGCTCATTCTTCCTTTATTTCTCACCAATTCACCAAAGCTATAGAGCATTTATTATAGAGAGAAATTATAGAGAGAAAGAAGAAAAGAAGTCTGCTACATTTCTAATCCAGTATCTAGCTTTATTCTAAGGTAAAGTGTATTATTTCTTTTGTATTCATGAAGAGAGCTTCTGTTATTCCATTCTTTATTATTATGTTGGAATAACCTGTCTATACAAAGTACCGCATACATGGTGAAATTCTTCTATTATTCCATTCTTTATTATTCTGTTGGAATATTCTGTCTGTGCATTTTACGCTGGACCTGGTTCCGTCTTTATTATTCTGTTGGAACATCCTGTCGGTGCGAATTTCGCCTGAACTGGTTCCGTTATTTATTATTCTGTTGGAATAACCTGTCTATGTGAAGTACCGCATGCATGGTGATTTCTGTTGTTATTCCATTCTTTATTATTCTGTTGGAACATCTTGTTGGTGCAAATTTCGCCTGACCTGGTTTCGTTATTTATTATTCTGTTGGAATAACCTGTCTATGCGAAGCACCGCATGCATGGTGATTTCTTTTGTTATTCCATTCTTTATTATACTCAGTTGGTTACAGTTTTAACTTCTATACTCCATGAAATTAGTGGAATATCCTTGATATTTGCGCTTCATCCAGTATCTTTTCATGGAAATATTCTTCTGAACATTCTTGAATTTTAATCTACAAAGAAGTATCATGTTGACAATTTGGATTTATTAGTTCCTGAATAAATTAATTATTTAACTTGTTTTATTGAATTCTTATATCATTGTCATCATCCTCATGTTTATATTTTTTTTGAAAGTCATCTGTGACCTGTAGTGCATGGATGGACTTGGTATGATTATGACCAGGGATTATTCGGTGTAATAATGTTCGTAATGTTACAAATGATGTGGTAAAAGTCCTCATTGGCCAGTAGTGCATTGATGGACAGTTGTTGGCATGAGACCATTGATGAATACATGAATATCCTTGGCCCAAAGTGCATGGATATTTTGTGGTCGTAACCCTAATGAATATCCTTGGCTATAGTGCATGGATGATGTGGATTATTTATTAAGCTGAGTCTCAGCGATAAAAAGTGATGAAAAACCTTTTTAAATCATAAAAGATGGTAGATTTTATTCTCTACTTGACTCTTTTAATGGATTGCTTGTTCCCCTGCAATTAAACTTGATGTCAATTATATTTTATCAGTTTAATATTGTTGAAGGCTAATGATAATTCATTATGCATTATCTTAGTCATAATATTTATTACTGGGCTAGTTGAGCTCACCCTTTCTTTCACCGTTGTCTTCAGGAAATGAGAACGTAGCCGGTACTAGTCGGGGAACGGAGTGACTGTCCGAGATGGTGTCTTAGTAGTCCTCGCTATTCTATAAAATAGTGTGATAATAAATATAATGAGAACTTTTTCTGAGAGTGGATATTGTCTAAAAGATAATATTTGTATTAAAACTCAAAGCTCTTGTTGTATATTTAAGATTGTATTTGTTTTCTGTCACTACAAAAAAATGGGGCTTCAGCAACAACCGATTTTCGTGGCTAAAGGTGCCAAATTTCGTTGCTAAAGGGTTTTGTCAATGACTTTACTGTCGTTGCATCTTTCATTGTGCAATAAGCGTTTCTAATTGTTCCGCAACGAACGTATTTTTTTCGTTGTCAAAAGTAATAAATTTTGCAATGAAATTTGGCTATCGTACAGAGACATCGATCCTTTAGAAACAAAATGTATTGTTGCAGAATAATTAAAATGTCGTTGCTAAAAACTGTGACGCCCCCAAAATAGGTCCATTCCATCCAACCCATTTTGAGTCGTCAATAACATGGTACAGAAACAACTACAAATTTATTAATAAATTATAAAAACTGTGAGTTTAAATACAAATATTATCTTCTAGACAATACCCAAATAAATCCTCATCACAATTATTGATACATTATTATACAAAAATGGTGAGGACTACTAAACAACTCTCTCTAGAACCATCATTCCATATCCCGACTCGTACTCGCTACATTCTCGCCTCCTGAGAAGAAAAATGGAACAAAAAGGAAAAAGGGTGAACTCAATTAGCCCAGTAAAAAATATTATAACTAAGATAATATACATAAATTATCGTTATTCTTCAATAGGGAAAAATCTGAGAAAATACATTAAACAACAAGTTTTAGGTCAATATTCGCAGCGGAAAATAATAATTCATAGAAGAGTTACGTAGAGAATGAAATCTACTATTATCTATAAATTTAACAGTCCATCAACAATATTTTTATCCCTGTAACATCAATCAATGCACATCTTGAATCATATATTCATCCTTGCACTACAGGCCAAGGATATTCATCAGTTAGTCATGTTCATCTCAACACCTGTTCATCTTTGCAATACGGGCCAAAGATATTCATCATAAAATCATGCTAGGAATCTCCACATCCCCTACGATCATAGAGTGGACTCTGAAGGAAGAAGAACCATGTCCAAGAAGTTGATCGCAGAGTCTGATCACTCTACTGCTTATGATGTTCAAATCCAATCTAAAGAGTCTCCTTTTGATCAAGCACTGCTAACAAACACTCCATCATCCTCCACAAGCAGTTGGTACTCCACTGTTGTTCAGATTATCCACACCTTTGAAAATTTGTTCAAAGATGACAATCGTAAAGTCCAATCCATTGCTCCACCTGAAGCTGCCAATGATCAAACTACCTTGGAGCAGGAACTACTGAAGAGCTCTGATGACTTAACCAAGAAGATATCTATGCTCACTGAAGAAACACAAAAGCACACAGGAGCAGGAGATGATTCTTTCCAGCACAAGCTTCAAGCTATCTTGGCTGATGTATCTCTTAGACTGCAAGAGAGAGATAACATCTATCAGAAGGCCATCCAAGATCAGAAGGCAGAAGCTCTACAAGTTCAGAAGGCCAATGCAAAGCAGATCGAAGCCCTCTCTGACAAGATTGACGATCTGAAACAGTCCTTCTCTGTGCAACTTGAACTCGGACAGCAAGAACTAAAGTTTGAAGTTGCAAACTCCTCCTACCTGATGGAGCAGCTTATGTCCAACATGGAGCAGCTCTCTCAAATGATTGATGACAAAAAGGGGGAGAAAGAGAGGCAAAGAAAGAAGAGGAGCAAGAGGCTTCAAAAGAAGAGCAGGGGGTTAAGGGAGAAAAAGTCAAAGAAGAAGAAAGCAGCAGCAGATAGAGAATCATCATCTGAGGGGGAGCCTGAAGATGATGATACCAAGATCACAGAAGCTGAAGGGGAGCCAGATCAGAAAGATGATGAAGGGAAATCAAGCAAAGAGAAAAGGTCATCATCAGAGGAGAAGCAAGAGCAAGAAGCAGCAGCTGATGAGTAGCCGATCAACAAGAATCCTGGAATCATATATGGAGCCAAGGAGGTATATCTCTATTCTATAAGTATGTTCTGGATCCAGGATTTAGAATGTCTGAATATATAATTGCCATATTAATATAAATGACATTCATGATTAACTGTTTAGAAATACAGCTTCTCACTGTATCTAAGATTCATTCATAACATGCATGTGCATTTATTATTTTTGTCATAATCAAATAGGGGGAGATTGTCAGAAATAAACATGTGAATTATATTCCTATTTATATATGATTTGATTATGATATATATATGAATGAATATGCAAGTATGTTTGCATGAAGAAAAGCTGTTAAGTCCTTTGATAGATAATAGAAATATATGTACAAGGACTTAGAATGAATTGATCAAAAATGTTAGGTTGATCCTACATAAGCAAAACGGCTTTGTAAAGTCCTTAAAAAGAAATGATGTACAAGGACTATAAATATAGAAAGATTAAGCTTGTTAGGTTGATCTCATAATGTAATAGATAGGCTTGTCTGATCGTCGAACACTGCACCAGAAGTCGTAGTCTGCCAGGAGAGTCAGAGTCAACTCGGGAGCTATCGAGGCAGAATAGGAGTATGCAAGAAAGTGAGATCTCAGAGTTCATAGACTTCCAGGAGAAATGAAGAAGGATCGTAGTGTGTCGAGAAGAGCCTCCTCGGGATCGTAGTGTACTGAGGAAGTCATGTTCTGAATCGTAGAGACAACCTGCCTATAAGCCGAATGACAATCTGCCGAAGCTATGTATGAAATGCACTCTACGCTCAGAGTCGTAGAGTCTAGCGATGCCGAAGTCAAAGACAAGGATCGTAGACCACACTCTGCGATCGTAGAGTCCAATGAACAAATGCAGAGATCGTAGTCGGAAAAGATCAGATGAAAACAAGCTCAAGTCAGCGATCGTAGAGTGGACTCAACGTTCACCAAGCTAACTCTACGATCGTAGTGTGCAGAGTCAAAGATCATAGTGTGATCTCGGGAACGTAGAGTCTGCACAGTCGAAGCTGAATCGCAGAGTGCAGAAATCGTAGAGTGTCAAGATCTGATCTTCAGGATCGTAGTGTCTGCACAGCCGAAGCTGAATCGTAGAGTGCAGAACCACGACTCCAACAGTAAGGCTCACAATGCAAAGTCAGAATCGTAGAGCATATATGATTCTCAACGAATGAGCACTCCCAGAATATCCAAAAGTACGAAGCCTCTTGTTGGCACTGCAAAGATGTAATCCACAAAAGGGAACCATAGAGCACTCAACGAATGGCATGAGGGCTAGCAGAAGAAGTAAGCGCCAAACCAATCAGCATCAAGATTGAGTTGAAAGGCCGTTCGTGATGAAGTCTTCCACAAGATGATTCAAAGAAGACTTCAGCAGTTGACTAAGGAAAAGTCAGGTAATGCAGTTGCTATCAAGAAAACAGAAGTATTGAAGCACTGCACAATACAAGGAAGAGGTGTTCTACACTGAAGATCCAATCAACACTCTTCAAGATCGTATTGTTGTCCCCACCAGTCAACAAGACACTACGATCAGGTCCCTGAAGACGTGCATCAGAATCGTAGAGCTCGGATACCTGAAGATTGAGGCATTGGCAACGGTTCAATCTGAATGGTAATTCGGACAAGTGCTTATTGAGAGCATCGATGCAAAAGGACAACCTCTGATCAAGAAATCAGAAGAAATAAAGTCTTCGACCTGCCCAGGATAGTAAAGTGATACATCTGACAAGGTAGGTGAAAAAGTAGACTGCAGAGTCAGAAAAAGTATGTCATGTCACATCAAGCAGTCTACATCAAGCAACTTGAGATCTGTGAAGACATTTGAATAGCTTCCAACGGCTACTTTCCAACGGAAGGTTTGGGAAATGAAGAAGAGCTTCAAAGATCAAAGAGAGCTGAGAAGTTGAGTTTTGGAACGAAGGTGGACTGATCGAATCAAGTAATAGTGAGTCCAGAGACTCACTCTACGATCCACCTAGAACACTCAAAAGTCAAATAAAACAAGAAGTAGAAGTGTGAGTTCTACTATGTAGAAGTGAGAGTTCTACTACATGAAGAGTGTTCTGAACTGCCGAGAGAAAGAAGAGCATCATGCCATCTGGATGTCCATCATGGGAAGACTCTAAGTACAATAGAGAAGAGCTTATGGTCATCTTAGCAAGTCCATCATGGGAAGGCATCGAGTAGCAAGAAGGGAGATCACAAAAGCCATCTTGGTGTCTAGCTTGAGGAAGCTTCTAGGTACCTTGCAGAAGAGCTTACAGTCATCCTAGAAGCCTCTCATATGCAGCCATCAAGTACCAAAGAGAATGATCTTTAAGGCAGTTCATCAAGGGGTCATCCGGAGTAGTTAAGCAACCTAAGAAGCTGAGCATCATGCAACACTCAACTGCTCTTCAAGGATGATCAAGCCGAAGCCGCTAAAGATAAAAGATGTTCAGAGCATGAAGACATCTTAGCAGCTCAGCACCGACTCCAACAACAACAACAACAACTCAAGAAGCCAGGGCCTGAGAGGTCCTTGTCCTAAGGGACTAAACAAAGCAGGGCCAAAGGGTCCTTGTCCAAAAGGACTAAATGAAGTTCCAAGCCTGTTGAGCTTGAAGAGTTCCTAGGGAACTAGAGGAGTCCCAAGGCTGCTGGCCTTGAAGAGTTCTTAGTGAACTGAAGTCCCAAGGCTGCTGACCTTGAAGGAATCGTAGAGATTCAGGGTGCTGCCCTTCCTTAGTAGAAATCCTGCTAGTTGAAAGCAGAAGAGTGGATTAGGAGCTTGAGTCTCTGAACCACTTAAAACCCCTTGTGTCTTTTACATTATGTCATTTACATTAAGTCTATAACTGCTATAACTGCTATGTATGTTTTAACTGCTTACAACTAAACTAACTCAACGAACAATGTTTGTATGATTATGCATATATCAATGAAGGAGGGGAATCTTTTATTTATTCCGCTGTGCTTGAAAAGATTCTATGTTTGTCATATAATCTAATATGAACAATACTTCATAAACCAGAAAAGTATTTTAAAAGAAAAGAATCTATTCAACCCCCCCCCCTTCTAGATCTATTGTGCCCTCTGGGATCTAACAATTGGTATCAGAGCAGGTTCTCATGCTGTATTCTAAAGCTAATCGCTTTGAGTCTGATCCAAGGCACCAACATTTTCAGATAATTATTATCATTTAACATGATTTTTCAATCATTAATATCATATTAATACGAATTAAATACTACTTAATTCTATTATTATTAATATTTATTTCATATCAAATATTAATGAAATATATGTCATAATATTATAATATATTTATAATATTTCAAAGTATTTTTAATACCATATAATCATATTTATATGATTTTTAAACAGTTAAATCCATTATCCGATAATTTTCATTAATATTAAAATATTAGTGTTTTCATGAAAAAATATCAACAGTTATATTTTATAACTTAAAATATTTTTCTAACCCTTAAATCATTTTTGTATGATTTTTAAAACATTAATTCTAATTTTTTATAATTTATTTAATATATTTATTAAATAAATCCATTATCATTAATATTAATTTATTAATAAAATTTATCACAAAATATTAAATTTCATTAAAAATAACTTAAAATAGTTCCCTACACTTTAATATAATTTCAAATGATTTTTAAAATATTACAATCATTTTTAAGTAATTTATTTAATATAATAATTAAATAAATTAACTATCATTAATATTTAAAAATATTAAAATATTAATGAAATATATTCCAAATTATTAAAAACCCATTTTAGGCTTTAAAATAATTTTTACAAATTTATTATGAATTTCAAATATTTATTTTCTATTTATTCTATAATTTTAGTTTAAAGTTGGGGTCCTCCACAGAAACACTTGTAAACGGTAATCTAATAGTCCGATTTGGCCCCACTTGGTATCATTAGAACCGTGACTTCCCGAGCTACGTTTTAGGCTCAACAAACGGTCCATTTGGCCAAATATAGAACCCTAAAAACAGGGCACTACCGACTAACCATTACATGCCTTGTAAACATTTTCAGTTTTGGAGTCTTTTTACAGAAACACTTATATTACGAGATCCACTACTCCGATTCAGGCCCAATCAAACTCGTTGGATCCGTATCTTCTTGAACTACAGTTTTTAGTTATAAAACACCAAATTTCAATCTGTATAGGTCCCGCAAATCAGTCCCAAAGTGACTGGTCAGCAAGGTTTTCTTCAACAGTTGATTCATTTTTTAGATTTGGGGTCCTTAACGGAAACGCTTATAAAACGAAATCTACAAATCGGATTTAGGTTCAATAGGTATCGTTGGATTCTTACTTTCCCGAACTACAATTTCCATGTATCAAAAATCTATTTTGGTTCTCTTTTGGTCCCAAAAAAATGGACAGAAGTGACTGATCGGTAGCTTGTGTTCAACAGTTAAGGTAGTTTGGGATTTAATTCATAACTTGCTCATTTCTTAACATACGTGAGTGATTCCAAAGGGGTTTTACCTTTAACTCATGTATCTAGCATGGTAACATGTTTTAAACCATTTACCACATGAACCCAACGAATCTAACATAAAAATATATATAGCATACAAAGGAAAGTTTTTTCTTAAATCTAACTTTTGATTTCAAAAATACATTGATACACATATAAAATACCAATACTTATGTAAATCATGAGTTTTTTTTAAAGATCCAACACAAAAGTTGCTTGGTTCATAAAGATCTAACAAAAGAGAGCACAAAAATTATATATTTTCATTTTCTTACCTTTTTCTTCTTGCAAGCCTTCTTGATTTTTTTTCTCCTTTCTTCTTTTTCTCCATCAATGGCAACCTTCTTCCTCTTATTCTCTCTTCTTCTCTTTGTTCTTAGTTTAGAATTAGGTTTAGAAATCTAACATAACTTAGTATATATACAATTATACATATAACACGTATAATTATAGAATATGTAACTCTCAATATAATTACATATACTAATTATCAATTTAATATATAAGTTACAAAATTAGAAATTTAAAAACCCTAAGGATTGTTTGGCAAAACCATATTATTTTAAAATCAAGTTTTAATATTTAAGGTCTTGTTTGGGTAAAACAGGGTTAAAACAAAAGTAAGGCCTTGTTTGGGAAAACAGTTTTAAAAACTCTTTTAACTCTTTTAATAGATCCTTTAACACATATTCTTAATGTTATCCTTTAATTAATTAAATCTTAGCATTAATTTAATTAATTAAATCTTAGCATTAATTTAATTACTTAAAATTTTAACATCAATTAATCACATAAAATTGTCACATTATAATTACTCGCTAATTATAACTTCATGTAACAATTACCACATCACTACATTATCTCAATTAAATTAAAACTATAACATAAAATTATTACATATTAATTAAATATTAAATAATCATTTAATTAATATAATACACTTAATTACATTACTCCATATTAATCACATAATCTCAATAAATAATTCAATTAAAATATTTATTTACTTCAATAAATATTAAATTAACATTTAAAGTCTCTTCACATCAATTCACATATTTCACAATATATAACACATATACACATACTCATACTTAAACATCTTAAAATAAGAATTTTATTTATTAAATTCTCATTTATTAATTCTTAAAAATCTGGGATGTCACAACTGATCATGCATGAAGGAACAGAAGAAGTAAGAGAGAACAAACAATCTCTACTTACTCAGCAATATGAAATGTTCACTCACATACCAGGAGAGAACATTACTTCCACATATGAAAGATTTAATGTACTGCTCAACCCTATCCGAGCCTTCAGAAAGACCTATCCTAACAAAGATCACATCATCAAGTTCACGAGGGCCTTACCGAGCAAGTGGGATGCAAAGACCATAATATCGCAGAATTAAAGAACCTTCATGAGATGATTGTGCAACAGTTGTATGACAATCTTCTTACCTATGAACTGGAGCTGACTCAATGAGCAGAAACCCTATCAGAAGGAAAGAAGAAGGAAAAAGGAGTTGCTCTCAAAGTAACAGAAGCCACCTCTAAGGCTCAAGTCGATAATGAATCTGACACTGAAGAAAATGATGATGAAGATATTGTTCTGCTTGTCAGAAGGCTTAAAAGATTCATGCGTAAAGGAAGAAGCAGTAGACCTAAAAGATTCAACAACAGTAGCAATCACGAGCAGAATAAAGATCTATGCTACAACTATAAGAAGCTAGGTCACTTCATTGCAGAATACAACAAACCTTTTAGAGAAGAGATAAAGAGGAAATCAAACCTGAGGAAATAATTAAAAGGCTACAAGAAGCTTCAAAAGAATGACAAAGGCCTTGTAGCTGGAGGACCATGGAGTAACTCAGATAATGATACAAACTTTGAGTTAAGTGAAGATGAAGAACCTTAAATGGCCGACCTATGTTTGATGGCTATGGAAGCCAAAGACAAGAAAAACACTGACCATCATGAAATCAACATTGATGAGGTATTTGATTTCAACTCTCTTGATGTAGATATTGATGATTTAAGAATGCATTGCATGATATAACCTCTGATCTACATCAATACATGAAATGGTTCAGAGTTCTATCAAAAGATTATTCTTTTCTTCAACAAGAGAAAGAGAAAGTTTAAGCAGAACTAGAGACAACTCTTCAAAGAACTTTTTCTCTCTCTAATCTTGAAGCTGAAAGTAAAAGTTTAAAACAGACTAATGAGCTCGGTGCACAAAGAAAGTTAAACCTATCTTCTAAAATTAAGGAGTTGTAAAAGACAATCCTGATGTGGAACAGGTCTTCTTCATCAATGGACTCTCTGATCTCTAGTCAGAAAAATTCTTCTGACAGATCAGGTTTTGGTTTTGGGGACTCTCCCTCAGAATCATGTGTGGAAAAATCATTAGAAACTAACATCAGTAGTGCTTCAAATCTTAATAAAAGCATTATATTTAGGAAATCCACACAAATATATAGTCGATGAATCCTTGCTCTTCTGATCAACGTAATGTCCCTCGACATAACGGATCCCATGCTGGTCTAGGATTCAGAAAAGTCGAGAGTAAATCAACTTCTACTTTCCAACCTCGAAGGGTCGTAGAGCTAAACAAAACTGGCTCCATAAATCAAACTGGAATGAATTGTAGAGTATGTCCATGTTAAGAAAGAATCCACACACACACATAAGCATGCATCATTTTATATGTTTTGTATGTGATAAACCCTATAAATCATAGACCTAAAATCAAGCAGATTTGGGTCCCTAAGGGAACTAACAGAGTAGGACGCAAGCTAGTCTGGGTACAAAAATGAAAGCTAAATCTTACTACAGGTATATAACTCTATTATGACAACCAGGTATCTTGATAGTGTATGCTCAAGGCATATGAATGGAAACAAAGCTCTCCTTTCTAACTTCAAAGAGAAGGAGGGTCCTACAGTTATTTTTTGTGACAATGGCTCTTGAAAGACTAAAGGATATGGCTCAACTGGAGATGGTGCTTTATCTTTCAGCAAAGTAGCTTATGTTGAAGGGCTAAAGCACAACCTCTTGAGTATCAGCTAGCTATGTGACAAAGGTCATCAAGTCACCTTCTTCAACAATCGATGTCAAGTCAGAGATCTGAAGACCTCTTCACTAAAGCTAACTGGAACCAGAGAAGGAAATGTCTATGTAGTCTACCTTGCTGAACTAAGTTGTGATGAGACACTGTGTTTTCTTGCCAAAGCCTCTGAAGAAATAAGATGGCTATGGCATAGAAGATTATCTAATCTAAACTTCAAAAGCATGTCGAAACTACCCTCCAAAGACCTAGTAGCAGGTTTGCCTAAATTCAACTTCGTCAAAGAAAGACCCTGCAAAGCTTGTCAACTAGGAAAGTATACAAGAAGCTCATTCAAAGGCAAAGAAGTCAACTCAAATGTTAAACCCCTGTAGTTACTTCACATAGATCTTTTTGGGCCTATCCCAACTATAAGCCTTGGAGAAAAGAGATACTCATTGGTGGTAGTAGATGACCACACCAGATTAATATGGGTATTCTTTTTGAGTTCTAAAGATGAAACTAAATCCTAACTTATCAAGCTAGTCATAAATGAGAAGGAGAAAAGATTAAGGCCATTAAAAGTGATCATGAAAGAGAATCAGTTCTATGAAGATAATGTCATCAACCACAACATCTCAACTCCAAGAACTCCACAACAAAATGGAGTAGCTGAAAGAAAGAACAGAACCCTTATTGAGGAAAGAAGAACACTACTTATAGCAGCTCATTTACATGAGTACTTCTGGGCAAAATCTATCGACAATGCTTGCTACACTCAGAACAGGTCCCTTGTTCACTCTACACTCAAAAAGAGTCCCCATAAGATTTTGTGCTTTGTTTTATAACCACTTATTTGGATATTAACTAACTTAAATTTGTGTTTAATCTCATGTTATTGTATAGATTTTTATGCCTTTGTGCTTTGTTTTACAGTTTTAGTATTGGAAACTTCCTTGGTGTTATTTGAGCTAAGTTGTGTTCAAAGCTATGATGGATTGATGATGGAAAGGAAATGGAGTTAAGCATGTTGCCAAATGTTGGAATGAAGTCTTGGAGTGAAGTACTTTGAGTCTAAAAGGTAGCAGAAGGTTTCAGCAAAACAAGCCAGGCCTAGCTGATGCACGGCGCAGCTGCGCCCAGCTTGGCCTATCAGATGGTGCAGCTGCGTCAGACAGAGACTACCCAGATCTAGCACAGCGTAGATGCGCCAGTCTTAAAAATCAGTTGACTTTCACTTGAACGATCTTGCAAGGTGATGGCTTAGAGAGAGTGCTACGAATGGGAGTTTGAATATATATTAGACTTATTAACAAGATGTAAAAGGTATTCCACCCTTGGGGGGTATCAAGGAACTATTGTTGCTTTCTCTCTTTGATTTTCAATAATAGAGTAGAGTAGATTAGTGCAAATATTTTTTAGATTTGATTAGTTTGGAGACTTGAAGCAATTGGTTTGCATTGGAGATTCAATCTTGGATCAGGAGATCAGATTATAATTCTTTACTCTTTCTCTCTCTTTGATTCTTAATTGTATCTCATGATGTGACTGCAATATATGGATAATAGTATTAATTCCATTATGATTTAAATTCTATTCTGAGATTGCAATGGAGTCTATGGATTAGTTTAATCTGATATATTTCATTGTTAGCTTTATTGATTTATATGGGACTGTCTATTAATATTCATGCTTGTTTGCTCAGTTGATTGGCCATTAATTACTGCGATAATTCATATGGACTTGAGATATGAAGTATAGGTTTAGATCTGATCTTAATAGCTTTTGATTGTATATTCTACATTATGATAGGATGTATGATTTGTGCTTAGGATAGACATATACCGAAGCACCATTTGTAGTCAATTGAGAACTTGGGCTTAAACCCTAATTATTTGTAAATTACATAGACATATAGTAATTTAGATAATGTGGGTGTTCATGTGTATTGTAACGCCCCCAAAATCAGGACAATTTCTCTTCCCGATCTTGTGCGTTAATATTATCCTGTTCTAGCTTTAAAACATTATTTAATGTTAAAATAGCTAAAAATACGGAATAAATTTTTCTTTTCTTTCCATTCATTCATTCCCTGAATCGCAACCTTTACAATTCTTCTTTATACCAGAATCATATTATATGATTTATTTAGTCTGAGTAGATATGAGTATAAATATACAATTCATTCTTTCAAGCATATTCCCTTTTTAGAAGAAATAATCTTCATCTATCGAATAATTCAACAATTTACACATCTGTGATTTACACATGAAAATACCATCAAATGATTCAACACAATCTCAACTAAATCACTAGCCTTCTTTTCATGCGCTCCTAATCACGATAGATCGCATCATAGCTTTAACCTGCAAATTAAGCAAGATTGAGCACGACGGCCCAGCAAGTCTAACAGTCTATCATGCATCACATAACACATAT
Source organism: Panax japonicus (assembly GCA_020205505.1). Taxonomy (NCBI): domain Eukaryota; kingdom Viridiplantae; phylum Streptophyta; class Magnoliopsida; order Apiales; family Araliaceae; genus Panax; species Panax japonicus. Next base: position 23,780,632 of record CM035110.1, on the reverse strand, counting down.
GTTCACATTCAGTTCATGAATTTATAGTCTTGGGGTTCAAGCATATTACAGATGCATTATCACATTTATGTCCTGCTGGTAGCAACATACGTACCGTAGCATATACTACACATGTCCTGTACATGTCATTCATTGCACATATATATTGAGTTCCCCGCCTCAATTCAAGAATTAGTCATAATTTGACATTCATCATTCACAAAGCAAATAATGCGGTTCATAGGTAATACATACTTATAAACATAAATCATGTTAACAGTTATCTATAGCAATTATAAGTCCACATAAATAAACTGAGAAACTTGCCTTGATTGGAGATTACCGAAAAATTTAACTTAGCTTTTCTCCACAAATCCTACACAGTTATGTTCACATGTATGCATACATTAGTCACACATTCATATCCCATAACCTGTATGGTTAGTAAATATTCACATAAACTATATCAATATATGATATTCTTATTTCGAAGAAACCTTCATATTTCTCTTGAATATTTTAGGTTTCGGCTTAATATAGCCATACATTCCCAAAAAGTTCCAACACGGCTTTTAAAATGTCAATTCATTACATCTATAGTCTATATATTATTTACAATGCATTTATAGACTTATCATTCATCCATATGTAAATTTATAGCTATATAGTACATTTGTGCCTTTCTTTGAGCATTTCTAGATTAACTTTGCTTTTGTGAGTAACTTACTCCATTTCGTATGTATAGTAGCTTTCCATGCTTAACGTATACGTATTAATAAAATATATATTCTTCGCGTATATACTTGAATTACAAAGTAAAATCATATCTCATTCGCTTAGCTCATAGATATACATATGATATCTATTCATCTTATATATGCACATAACTTATGATTATAATCATTTATTCATGTACCTACATATGCTATTTAGCCAACTTTTGATTTCTTTTCCACAATCTTTGTTTTGTATATCGAAAACCATTTGTTTTCGATGTATACCTTTTGTAAATTTTCATTTGGTATAGTACTTTTACATTTAAGGTAGCTTTCAATGGTGCCAACGCATTCCTTCTATAATTCATTACATAAATGAATAACATGTACGCGTGTATCTATATAATCCCATAGATCATTTCAACATCCCTTGTTTTTTTGTTTTAGAAAAACTTTTAAATTCATTTAGAACCTTTTAGACTTTGACTTTCTTTAACCATTATTTGCTCCAAAGGTTTTAACATAGCTTTTAGCACATTAATACGTTACATATGTGATTACAAACCATTTATAACCCATTCGTAGCTTAATATATGAGTTTACCATATATCTTGTTCCTTACTTAAGTATTCAAGGTGAATACAAAATATATTTTATGTATTGTTCATGATTATATAGTTTATGGATAAATTATAGCCTTCAAATTGCTTAATATACCCATTCTTGTAAATTGTGTTGTAAAAAAAATCCATTGCGTTTCCAAGTAATATTAAACAGACTAACGCTGCTAGCAGCTGGGCCTCGCGTGGCCCTACGTGGCTTAGCCGGGCTCGGCGTTGCCTGGGCAGTCTCCTCGCTTTGACACTCATTTCACGATGTTATATCTTTTAAACCACTCGCTCATATGCTTTAAATTTTGAATATGTTTTAGGTAGTATATCCATCTAATTATAAAAATTATAATCTGAGCATTACAAGCAACCCAAACCGTCAAAACCACGAGCCAAAATCAGTTGGGTGAACTGCCCAGCACAGCGCCGCACGGCGTGCGCTTTGCTGGTGCAGCGCGTGCCCAGCTGGGCTGTTGCCCCCCATAACGAAATGCCTAGTTTGCGCATTTTTAACTTTTCGCTCGTAGTTCGGATTGCAACCAATTTTTGATATATTGAAGACACTCTAGTAGAATATATTTAGAAAATATAGACCACCCATTTCAGAAACTTTAAATAGCCCAAACAAAGCTCCAAAAATGCTCTGTTATAACAGTTTTTTTATTTTTTTATTTTCCAGCTTTACCCTCTCTCGCTAAAACAGTCATAACTAATTCGTTTCAAGGCATTTTTGAGCGATTCTTGAGCCCACACGAAGCTAACTTCCGGGGCTACAACTCTTATTCAATAACCTTTTCCAAATTCTGCACTCATAATTCCAGAAAATTCGCACAAGGGACAGGTTCGAATCTGACTTCCAAATTTTTGACAGATTCGACGCACCCACTTTGGCATGTCAGAACTCAACCGTCCGAACTCGGAACGAGTCCGTTCCAGAGGCTATGGATAGCTGGGATTGCACATCACATGACCCAAAAAAATACCACAATTTTCTAGTAAGTCTAACTAGCCGAAACAGTTAGCCCAAATCAGCCTGACATACTAATTTTCACCTAACTTCATTTGTTTCATCTATCACAAGACAGTTTTTAAACTTAGTTTAACTTGTCCAATCTATTTAATTAATTAAAATAGTTTATACCTACGTAGCCTTAGCCTCGGCTTCGCTTAATTCTTCATTTTTAACAAAAACAGTCCTTAGGGGACTTTTAACAAACACGTGATGCGCGTTATTTCAAAACACAGATTTCATAGCTATTCATTTATGTTCTAACCCAATTTTTTCCACCTTATTATTTTGCACAAACCAATCCTATACTCCTTGCTCTAACTCCAGTCCACAACAACCAATACATAGTCAAAATTAAGCAAAATCAAGTAATTAGTAATCTAACTAGTTTATTCATTCTTCAAAATTTGCATTCTTTTGATTTCCTCAAACTATACAATATATCATTTAGTTTGTGACCATTATCTTAAGAGCTCAGTTTCAAAGTTCTTTAAGAATGCCTATATCCGGATATCTCAGTGAAATCCATTATAGAATTCATAGACCAAGTCTAGCTAATTACTATTCAATATTTATTTCTAATTAAAAGAACATAGCAAGAGAACAAAAATTACCTCCTTGAGTTAAACTTTCTCGTTTACTGCTATTCTTCTTATTCTCCAATTGTTATCTCAGCTTCTTTGCGATTTTAATGGAATTTATATGATTTTGAGAAAAAGAGAAATTGGTTTACTCTTGCAAGAATGAAGAATCTGAGATTGAAGGCTGAGACTTGTATTTTATAGTCAAACTTCCTTGCTCTCTTCTCTCTTCCTCCCACTCACGGCAACAAGAAGGGAGGAGAAAGATAAATAACGCTCAACTTGGTCACCAAGCTTGCAACAGTGCAAGGGCACTTAAGAAATTAACCAATTTAGCTTAATTAACTATAATTAAACCAATTATTCTTTTAATGCTCTTGTTAATTAATTTAATTACTCAACCTTAATAACTTAATATAATCAAATAAGTTACTACATAAATCTCCTTAATTTAACTCTCTTGGAATCATATAATTTACATAACCCATCTTTGATATATAAACTATATAAAATATAACATAACATACTCAAATTACGTATTTATTTTATAATTGTAAAATAAATATGCTATACATAATTTCTTATGTAAATACAATTATTTACATACCCAAGATATTATAATATAATATCCTTACCCCATTATCATAAATTCAATTAAGAATTTATTTACTTTCTTAAGATATTATGATAAATATAATATCTTTTCTTTATTAAAATAATTTTATATAAGAATTTATTCTAATACTCTTGGGTAAAGTATATATAAATATTATATGCTTAACCCGCCTCTTTTTTTTTTTTTGCCTCATTACACAAATTGTTCCCACAATTTTATTTCACTGCGTAATAAATATATATTTATATTTATCCCCTTGCAAATATTCTTTATAATGCACATGTACTCACATCACATATAGAAAATAAATAATAAATTTATTCTCTCACCTTATAAATTGTTTATATCAATTTATTTATATATAGTAAGTATAACTTAATATATTTACCTTATAAATGGAAATTTACTCAGTAAATAAGATATTATAATTAAAATAATATCTTTTCTTTATTAAAATAATTCAACTCTAGAATTTATTTTAATATCATGTATTTAAAGTATACAATAATTCTTGTATACTAATTACTTTCTTTTCCCTTCTATAAATTGTTTTCAACAATTTAACTGTAATAAATATAATAATATACTTACTACATTAAAAATATACATACATTACATCCAATAATGTAATACATGATTTCTTCAATAAAAGGGTGGTTATACATTAAGTATATATTTAATGCTATCAATTATTTACCACATTAAAATAATTTAATATTATAGATTATTTTAATTCTACCCATCTCATTTCCTTTAATAAATTGTCCCTACAATTTATTTACATATAATAAATATATAATACCAATATATTTAATAAGCATAAGCATCACATATTGCATATAGTTCATACCCACTTATGCAATATAATATCATGCAACATATTATCTAATAAGAATTTTATTTATTTAATTCTTATTTTAATATTACCCAAAAATTTGGGTTATCACATTCTTTCCCCCTTATAAGGATTCCGTCCTCGGAATCACAATACCGAATCATTCTTAATCGGTTTAGATCTTATTCTACCTTGTAACCTTATCGTTGAATCATTTCAACGTACAATTTCATTAGATTTTTCTTAAAAATTTTAAATAAATCTTCTATTTCTATTCTACGCTTTAAACTTTAACTCTTAATTTAATCATTCAAGATTTTCTAAATTTTCGGGCTGTCACATTCACCTCTTCTTCTAAGAATTTCGCCCTCGAAATTATAGCATAATCATCTCTACATATCATAACTAGGTTGTCATACTAACCTTTACATTCTCACCTTCCTCTAAGAAGCTCATACCTTCTTGTCCTTCAACTTCCAGAGTATTGAAATATCTTTAAAAAGTCTTCAACAATTGTTCAATAATTGTGAAGCGGTGTGAATAACTAGGAATTAAAAACATTCCTTTAAAAACTTTTCATATTTTGCTGAGGGGTCATAAAAACCATGAACTCTTTACTTGGTCTAATGGGCTTTCCATTAAGACTTACCCATAGAAGTTTAACAATCACTAAGACTGTAAACATTCACTGCTAGGCCTGTTTACAATCACAAAGACAGTAAACTACCTATATTTGTACTTTAGGGGATCAGCCTATCGTACCCTTACGTTGTGCACAATATTTTAACGCATAAGCGTTGTTTGAAACTTCTAGTTTCTGATAACATGTCCCCTTTTTAGGGTTGTTCACCTCAGACTTGGTACAAAATTCCGCACCAGAACAATTTGGTTCAGAATAAATTCTCAAAGAAATACTTGAATTTCCATAAACATTTGCCTAGCTAAATCAAATAGCTTAGACATATATCAATAATTCGAACATCAATCGAAATATTTGTCTAGCCACTTTGACTGGCATTGACTTTTCTTTAACTGATTTAAAATTCTGAAAATTATTTTATGACGTCATGATACCGCACTGTATTTACAGTCCGTTTGAGGATTCCGTCATTTTGTGACTTTGTCATACTACATCATACCATAGTGGGCTGACGATCCTTAGATCACATCCAACACTAGGTAATATTGCATTAATAACTCCATCGTTTTTATCATCTTTGCACCAGGTTACATGATGCATTACTGATATAAAATACATTTTGATATTTTCAAATTATTTTCGTCTAGCCGAAACAATTAGCATAGACTATTCTTTAAACAGTTCAAAAATCTTTGAAAATCAGTTTTAGTGCTATCATATCTCAACAAGTAACGATGTGTAAGTGTCCCAAAGTCCACACATACACATTTGTCACCGTGTGTTGGGAATAAAAATTCATTTTTAAAAGGCACATAGTGCGAATTTAGCTTGATGTAAAAATTTCGAAGTCTAGCATAACTAGAAGATTTGGAATACCTATGCTTCCACCATCAACTCCACTTTCTATAATTATCCATTGCTTAATAAGTCTATCTTTTCCTATCATCCTTAACACTCCATTCACACACAACTATACCCAGTTCATAAAACCACAATTATGAGTTCATAACCTGACCACAATCATATGAGTTTAAGAACTTTCCTAGACAGACCTTTGGCGTCCATTCGCTGAGGGGTCCATAAACATTTCATATAACTATGAGTCAAGAATGTCACATAAGTATGAGTTTTAAGAACTCGTACTTAACCTTATATCCTCTACTTATGACCTATCTATTTGTTATATACATGAGAAAGGAATCACCCTCTTAACACGCATATAGCAAATAGTGCGACACAACATTTCAATGATTATCAATGTCAGAAACTAAGTGGTTGTCAAACCAAACTCGGCCACTAATCAATATAGAAAGCTAAGCGGACAATTCCCCGCCCATACAAAGAATTGATCAACCTAACCACTACATCGACCAGGAAGCTAAGTGATTCTAAAACCAAGTACAAATTCCCCGCCCATACGAGGAATCATACAACTCAGTTGCCGACATGAGTCCTCAATTGAAATCCCACATAATTCTAGCTTTCTCTTTACTCAATACGAATTTCATTTAATCCGTATCTCATCATCTACAACTCTTTTTTTTTTGAGTTTGCATAGTACCATTTCATAGTACAACTTACATACAACAATTTTGCTATAACATTTTCAATCATTCGATTGATCCTCTTTCCTGTTATGACCTTATCAGATCACGTTGTGATCTCTTATTATAATCGTATTATATTACAATTCTTTTCTATTCTATGATCGTTTTATTTTACGATCTCCTTTCCCTTTATAGTTGTAGTCTCATAGACTCTATTCATTATTACTTTTTTTTCTTTAACATCAGAGTTAGGTAACTCTATATCTTTATAACTTTTCAAGATTCTTCGTTGAATCTTATTTACATAATAATGAATTTCTAAAATTCATCTCTTAACAAATTAAACTCTATTTGAGTTTATTCCTTATCTTCATCTCTACGGTTATAGCCTAAGGTACACCTACCTAAGGTTTATAACCTACAGCTTTGATACCAACTGTAACGCCCCCAAAATCAGGACAATTTCTCTTCCCGGTCTTGTGCGTTAATATTATCCTGTTCTAGCTTTAAAACATTATTTAATGTTAAAATAGCTAAAAATACGGAATAAATTTTTCTTTTCTTTCCATTCATTCATTCCCTGAATCGCAACCTTTACAATTCTTCTTTATACCAGAATCATATTATATGATTTATTTAGTCTGAGTAGATATGAGTATAAATATACAATTCATTCTTTCAAGCATATTCCCTTTTTAGAAGAAATAATCTTCATCTATCGAATAATTCAACAATTTACACATCTGTGATTTACACATGAAAATACCATCAAATGATTCAACACAATCTCAACTAAATCACTAGCCTTCTTTTCATGCGCTCCTAATCACGATAGATCGCATCATAGCTTTAACCTGCAAATTAAGCAAGATTGAGCACGACGGCCCAGCAAGTCTAACAGTCTATCATGCATCACATAACACATATGTTCACATTCAGTTCATGAATTTATAGTCTTGGGGTTCAAGCATATTACAGATGCATTATCACATTTATGTCCTGCTGGTAGCAACATACGTACCGTAGCATATACTACACATGTCCTGTACATGTCATTCATTGCACATATATATTGAGTTCCCCGCCTCAATTCAAGAATTAGTCATAATTTGACATTCATCATTCACAAAGCAAATAATGCGGTTCATAGGTAATACATACTTATAAACATAAATCATGTTAACAGTTATCTATAGCAATTATAAGTCCACATAAATAAACTGAGAAACTTGCCTTGATTGGAGATTACCGAAAAATTTAACTTAGCTTTTCTCCACAAATCCTACACAGTTATGTTCACATGTATGCATACATTAGTCACACATTCATATCCCATAACCTGTATGGTTAGTAAATATTCACATAAACTATATCAATATATGATATTCTTATTTCGAAGAAACCTTCATATTTCTCTTGAATATTTTAGGTTTCGGCTTAATATAGCCATACATTCCCAAAAAGTTCCAACACGGCTTTTAAAATGTCAATTCATTACATCTATAGTCTATATATTATTTACAATGCATTTATAGACTTATCATTCATCCATATGTAAATTTATAGCTATATAGTACATTTGTGCCTTTCTTTGAGCATTTCTAGATTAACTTTGCTTTTGTGAGTAACTTACTCCATTTCGTATGTATAGTAGCTTTCCATGCTTAACGTATACGTATTAATAAAATATATATTCTTCGCGTATATACTTGAATTACAAAGTAAAATCATATCTCATTCGCTTAGCTCATAGATATACATATGATATCTATTCATCTTATATATGCACATAACTTATGATTATAATCATTTATTCATGTACCTACATATGCTATTTAGCCAACTTTTGATTTCTTTTCCACAATCTTTGTTTTGTATATCGAAAACCATTTGTTTTCGATGTATACCTTTTGTAAATTTTCATTTGGTATAGTACTTTTACATTTAAGGTAGCTTTCAATGGTGCCAACGCATTCCTTCTATAATTCATTACATAAATGAATAACATGTACGCGTGTATCTATATAATCCCATAGATCATTTCAACATCCCTTGTTTTTTTGTTTTAGAAAAACTTTTAAATTCATTTAGAACCTTTTAGACTTTGACTTTCTTTAACCATTATTTGCTCCAAAGGTTTTAACATAGCTTTTAGCACATTAATACGTTACATATGTGATTACAAACCATTTATAACCCATTCGTAGCTTAATATATGAGTTTACCATATATCTTGTTCCTTACTTAAGTATTCAAGGTGAATACAAAATATATTTTATGTATTGTTCATTATTATATAGTTTATGGATAAATTATAGCCTTCAAATTGCTTAATATACCCATTCTTGTAAATTGTGTTGTAAAAAAAATCCATTGCGTTTCCAAGTAATATTAAACAGACTAACGCTGCTAGCAGCTGGGCCTCGCGTGGCCCTACGTGGCTTAGCCGGGCTCGGCGTTGCCTGGGCAGTCTCCTCGCTTTGACACTCATTTCACGATGTTATATCTTTTAAACCATTCGCTCATATGCTTTAAATTTTGAATATGTTTTAGGTAGTATATCCATCTAATTATAAAAATTATAATCTGAGCATTACAAGCAACCCAAACCGTCAAAACCACGAGCCAAAATCAGTTGGGTGAACTGCCCAGCACAGCGCCGCACGGCGTGCGCTTTGCTGGTGCAGCGCGTGCCCAGCTGGGCTGTTGCCCCCCATAACGAAATGCCTAGTTTGCGCATTTTTAACTTTTCGCTCGTAGTTCGGATTGCAACCAATTTTTGATATATTGAAGACACTCTAGTAGAATATATTTAGAAAATATAGACCACCCATTTCAGAAACTTTAAATAGCCCAAACAAAGCTCCAAAAATGCTCTGTTATAACAGTTTTTTTATTTTTTTATTTTCCAGCTTTACCCTCTCTCGCTAAAACAGTCATAACTAATTCGTTTCAAGGCATTTTTGAGCGATTCTTGAGCCCACACGAAGCTAACTTCCGGGGCTACAACTCTTATTCAATAACCTTTTCCAAATTCTGCACTCATAATTCCAGAAAATTCGCACAAGGGACAGGTTCGAATCTGACTTCCAAATTTTTGACAGATTCGACGCACCCACTTTGGCATGTCAGAACTCAACCGTTTGAACTCGGAACGAGTCCGTTCCAGAGGCTATGGATAGCTGGGATTGCACATCACATGACCCAAAAAAATACCACAATTTTCTAGTAAGTCTAACTAGCCGAAACAGTTAGCCCAAATCAGCCTGACATACTAATTTTCACCTAACTTCATTTGTTTCATCTATCACAAGACAGTTTTTAAACTTAGTTTAACTTGTCCAATCTATTTAATTAATTAAAATAGTTTATACCTACGTAGCCTTAGCCTCGGCTTCGCTTAATTCTTCATTTTTAACAAAAACAGTCCTTAGGGGACTTTTAACAAACACGTGATGCGCGTTATTTCAAAACGCAGATTTCATAGCTATTCATTTATGTTCTAACCCAATTTTTTCCACCTTATTATTTTGCACAAACCAATCCTATACTCCTTGCTCTAACTCCAGTCCACAACAACCAATACATAGTCAAAATTAAGCAAAATCAAGTAATTAGTAATCTAACTAGTTTATTCATTCTTCAAAATTTGCATTCTTTTGATTTCCTCAAACTATACAATATATCATTTAGTTTGTGACCATTATCTTAAGAGCTCAGTTTCAAAGTTCTTTAAGAATGCCTATATCCGGATATCTCAGTGAAATCCATTATAGAATTCATAGACCAAGTCTAGCTAATTACTATTCAATATTTATTTCTAATTAAAAGAACATAGCAAGAGAACAAAAATTACCTCCTTGAGTTAAACTTTCTCGTTTACTGCTATTCTTCTTATTCTCCAATTGTTATCTCAGCTTCTTTGCGATTTTAATGGAATTTATATGATTTTGAGAAAAAGAGAAATTGGTTTACTCTTGCAAGAATGAAGAATCTGAGATTGAAGGCTGAGACTTGTATTTTATAGTCAAACTTCCTTGCTCTCTTCTCTCTTCCTCCCACTCACGGCAACAAGAAGGGAGGAGAAAGATAAATAACGCTCAACTTGGTCACCAAGCTTGCAACAGTGCAAGGGCACTTAAGAAATTAACCAATTTAGCTTAATTAACTATAATTAAACCAATTATTCTTTTAATGCTCTTGTTAATTAATTTAATTACTCAACCTTAATAACTTAATATAATCAAATAAGTTACTACATAAATCTCCTTAATTTAACTCTCTTGGAATCATATAATTTACATAACCCATCTTTGATATATAAACTATATAAAATATAACATAACATACTCAAATTACGTATTTATTTTATAATTGTAAAATAAATATGCTATACATAATTTCTTATGTAAATACAATTATTTACATACCCAAGATATTATAATATAATATCCTTACCCCATTATCATAAATTCAATTAAGAATTTATTTACTTTCTTAAGATATTATGATAAATATAATATCTTTTCTTTATTAAAATAATTTTATATAAGAATTTATTCTAATACTCTTGGGTAAAGTATATATAAATATTATATGCTTAACCCGCCTCTTTTTTTTTTTTTTGCCTCATTACACAAATTGTTCCCACAATTTTATTTCATTGCGTAATAAATATATATTTATATTTATCCCCTTGCAAATATTCTTTATAATGCACATGTACTCACATCACATATAGAAAATAAATAATAAATTTATTCTCTCACCTTATAAATTGTTTATATCAATTTATTTATATATAGTAAGTATAACTTAATATATTTACCTTATAAATGGAAATTTACTCAGTAAATAAGATATTATAATTAAAATAATATCTTTTCTTTATTAAAATAATTCAACTCTAGAATTTATTTTAATATCATGTATTTAAAGTATACAATAATTCTTGTATACTAATTACTTTCTTTTCCCTTCTATAAATTGTTTTCAACAATTTAACTGTAATAAATATAATAACATACTTACTACATTAAAAATATACATACATTACATCCAATAATGTAATACATGATTTCTTCAATAAAAGGGTGGTTATACATTAAGTATATATTTAATGCTATCAATTATTTACCACATTAAAATAATTTAATATTATAGATTATTTTAATTCTACCCATCTCATTTCCTTTAATAAATTGTCCCTACAATTTATTTACATATAATAAATATATAATACCAATATATTTAATAAGCATAAGCATCACATATTGCATATAGTTCATACCCACTTATGCAATATAATATCATGCAACATATTATCTAATAAGAATTTTATTTATTTAATTCTTATTTTAATATTACCCAAAAATTTGGGTTATCACATTCTTTCCCCCTTATAAGGATTCCGTCCTCGGAATCACAATACCGAATCATTCTTAATCGGTTTAGATCTTATTCTACCTTGTAACCTTATCGTTGAATCATTTCAACGTACAATTTCATTAGATTTTTCTTAAAAATTTTAAATAAATCTTCTATTTCTATTCTACGCTTTAAACTTTAACTCTTAATTTAATCATTCAAGATTTTCTAAATTTTCGGGCTGTCACATGTATTCTATGAACTATGGATTATATGTGATGTGGGTATGGTACATCAAGAGGTGGCTATACTTTATTTTCGTGTTCTCGACTAACAATCCGGTACAATTAGTTTGGCTTAACATGAAATGTGTGGATTTGAATGAGTCAATAGATGAAATTATGATCTCGGGTCTTCATTATCTAGTCTCACTCTAGGAATAGTTAGATTAATTTAATTTCACAATTTAAATATAAAATCTCAAATCATTCATTTAAATAAGTCTGAATTGGTTATGGGCTAGTGCTTGGTGAACTTTATTATTTAATTCTCCGTGGAAACGATACTTTACTTACTCTTTAACACTTGTTGACTGTGTATACTTGCACGCATATATTGATCGATAAAATGACCAACAAGTTTTTGGCGCTGTTGCCGGGGAATTATTTTAATAATTTTTGCCAACATTAATTTCAATCAAATTAGTCTTAATTTAAACATTTTATTTTATTTTAATTATCTTCCTATATTTTTCTCTTTTCAGGTACCATGGATGACTTTGCTTATAAATGGCCTTATGCAAATAGGATTCAACCAAGGGACACAAGAACTGAAGGACTCAATGTATTTTCTACATTGTCAGCACAAATCGCAACACTTTCGGAGAGGTTGGATGTTCTTGCAACGCATCGCACTCGAGAGATAGTAGTTACATGTGAATATTGTGCTGGCGAGCATCCGAGTTATCAGTGTGACATCAGAGTTGGACAAGTATAATTTGGGGGTGATTACCTCAACAACTATGTTTATCCGAATTATCATCAAGGTTGGGGGTATCACCCAGACTATGAATGGAATTGTAACTATCAAGACCAAGACTACGTTCTAGGTCCAATATATCCATCAGATTTCTCATATCCACTTCCAATGCAATAAGAAGAAAATGCAAGGTTAAAGGAATTCATGTTAAGGATTATAGCAGAAAAAGAAGAGATTATAATGAGTCAGGAGTTATCAACCCAAAATCTTAATAGCTAGATGAAACAACTCATTAACTCCTTAATGAATGGTCCTCAATACATTGATTTCGAAACTGAACAAGATAATTCAAGATTGGAGGATTTATGGTTCAAGTTTATAGCATCAACTGAGGAGAAGATGATTGAACAAGAGAGGTCAATTCGAAATCTGCAGAATCCGATGGATCAAATGTTCGAAATCTTGAACAATCGCCCTAAAAACAATTGGTACTATGACATGGATGATGAAACTGATGGAGAGCCAAAAGTATACATACCACTGGATGAACTGAAAGGAGTGGATGTTGAAGAAGCAACTAGGGGTTTGGAAAATAAAGAATATCATATCATCTGTATTATACCCCAAGTACCTTCTCGACCAGATTTGAAAAATCTAGTAAGTTTTGCACACCCATATCCTCTAGGTAGTCACATTTAAGGTAATGAGCAGTATGATAAAGATGCCTCGTATACACCATGGTGGGCTGAAGAAGAGAAAATAAAAGAGGAAAATTATGTTGTACTTTCCATACCTCAACACAATAATTTAACCCCAAATACAACGGATGAGACACCTAGCTATGCAATGGAACTAGAGACATCATGTACAGGAATTATGCTAGGTTGTTTCAATTCACATATTAGTAGGACGGGAAACCTACCTACACACAATGCAATTCTAATGGATGGAGGATTCCTAACTTATCGTAGGGGAATTGGATAGCGGTGTCAGAAACAGAGTCCAGCTAACAGACTATAAACTGAGCGCTTGATGGGAGGCACCCCATCAAATCTCTCTCTTCCTATTTGTTTAATTCTTCAGTATCTATAGTCTATCATTTTCCTTTCGCTGTGTTTAATTCTTTTTGTTTTAATTAATAGTTTGTTATTTTTTTTAGTGAGTAAATTTTTAGTAGTAAGTACTGGTTATAATTAAATAAATTCTAATAGTTTTTTTTTCTGCATCAGGGGTAACCAATGGGGAAGATAAATTTGTAGTCTAGGGATCAAGTCATAGCAAGCAATGAGTTAGGACCAGGTCCAGAGCAGCGCAGCTGCACCCCAACACAGGCCAAAATAAGCGCAGCTGCGCCACATGAATACTGCCAGATTTAACACAGCGCAGCTGCGCTTCATTCCCAACCATTTATACCGCAGCTGCGCCCAAGCTTTATGTGGGTTTTTAAAATCAGTTTAAGGAGCTGGATCATACCACGCCTTCTACCTTATTATCTCCTTAAAATTTCAAAACTCTTAAAATCCTTCCCTCTCACAAAAATCGAACATCTAAGAACCCTAAATCAAACACTTGATTCCACTCTACATATCTATTGTTGATTCCATCCAACACTATTCACACTTCCCCTACTAAACCCTAGTTCTTCATCCGTCTAGCAGTGTTCAAACAAGTGTTAGCAGTCAAGGGAATCGATTCTCACACCACCTATTCTAGCAAAGTCCAACAAGAGGTTAGAGTTTCATTGCCATAAACAGTCTCATTACCTAAGCCTTTCCTACCAAAATCTCAACCTAACTCTCCCTCATCACATAATTTGTCCTGTGGATTTGCATTTGAGAATAAGAGTAATAGAAAAAAATGGGCATAGTTAGATTACTGTTGAGTGTACTTCAGTGGGTTGATTCAGAATTGATAGAGTTTGGGGATTCATTGGAGGGTTCAAGGACATCTAAGATAATACTCTTATCAAAATCATGGCACCCAAGCAAATTAGAACTACATCTCCTTCGTCGAGCACTGACCATGAGAGCGAGGGTAATGACAGAAACGTGTTGGACACTTCCCGATTTGTGAACCTCTCGGCCCAGCACTACTATATGGATGTTTTAGTGGGCAAATCCTTCATACCAGAGAGGGAATTTAAACTGGAAGAAGAAGATGGAAAGTTAACAAAACAAATTAGGGGGCGTGGATGGCTCTCAGTGGTAGCCAAATCGATGGCTACACCAATGGCGATAGTAAGGGAATTTTACGCTAACGCTCGTGAAACTCAAAATGGCATTTCTTTTGTGCGCAGAAATCAAGTGCGGTATACCGAAGAATCAGTAAATGAGATATTCCATGTGGCGACACTGCCATCAGGTGCTGAGAACTGGGCTGAGTCAAAAAGGTTTGAAACAAACTTAGATAAGTTGGTGAAGGAAATGTGCAAGCCAGGCACATAATGGACCACCAAATTCGGCAATGAAGAAAGGTACATTTCCCTTAGACCTAGCTCAACCGATACGCCAAAGCATGGTGTAGCTTCATATGTACGAACATACTCCCCACCAGCCATCATGCCGATATCATAACTAACGGAGCTACATTGCTATATGGCATTCTGAAAATGAAATCAATTGACATCGGGCATATCATAAATCAGTCAATGCTGAAATAAATGAGAGGGAGTACTTTAGGGGGCTTACCGCGCACTTCTCTTGTTACTCGACTGTGCTTGGCTGTGGGAATTTATTGAGATGATGAGGCTGTCCAGATGCCGATGATGGATATTGACCACACCACTATTTAGAAGTACACCATTTGGAATAGTGCAAAGTCTCATCCTTGGGGTTGGGGGTTTATCACGCCTGAGGATGTGTCAGAAAGTGAAGAAGATGGAGAAGATGAAGAAGAAGAATAGGACACTATTGCCTCTCATTTAGCTAGGCCACCTCTAGGCCAGCAAGACCGTGACATTCTCTGCCTCCAAAGAAGGATGGATGCGATGCACACGAACTTCCAAACTTTCACTTCCAAATTTTCTAGACTTCTATCAAATGCCTTTAGCCAGCTGGGAGCACAGGTTCAATTTCTGACGTACGGGACAACTACTCCTTATCCACCTCCAGACACTCCACCTGAGCAAGAGGAGGATGGCGATGATGAGGACAGCTAGGGGAGTTTTTTTATACATTTTATCTCCAATGAGGACATTATAGTTTATAAGTTTGGGGGTATTAGGTTTATTTGTTGCATTTAGTATATGTCATGTTGCATTTTGTCTTATTTTAGTTGATTGTGTTAGTAAGTGTTGCATTTTTTTGAGTAATTATGTTTTAAAAAAATAATAAAAAAGGATGTTGCATTTTGTAACTGCATGAATCCAGTGTCAGTTGATGTGTTATTTAGTTAGCCTGTGATGAAATTAAAACTATTTGATTTTTAAACTAATTTGAGACTTAAGCTGGGTTGTGATAATATATATCATAATATAAATCCTTTTTTGTTTGTTACTAATATAACCGGAGCACTCTTGAGTAACCGTTATGAGGCATGTAATTTAAATTATCTCATACTTGTCTTCTGGTGGGAGTGTTATGTTTTATTAAAAGAGTGTTAGTACTCAATTAGGTAATAGCTTGGACCATAAAGAACATAAGTTTGAGGGAAATAGAGAGGTAAATATACGTGAAAAAAAGAGTAAAAAAAAGTGAGATGGAGCGTAAAACGCACTCGTTCAATGAAAAGTGGACAGCGAGATGGAGCGTAAAACACACTCGTTTAAATGGAAAAGAAAGTGAGATGGATCGTAAAACGCACTTGCTATAAACCCCGTAGGAAAGTGCGAGAATCGCCCTAATGAGGGAATGTAGGTATAAATTTCCATGTTGACTCTGAACTTAAGTACTACATGGTCTTGGTTAGAACTTACTTGATGTACTGAATTTCTTGAGTTAAAACTGGTTCTCTCCCTCTAAGAAGCATAGTATATGAAAAAGTTATTCAATAGTACGTTTAGTAGTTGCTTCACATTCACACACTATATCAGTGCTGACATATTTGGATTTGCAGAGGGTGTATATTATGATCTTATCTTGGGTTGCTTTTTGGTTTGATTAACTTCTAGTTTTTCTAAGGCATTGCAATTGAATTTCATTTATGGCTGACTGATGGATTCAAGTTCATAATAGCGTAGGTTACATGCATGGTAGTTTATACAGTGCATTTTGATTTGGTTTTGTTTTAGTTGCTTGAGGGCAAGCAACGGTTTAAGTTTGGGGGTATTTGATAAGTGGTTTTATAACCACTTATTTGGATATTAACTGACTTGAATTTGTGTTTAATCTCATGTTATTGTATAGATTTTTATGCCTTTGTGCTTTGTTTTATAGTTTTAGTATTGGAAACTTCCTTTGTGTTATTTGAGCTAAGTTGTGTTCAAAGCTATGATGGATTGATGATGGAAAGGAAATGGAGTTAAGCATGTTGCCAAATGTTGGAATGAAGTCTTGGAGTGAAGTACTTTGAGTCTAAAAGGTAGCATAAGGTTTCAGCAGAACAAACCAGGCCTAGCTGATGCACGACGCAGCTGTGCCCAGCTTGGCCTATGACACGGCGCAGCTGTGCCAGATAGAGACTGCCCAGATCCAGCACAGTGCAGCTGCGCCCTATGCAAGGCTATTAACAGCGTAGTTGTGCCAGTCTTAAAAATTAGTTGACTTTCACTTGAACGATCTAGCAGGGTGATAGCTTAGAGAGAGTGCTACGAATGGGACTCTGAATATATATTAGACTTATTATCAAGATGTAAAAGGTATTCCACCCTTGGGGGGTATCAAGGAACTATTGTTGCTTTCTCTCTTTGATTTTCAATAATAGAGTAGAGTAGATTAGTGCATATATTTTTTAGATTTGATTAGTTTGGAGACTTGAAGCAATTGGGTCGCATTGGAGATTCAATCTGGGATCAGGAGATCAAATTACATTTCTTTACTCGTTCTCTCTCTTTGATTCTTAATTGTATCTCATGATGTGTCTGTAATATGTGGATAATAGTATTAATTCAATTATAATTTAAATTCTATTCTGAGATTGCAATGGAGTTTATGGATTAGTTTAATCTAATATATTTCATTGTTAGCTTTATTGATTTCTAAGGTATTGTCTATTAAGATTCATGTTTTTTTGCTTAGTTGATTGGCCATTAATTACTGCGATAATTCATATGGACTTAAGAGATGAAGTATGGGTTTGGATCTGATCTTAATAGCTTTTGATTGTATATTATACATTGTGATAGGATGTATGATTTGTGCTTAGGATAGACATATACCGAAGCACCATTCGTAGTCAATTAAGAACTTCGGCTTAAACCCTAATTATTTGTAAATCACATAGACATATAGTGATTTAGATAATGTGGGTGTTCATGTGTATTCTATGAACTGTGGATTATATGTGATGTGGGTATGGAACATCAAGAGGTGGCTATACTATACTTTCGTGTTCTCGACTAACAATCCGGTACAATTAGTTTGGCTTAACATGAAATGTGTGGATTTGAATGAGTTAATAGATGAAATTGTGATCTCAGGTCTTCATTATCCAGTCTCACTCTAGGAATAGTTAGATTTATTTAATTTCACAGTTTAAATATAAAATCTCAAAACATTCGTTTAAATAAGACTGAATTGGTTATGGGATAGTGCTTGGTGAACTTTATTATTTAATTCTCCGTGAGAACGATACTTTACTTACTCTTTATTACTTGTTGACCGTGTATACTTGCCCACATATATTGATCGGTAAAACGACCAACACAGTTATTTCCATATTTTTCGTTGTGTTTGATACATTCTCAATAATAGAAAATAGTATCTGACTAAATTCCAACCATAGTCGGATGAAGGAATCTTTCTTGCGTATGCCAAAGATAAAAAAGTCTACAGAGTGTTCAACAAGAAAACTCTAAATGTTGAAGTCTCTATTCAAGTCACCTTTGATGAAACAGACTCATCAGGAAAATCTGTACCACTCAACACTGAGATTGTCGAATCGTACACCATGATCGAAGTGGTCAAGCCTGACACTACGATTGCAGGCTTAAAAAACTGAATTATGGAGCACAGAGAAGAAATCATGGAAGGCACTACACCAAAAAATGAGCCTCTAGAACAAGAACTAGAAGTCAACCATGAGGTATTCAGACAATAAGGCATTAGAACAGATGTTCCAATAGGAAACAAATGGGCAAAAGATCATACTCAAGACTTGATTATCAGGAGATCCAAATGCAAGAATTAACACAAGATCAACTTCCCAAAATGAATGTTTCTACTTGAGCTTTCTGTCCTAGATGAAACCTAAGAAGATAGAGGAAGCCTTTGAAGATTCAAGCTGGATAGAAGCTATGCAAGAGGATCTAAATCAATTTGAAAGAAGCAAGGTGTGGAGATTAGTTACTAGACCAAAGCATCACCCAGTCATTGGCACCAAATGGGTATTCAGAAATAAGATTGATAATAATGGGGGTGATCAAAAGAAACAAAGCAAGGCTGGTGGCTAAAGGTTAATTTTAATAAGAAGACATTGACTATGATGAAACTTTTGCTCCGGTTGCCAGATTAGAAGCAATCAGAATATTTCTTGCTTTTTTTGGACACATGGAGTTCAAAATCTTTCAAATGGATGTCAAAAGTGCATTTCTAAATGGAGAACTTCAAGAAGAAGTCTATGTGGAATAACCTCGTTTTATCAATCTCACTCTCTTTAATCATGTCTATAGAATAGATAAAGCTTTATATGGACTAAAACAAGCACCTAGAGCATGGTATGAAACTCTAACAAACTTTCTTATTGAAAAATGGTTTACTAGAGGAAGAGTAAACACCACACTATTCCTTAGGAAGCATAAAGAAAAAGTTCTATTAATACAAATATATGTAGATAAAATTATTTTTGGTTTTATTGATAAAAAGATATGTGAGAGATTTGCGAAGCTTATGCAGAGCAAATTCAAAATGAGCATGATGGGTGAACTGAATTTCTTCCTAGGACTTCAAGTGAACTAGGCTGATGAAGGTATCTTCATTAACTAAGCCAAATATATCAAAGACTTACTTAAAAAGTATGGCATGGAATCAGCTTCCCCCGTGAAAACTTCAATTGCACCAGCAACTAAGCTTGACAAAGATAAGAAAGGTAAATGTATTGATATTACTCAATTTAGGGGTATGATAGGATCTCTCCTTTACTTCACTTCTAGTAGACCATATATTATGTTTTCTACATGTATATGTGCTAGATTTTAAGCTAACCCTAAGGAATCACATTTAACAGCTATGAAAAGAATTTTCAGGTATCTAAAAGGCACACCTCACTTGGGAATTTCGTACCCCAAAGAGTCTTTATTTGAATTAACATGATACTCAGATGATGATTTTGTAGGTTGTAAAATTGATAAAAAGAGTACAAGTGGCACATGTCAATTGTTAAGAAATAGGCTCGTGTCCTAGTTTAGCAAGAAGCAAAACTCTATATCAACCTCAATAGCAGAAGCTGGATACATTACAGCTGGCAGCTATTGTGCTCAAATACTATGGATAAAAAATTAGCTAGCTGACTATGGGTTTGACTTAAAATCCATTCCTATTCATTGTGATAATAAAAGTGCTATAACAATAACTCATAATCTTGTCATGCATTCTAGAACAAAAAACATGTAAATAAGATATCATTTTATAAGGATCATGTTGAAAATGAAAATATCTCCTTACATTATATCCCAACTGAAAATTAACTTGTTGATGTCTTTACAAAACCTTTTGATGAATCCAGATTTAATAAGCTATTAAGTGTGTTAGGAATGTTAAATATGTATCCATAAATATCATGTCAGTTATTGACGTCGGGAATTTTTGTATTCTTTTATGTTCTTACCTTTTATGTTCTCTGTTTTGTTGAGTTTTGTTTAAAAAAGGCGAGTTTGAAAATAGTCCGACATAAAATGTCAACGATTTAAAAATCAGAGTCGCCAGGTGGTAGATTTGAAATGGTTGTACCAACTCAACCGAATTTGCAAAGGTTTACACAAAGGCCCAATGGTTGGATTCTATTTAATAGGCCATGGAAACCGAGATTCATAGAGTTCGGGGCGTGATTAAGCGTGGGGAAGGTGTTAGGCACCCCCGACTTCCGTGAAAACACAGTTACCATAACTTTTCAATTCTCTAATTAATCTGAATATGTGTGTGTGTGTGTGTGTGTGTTTATTGGGCTTAAGTGTAGTTATCTGGAAGTAGTGCTATGCCTCATTTGTACCTATATACAAAGAGTTTGATTTGTATAAAAGTCTAATTCTAAGCAAGATATAACAATGATGTTTTGAAAACAAGTTTTCAAACCCTTATGCTCAATAGTAATTGAGGTATTTGATACTTCCATTTTATTTTGTATTCGGCTTGATTTGATTTTATTTTGGAGAGGCGAAGTATCTTCGAGAAAATAATATATATAGTAGTGTCGGGCTTGTTACGGGCATGAAAGTCATCTAAGGATGTTCAGACACCATAAATAATTTACAAGTTGCCAGCACAGCTGAAAAGGGTCCATCGTGGGAACCAGAACTAGATTCTGAAGCTGAATCTTAGACCTCATGGCTCCTAGGCTCACATGATTGATAAATATTTACAAAAAAAACTAGTCAGAAAACTAGATTTAAATAAATCTAAACAATTCTAGCTTAAACGGATCTAGTTTAGTCACTTTTGAACTGGTTAAAAGTTAGAGATGGCTAGATTTAGATAAATCTAGTCCACATGTTGGAATATTAAGGATTTAAATTGTAAAAACAATTAAAGCAAATATTTAAAAGCAATATATATATATATATATAAAGGAAAGAAAAAGCCACGGATCAACGTCTGTAAAATCTAAAAAATCTTACAGTGGGCTGCCAAGAAGACTTTAGACCACTTTTGAAGCTTGAAAACTCGGTTTCCACCGGTTAAATTTTGATATGTTATAGAATATGAGCTTAAAAGTGTTTAGAAAGAAAAATATCCAAGTTTGGAGCACTTTAGAAGATTTTAAGGGCTGAAATGGACAAAGTTTTCTCTCTTTTTTTCTAAATGAGCTGGTGGGGGGTCTATTTATAGACCAAGTTGGCCGCGGTTCAACCCGCGAAAGCCGTGGGTCTACCTGCGCCTTCCAAGTTTCCTCGAGCTTAGCGGGTCCTGTTGTCTCAAAGTATGTGCACTCAGACAATGCGTTTTCCATTCGAACCTTCAGAAATTTTAATCTGGACATCCGATGGAGGCGTGCTATACCTTTCTGGAAATCCGTTGATGAGGGATACACAATGACATAGGATATGACATTTTCTAAATCCGGGAAGATAGGTCCATGAACAGATCTCCAAGACATCGCAGTCTATACATTGAATTGTCTTGTGCTATTTTCACTTGGGAGTAAAGTTGTGGTTCTTGCAAGACTTGTTTTGCAGTGATTTGAGTTGATATGATGTTGATTTAGCAAAATGACTATTTTTCCCCTCCCAGGGTTGTCTCCAGCTTTGATGTAGTTGTAGCAATCTTTTCTCAGGGTTGTCTCCAAGATTAAACTGCTGTTGATTTTTACAGTCCTCGGGGTTGTCTCTGAGGTTGGTTTGACCTTGAATTTTGATGGTCCTCGGGTTTCTCTCCAAGGTTGGTTTGATGTTGACTTCTAAAGATCCTCAGGGTTATCTCTAAGGTTTGTTTGATGTCCTGTAGTCAACTCTGGACTTTAAACATTATCACATGGGGTTATTTTTGGGGTTTAACTTCGATGCTCCTGGGTTATCTTCGGGGATGGACTTTATCTCCCATGGTTGTCTCTGGGGTTGGATTTTATCTCTCGAGGTTATCTCCGGGGTTTGATTGAATCTCTCGGGGTTGTCTCCGGGACTTAACTTTGATCTCCCGGGGTTATCTCCGGGACCTGACTTTGATCTCTTGGGGTTATCTCTGGGACATGACTTTTATCTCCAGGACTTGACTTGATGATTTAATTTTCAAGGTTGTCTCTGGAAGACTAAAGATGATTCTTCCCTCCTACATGGTTAGTAATAGGAATGCAAAATTTCGAGTGTCTTCAGATGCCCCTCTTTATCATGTTTATGCAATGCAATGACATAGACATAATAAAGATTACTAGACACTTAAAATATGGCAAGATTAAGATGATGTCATGCAATGCAGCATGATGTGATGTTATGAATGTTGGATGCTTTTATTGGAATTATTTCCAACGGTGTTTAAAAAATGCCTGCTCCCGCTGCTTCTGTTGGGGATGAAGTTGTCAATGATGGTTTCCACTGAACTACTCTGATGTCTACTCAAAAGGTAGTTTACAAAGCTTTCATCACAAGATGTTTTTGATGCTACATTGGGGTTGTTGCCAGCGATTTGAAATGTCCATTAGTGCTATTTGAGCCTGATTCGATGATAAGTCGTAGAGACATTCTAGAAAATCCATACTGTGGAGGTTTTTCAATGGCTGAGACTATTGGATGTTGACATTGGGGTTGTCACCAATGTTCTTCATCCCTTGTATGTGCTTTCCATCGAAGATGTTTTCCTCTTTTGTTAGTGACTCTCTGGGGATTGTTCAAGTTTTATCCTGATGATAAATTAGCTTGGTAGCTATCATTGGATCTTTCTTTCCATTACGCTAGTATTATCACCATCGCTCTGACTTTGTATCAGGTTGATGCTGACAACTCCGCTAGAGATATGAGTTTGACTACTTGCTTTGAAAGCATCTTCAAAATAACTATTTAAAAGACAATGTTGTGAAGGCTAACCATCACCGACTTTCCTCGGTGCCTACTTGAACTGTAGTTTACAATGTTCTGGAAATCACCAAAATCTTCACGGTGTCTTGGTTGAGGATCTATATAACATATTCCATCATCGGTCCTCCCCGATGAAGATGGTTTTCCATGGCTTTCATCATCAGATCTTTTGATACTTCGTTGGAGTTGTCGCCGACAACTTGCAATATCAGATACTCTGATCTTCGTTGAAATAGCTTTCAACGGTTTACATCATCGGAACATTCCCGATGCTACACTGGAGTTATCGCCAATGGTTTGTAGTGTCAGGGATATCTAACCTTCGTTGAAGTAGCCTTCAACTGTGACGCCCCTAAATTAGGTCCACACAATCCATTCTGAGTCGCCTAATACATGGTACAGAAACCAAATACAAACTTCATTAATATAACTATCGTGCAAAATACGACAACACATACGCTGTGAGTTTTAATTCAAATATTATCTCGTATACAATATCCGAGCTCAAATAAATTCCTCATTACAATTATTGTTACACAATTTTACAAAATAGTGAAGAATGCTATGATAACCATCTTGAATCATTACTCCACTCCCTGACTTGTCCCAACTATATTCTTGCCTCTTGGGAAGAACAATGGAACCAAAAGGAAAAGGGTGAGCTCAACTAGTCCAGTGAAGAATATTATGACTAAGACAATGTAGAACAAATTATCCTTAGTCCTCAACATGGAAAAATCTTGATAGAATACAATAAAAATTAAGTTTTAGATCACAACTGCAATAGAAACAACAATCCATTAGAAGAGTAAAGTAGAGCATGATATCTACTATCTTCAATGATTTAAAAGTCCATCGTCAATATTTTATCTGTATAACACCAATCAATAAATATTTCAAATCAACAAATTATCCATGCAGTATGGGCCAGGGATATTCGTTAGTATCACTAGTGGTCATGATCATGCCAAACACTTGTCCATCTATGCACTACGGGCCAAAGAGGACTTTCACCATAAATCTTATCAGTAACACTAAAGCTTATGATTATACCAATACACAATTCCTGGTCATAATCATACCAATCAACAGTCCATCTTTTGCACTATGGGTCAAAGATAACTTCCGCTACAATATAAGCATGAGGATAATGACAATGATATAAAGATTCAGACAAGTGAGATTAAAGATAAATATTAGAGAATTCTAATTCAATTTATCCTGAGTTCAAAAAAATATCCAAATTGTCAACATGATAACTATTTGTGAAGTAAAATTCAAGAATGATATTCATGTATGTAAAATAATTTGGACAGAAAAGAAAATTAAATTATGTGGTGAATAGTACTCGTGAATAGTACTGTATGAATAGAGCCCATAAATAGTAATGTATGAATTGTACCCAGACATGAAAAGATTAAAATTTAATAAGAAAGTTCAGACCAATATTCCAGTGAAATGATATTAGATGAAGAGCAAAACTTAAGGAATTTTTAATCATTTCAAGAATTATAGAAGCAATACTTACCATAGTAAGTTTAAATTTTGGAATATGAAATGAAATATTATCACTTACATAATATGGAGTATGAAAGAAAATAATATTTCTTACTAGTTTTGAAATAAAATAATATCCTTTACCTTAGTAGAAACTAGATTTGACTAGAATGTCAAATATTATCCTGAGAAAATCTTGTACAAAAAGCCACACTCAAAGTATTCTTATACTCAAAAGAAATACTCACAATATTATAGTAGGAAAGCTTGAGATTTTTTGTGTGTTTTCGAAGGAGGGTTACCCCTATTTATAGTGCAACGGAGCGAGAAAAAGTTAAGTAACTATGTCTAACTCTGCTAAACTTTCTTTGCCTAACTTCCTGCACATACCTAACTTTCAAATTCTATTTTGCCTAACATCTCATTTCCTTATGGTGAGGGCCCACTATTTTGGAAATAAAGAAGTGGTTTGCAGGATGTCTCACCACCCACCAAAAAGAAGAAAGAAAAATATGCAGGAAACTTTAGCCAGCAACTTTGAAAAAGAAGAAGTACACGAAAAGAATTCCAATTCAAATTGTTAACCTCCACTCAACTTTTATTCACATGCTGAAAATTATATATTATAAAAATATTAACATTATAAAAAATTATATTTTCACATTAATATAATGTAATATTATAATAATATATTTGAATAAATATTTTATCAGAGAAGATAATTGTCAAACTTTCAACTAATAATTCATGCAAAATTCCTTCATTTATATCAAAATTGAACCAATATCCACCACATAATAATTATTCACAATTTATATTATAAGCTCAAAATATTAACAACCAGATCATTCCCGGGAAAGAGGGGGCTTTTCGATAAGAATTTATCCTTATTGGCATGCAATTATATAACCTAAGCCTTTTCCTCAATAGAATTTTTTAAACATTGTCAATAATGTTAACTAATAATATGAATAATTATGTCATGTCAATTATTGATTTAATAATATAAAATATTGTGCATATAATACTGTGACAATAACTGAATCAATAATATGAGATACTATGCAATAATTACTGTGGCAATTATTGAATGAAACTGAGTGACTTCTTACGTAAGAATTAATATTTAGAATTATTGTGCAATACCGTGTGCTACTGTACAACCACGCGTATTACTGTACTTTTATCACCGGGTATTTCAACAGTTAACGGTAAAAGTTTTGTCGTTATTTTTATAAAAAGGTTATTTCTGTCGCTTTCTATATCCGACAGTTATTCTGTTATGTGGTCCACCAATGATTGCATCGTTGTACGGATATTCCCTGACAAAAAGAATATTCCCCGACCAAACAAATATTATATGATAACTTGCTTACTTTGCAAAATTTGCACATATCACCCATAACTAAAGCATTATATCAAATCAACGCCTTATTATTCAAAATAATAATTGGAGAAATTAAATCTTAATTCATAAAAAGTTTGGGTCTTACAACCTCCCCTCCTTATGAAATTTCGTCCTCAAAATTGATGCACGTACCTAGTATGTCGAAGAGGTGAGGATACTTTATTTTCATTTCAGCTTCTAACTCCCAGGTCATTTCCTCAATATCGTGGTTTCTCTATAAAACTTTGACTTAAGGTATAACCTTTGAGCATAAAATATGTTCCTTCTTATCCAAGATTTTAATAGGTACCTCTTCATACGTTAAATCTTCTGCTATCTCGTTTGGTTCTAATTCAATAATGTGTTTTGGGTCTTCCACATATTTATGTAGCATGAATATGAGAAAAATATTATGAAAAAGAGACATACTTGGTAGTAATGCGATTCTATAGGCCATAGTTCGGCTCAATCGAGGATTTCAAATGGTCCAATAAGTCGAGGGTTAAGTTTTCCTCTCTTTCCAAATCTCGTAACTCCTTTTTATGGAGCAACACGTAACAATACATGATCTCTAATATTGAATTTCATGTCCCTTCGATGAAGATCATCATAACTCTTTTGTCGATCTTGTGAGGTTTGTATAGGTTGCAGGATCATTTGAATCTTTTATGTAGTTATACGTACCATTTTTGGTCCTAACAATGTTGCTTCACCCACCTCATCTCAGCATACTGGAGAACAACACTTTCATCCATATAACGCCTCGAATGGAGCCATGCCTATACTTGTTTGATAACTATTGTTGTAGGAGAATTCCACCAACGGCAAGTACTTGTCCCAACTTCATTTGAAGTTTGAGGATGATATGCAAAACAGAATCGTAGATTAGTTTCATAGCTTTGTGCAAGCTGACCAAAAATCGTGAAATAAATCTTAGGTCTCGATCAGAAACTATGGATACTGGCATACCATGCAATCTCACAACCTCATTTATGTACATACGAGCAAGATGTTCAAGTGAATAAGTTTCTCGTATAGGAATAAAATTAGCAGACTTGGTTAATCTATCTACAATGACCCAGATTGCATCTATGCCTTGAGAAACCTTGGGAAGACCAGTAACAAAATCCATGTTGATGTGTTCCTACTTCCATTTTGGAATTTTGAGTGGTTACAATGGACCTTTTGGTACTTGATGCTTTGTCCTAACACATTGACAAGATAAACACCTTGAGATAAACTCCGCGATCTCTCTCTTCATATTACTCCACCAAAATGTATGTCGAAGATCACGTTACATTTTGGTACTTCCAAGATGGATTGAGAACAGTGTGTTGAGTGCCTCCATCATGATTTTATACTTCAATTTAGAGTTGTTAGGAACACAAAGTCTGGAGTTAACTCAAAGTATTCCTGCTTCGTCGATTCTTGCTTCTAAATAATAACACCTTCTTGTACTTTCTTCTTCATACGCATCAGCTCCGGGTATGTGGCTTGAGCATATTTAACTTTATCGATTAAAGTCGGTTCTACTCGTATATTTGACATCATCACGTGGGTCCTTGTAGTTTTTAACTCTATCTCCATCCTTTGTAAGTCATACAAAATGGGCCTTTGTGTTGATAATATCGTACTCGTACCCGCATATGATCTTTTACTCAATGTGTTAGCTACCACGTTCACTTTTCGAAGATGGTATTGAATGGTATGGTCATAATCTTTCAACAGCTCGAGCCAACGTCGTTTCCATAAGTTGAGTTCCTTTTGGGTGAAAAAATATTTGAGGCTTTTATTATCTGTATATATCTCCACTTTCTCCCCATACAGGTAGTGCCTCCAGATCTTTAGCGTGAAAACGATTGCTGCCAACTCTAGATCATGAGTGGGATAATTCCTCTCATATTCTTTGAGTTATCGTGAGGCATAGGCTATGAGTTTCTCATATTGCATGAGAACACATCCTAAACCTTTTCCTGAAGCATCACTGTAGATGACAAATCCCTCTGAACCTGATGGTATTGTCAGAACAGGTGCTGAAATGAGTCTCCTCTTGAGTTCTTGGAAGCTCTTCTCACATTTCTCGCTCCATCTGAATTTTGTATCTTTTCGAGTCAGCTGAGTTAATGGAGTAGCGATTCGAGAAAATTCTTCCACAAATCTTCGATAATAACCAGCTAAGCCTAGAAAGCTATGTACTTCGGTTACTAACTTAGGTTTCTCATATCTTTGTATTGATTCAATCTTTGTCGGGTCAACTGATATTCCATGATTCGATATCACGTACCTAAGGAATGCTACTTCCTCAAGCCAGAACTCACATTTCTTTAACTTGGCATATAGCTTGTTTTCACTAAGCTTTTGGAGTATCATCCTCAAGTGTTGCTCATGATCTTCACGGCTTTCGGAGTAGATGAGTATGTCATCAATAAAGGCAACCACAAAATGATCCAAATATTTCTTGAATACTTGGTTCATCATATCCATAATGGCAGCAGGAGCATTAGTCAATCCAAAAGACTTGACTAGGAATTTGTAATTCCCGTACCGAGTTTTGAAATTAATCTTTAGAAAGTCATCAGTTTTAATCTTTAACTGATGATATCTGAAATAAAGATCAATCTTTGAGAAGTATTTAGCATCGTGCAACAAGTCAAACAGGTCATCAATGCAAGGTAACAGGTACCTATTTTGATGGTGACATAATTTAACTCCCAATAGTCAATGCAAAGTCACATACTCCCATCTTTCTTCTTTATGAATAAAATAGGAGCACCCCAAAGAGATGTACTAGGACGAATGAAACCAACGTCCAATAATTCCTGTAGTTAGGTTTTTAACTCCTTAAGTTCAATAGGAGCCATTCGATATGGGGTTTTAGAAATGGGTTTTGTACCGGGTTCAAGTTCAACACAAAATTCAATTTCACGCTCTGGGGGTAGGCCAGGAAGTTCTTCGGGAAATACATCAGGAAATTCATTAATAACAGAAATATCAATCAAATCTGACGTATTTTTATTTAAATCTAGTACATGGGCTAAGAAAGCTTGACATTCATTTTTTAATAAACGAATGGTTTATGGCTTGATATGACAGTGATTGACTTTAGTGGTTTGGTTGCTTGAATTCGCATAACAGGTTGGTTAGGAATATGAAAACTAACGACCTTATGAAAACAATCAATTTTTGCATGATTAGTAGTTGACCAATCAATCCCTAAAATCACATCAAATGAAAGTATTTTCAAAGAGATGAGATCAACAGGTAATGTGAGGGTGCCGATTTGAATCAAACAAGATTTATAAATATTGGATGTAATGAATGTTTCTCCGAATAGAGTTTCAATAGATAAGTGAAAGTCTAATTTCTCAAGGGTCAAGTTCAAAAGATGAGCATAAGTAGGTGAAATAAAAGAACGGGTAGAACCGGTATCTAATAAGGTATAGACATCGTAAGAGTTTATGATTAGCTTACCCGTGATAACTATGTTCAGGTTCCTTGCCTTTTAGGAAGTCACGACAAACGCTCTCCCTTGAACCACCGACTTTGTTTTGTTTGTAGCCACCTTTGGTGTTAGCATCTCAGCTGGACTTAAATAAGCTATAGGGCAAATTCCACCCTCATCTGCTTCATAGTACTCCTGATGCATGATCTGAATCATTAATCTTTGATCCATATCGAATTGAGGTTGACTGCTCTGTACAGTATAATTCCAAACTCGATGTTTGGTTCTCCCAATTGCTGTCCAAAAAGCGAGATCCATATCATTTATTTTGGCCTTTTTGGATCGAACCTCTCTTTCTACAATATCAATGCGTCGTGCGACTTTTACCCATGCACACTCCATTCTCACTCATTCATTTGTTTCTTCTTTCAGCTGATAATTGACATTTGCATTCTCAGATTCCTGCTCTATAATCCTATACTCTGCCAAAGAGATCTTCTGTTCAAGCTTCGCATATCGGGCAGTAAAATCTTGAATTATTGCATCCTTTGCTCCATTACCGCCTGTTGTTTTTCACCCTTCTCTTCTAACTCACGAATACGATCTTGCTGTAAGACCCCAACTTTTTATGAATAAATATTTAATTTCTCTAATTATTATTTTTTCAATAATAAGGTGTTGATTTGATATAATGCTTTAGTTATGGGTGAAATATTCAAATTTTGCAAAGTAAACAAGTGGTCATAAAATATTCGTTTTGTCAGGGAATATTCGTTTAGTCATGAAATATTCTTGTTGTCGGGGAATATTCGTACGACGGCGCAACCATTTATGGGCCCCATAATGGAAAACTGTCGAATGAAGAAAATGACAAGTATGAGTTTTTATAAATAACGACGTAGTTGTTACCATTAAAACTGTTGGAAAACTTGGTGGTTAAAATACAATAATATGTGGTGTTACACAGTGCCACACGGTATTACACAGTATTTCTGATTATTGATTCTTACGTAAGAAGTCACTCAATAATTGATACAATAAAATTGCATAGTCTTTCATATTATTGGTGCAATAATTGTTATAGTGATAATTGAATAGTATTTTACATTATTGATTCAATAATTTTCATGACACAATAACTCATATTATTGAATTAATATTATTGGATAGCATTATTGACAATGTCTAGAAAGTTCTGTCGTGGAAAAGGGTCAGGTTATTTAATTGCGCGTCAATAAGAAGAAATTCTTGTAGGAAAGCCCCCTCTTTCCTGTGAACGATCTGATTATCAGTATTATGAATCTATAATATTAATTCGAAATAATTATTGAAGAATTGTAAATAATTGATGAATTTGGTAAGTAATTATTTCTTTAAATTTTGATATAAATGGAGGAAGTTTAGAATGAGACATTGTCGAAAGTTGTTAAATATTTTATGAAACCATAATTATCTTTTATGATAATATATTTATATATTATTATAATATTATATTATAATAGTATAATGTGATAATATAATAGTATAATTTTTATAATTTAAATGGTAATATTATTGTGTTTTTGGGCATGTGAATTAAATGGAGTAAAGATGATCAAATTGAATTTGAATTCTTTTATTTTTTTAAAAAATAAAGATGTGATAAATGGGGTGGGTGAGCAATTTGGCTTTGAAAAGTTTGGTTTCATGTATGGTGTGCAGGAAAAAAAATCATACGCATGTAAAATTTGTCAATCCTGGTGTGCTATCATTTCCCTATAAATAGGTTGCTTAGTTAAACAATGAAACTCACACCAGAATTAGAAAATTCTCTCTCTATTGTATCGAGCGTATTTTTGTGAGTATTTAGATACTTTGAGAGTTGATAAGTAGTGCAAGTTTTCTGCAATATTATATCCGATATTTCAGCCAAAAGTATTATTCTTTCGAGGTAAGGGATGTTATTTTTCAAGTAAATGATGTTGTTTCTTTCAATATCATTTCACCGAAATATTGGTATGAATTATATTATAAAATTTTTACTTTTTTCGTGTCGAGGTTATTATTCACTTATACGACATTATTCACGAATACAGTACTATACACGAGTACTATACACGAAGTATGATTTTTATTGTGAAAGTTTTACCTTTTCGTGTCGGGATTACTATTCACATATACGACACTATTCACGTATATGACACTATTCATAGAAAAATTAAATTTTCTTTTCTTGGTCCAAGTTGTCTATTATGATTACTATCTTTGAATGTATCCATGTTTTGATCTTCTTTCTTGAATTTTGCTCCACAATTGATTATTATAGAGTGTTAGGAATAAGTATGTGAATGATATTCCTATTATTATATGATTTTATTATGATATAAATGATTGAATATGCAAGTATGCTTGCATCAAGAAAAGCTGTAAAGTCCTTTGATAGATAATAGGAACATATGTACAAGGACTTAAAATGAATTGATCAAATGTGTTAGGTTGATCATACATAAGCAAAACAACTTTGTAAATTCCTTAAAAGAAATTATGTACAAGGACTATAAATGTAGAAAGATCAAGCTTGTTAGGTTGATCTTATAATGTAATAGATAGGCATGTCTGATCGTCGAGCACTGCACCAGAAATCGTAGTCTGCCAGGAGAGTCAAGGAAAGCTCGAGAACTATCAAGGCAGAATTGTAGTCTGCAAGATAGTAGATCTCGGAGTTTGTAGACTACCAGGACAGACAAGGAAAGATCGTAGTGTGTCGAGAAGAACTTCCTCAAAGTCGTAGTATATTGAGGAAGTTATGTTCAGAATCGTAGAGACAACCTTTCTAAGAGCCGAACGAGCATCTGCCAAAGCCAAGTCAAGAATCGTAGACCACACTCGGAGTTGTAGAGTCTACTGATCAAATAAGAGGCAAAGATCGTAGTCAAGCCAGATCAGATGAAGACAACAAGCTTAAGGACAGAGATCGTAGAGTGTCGACATCTGATCTCAAAGTCGTAGTGTCTGCACAACCAAAGCTAAATCGTAGAGTATAAAACTAAGGCTTCAATAAAGGTACTCACAACGCCAAGACAGAATCGTAGAGTAAACATAATTCTCAACAAATGAGCACTCCTAGAATATCCAAAGGATGAAACCTCTGGTCAGAGATACAAAGATATATTCCACCTGAAGGGAACCAGAGTGCACTCAACAAATGACTTGCAAACTAACAGAAGATCTAAGAACCAACCCAATTTGCATCCAGATTGAGTTGTAAAGCCATTCAAGATGAAGCCTTCTACAAGTATATCAAAAGAAGACTTCAGTAAAAGTGACTGACTAAGGAAAAGTCAATAAGTGCAGTAGCTGTCAAATAAATAGAAGACAACTATCTTGGGGTCAACCAGGATAGTAGTATTTCTCAAGCAAAGAAGGAACTGATGAAGTGTACACAAAGATACTGGTCAGCTTATGAAGAACAAGGCTAAAGTGATTAAGCATCGTGTCAGTCCATTGATGATAAGTGAACGAGAGATCACAAGGAGAAAGCAAACTGCACATGCCACAAATCTGAAGTGTCTTGCTATTCAAAAGAGGCCAGAACAAGAAGTTAAGCTTTTAGTTCTTGAGATCAGTCGAGGAAAACAGAAGTGTTGAAGCACTGTACATGAGAAAGAAGAGGTGTTCTCAATTAAGGATTCAATGAACACTCTTCAGAATTGTAGTGTTGTCTCAACAAGTCAATAAGCAACATTTAACAAGACACTACGATCAGGTCCAAGAATATGCATCAGAATCATAGAGTTCGGTCATCTAAAGATTGAAGCATTGGCAACGATTCAATCTGAAGAGTGATATTCGAATATAGCTTATTGAAAGCATTGATGCAAAAGGATAATCTCTGATGTTCTAATCGAGAAATCAGAAGGAAGAAATAAAGTTGACTACCTACCCAAGATATCAAAGTAACATCTCTGACTGAGTAAGTGAAATAGTAGACTGCAGTGTCAAAAAGTCATAAAGGGGATGCCATATCACATCTACAGTCTACCTTAAATAACTCAAGATCTGCGAAGCAATTCAAATAGCTCCCAACGGTTACATTACAACGGGAAGGTTGTGAAGGAGTATAAATCAACAAGAGCTTCAAAGATCAAGAGTTGCTGAAGTTGTAGAATCGTTGAGTTGTTGGAATTCTATATTGTTGACTCTACGAGTTCCACCAGAGCTAAACAGAACAAGTCTTAGTGACAGTGAGACTACAAAGGTGGAAGTGAAGTTGCTTTGAAGAAGGAATCGAATAGACTAAAAGCTTCACTCAACAAAGATGAGAATGCCACTGAAGATAGAAGTTAAGCTAAGAACTAAGAAAGCCAAGAAGATGTCATTCATAAAAGTGGCAGAGTATAAAGAAGATCAAGAGAGCCACTCTACGAATCACCATGAACCAAAAGCTAAAACAGAATAAATGTAGAATCATGTCTGCAAAACATTCAAGAAGGGTTTAAAGATTTCTAAATGCCAGACGAAGTCTACCAAAAGCTCAGAGACTTAGTAAATCTAGATGGTGATGGTGCACAGCTGACATCAAATGAAGATGAGCAGAATATAATGAATATCAGCTGCACCAAGGAAGATATGGTTCAGACTCGAATAGAATGCAAAGAGGACCTCGCCAAGCTGCTAAGTACAAAAGATGTTGAAGCTAAAAGACATCTTAGTAGCAAGGCACCAACCACAACTACTACAACAAAAAAAACCAGGGCCTGAGGGGTCCTTGTCCGGAGGGACTAAATGAAGTTCCAAGCCTGCTGGGCTTGAAGAGTTCTAAGGGAACTAGAGGAGTTCCAAGCCTGGTGGGCTTGAAGAGTTCTTAGTGAAATGAATTTCCAAGGCTACTGGCCTTGAAGGAATCTTAGTGATTCAGGGTGCTGCCCTTCCTTAGTGGAAATCCTGCTAGTTGAAAGAAGAAGAGTGGATTAGGAGCTTGAGTCTCTAAACCACTTAAAATCCCTTTATGTCATTTACTTTATATCATTTACATTATGTACTTAACTGTTATAAATGTTATGTATGTGTTAACTGCTTACAGCTTAACTAACTTTAAGAACAATGTATGTATAATTATGAATATATCAATGAAGGGGATATTTTACTTATTCCGTTGTGCTTGAAAAGATTCTTATATTTATCATATGGTAATTCATTATCTATAAAAAAATAACTGGAAAAAGTATTTGAAAAGAAAAAGGATCTATTCAACCCACCTTCTAGATCTATTATGTGCCTACTGGGAACTAAAAATTGGTATCAGAGCAGGTTCTTATGCTATATTCAAAAGCTAATCGCTTTGAGTATGATCCTAGGCATAAACATTGTTCTAAACTTAGTTTAGCAGTAAGTCACTTGTAAATGTAGATGAGCTCACAAGTTGGAAATATTGTGTACAAGTAAATGTGTATATACACCTGAAGCTGCTCAGATTGGTCCATGTTATTAAATGACATAACAACAATACCAATCATTACATATAGTCAATCTTGTAGTCTGAAGAATAGATATGGGAGCTCAAGAGGCATCAATAGCAAAGAGTCAAGCTTCCAGCAGACTGAAAGATGAGAAGGCCATATGTGTTAAGGAGTACTCATTCAGAGAAGAAAGAAGAATCTCTCAAATCTATATTTGGCCAACCAATAGCTGGATGTGAACCTTGAGGACTCAAGGTTGTCAAAGAACTAAAGATGTCAAGATTTTCTTAGCCTACATCTTCAAGACTTTGACTGATTGAACAAGAGACAACTTGAGCAACAAGCTGTCAGAAATGAATGAAAAATATGCACATCAGTGCCTAACCACATTATATCAAGATAAATGACTAACAAGAAACCGACAATGGAAAGGTATGGTTCCTCATTAATATAAATGTGTACATCATGTTGCATCACCTTATGCACTATAACAATATTCTATTAAGAGACCATACTCTACCTAAAAAGGGGAAGAGAGAAAGTACATTGAGGATGGAAACTCAAATGCTTACAAACTTTCTCTCCATCCAAGTTTTAGGTTGAAGATAACACCTTGAAAGAAATCTGAAATAGGTCATAAGCATATCAAGGTTTAATTAATTTTAAGTAGAGAAATCTTTGCTGATGGGTTAGTATGTATGTACAAAACTATGTTTTAAGTTTTTCATAACACATAGAGTATGATTAGTTCTACAAGAGTATCTTGAAGATTCGTAGAAACTGATCACCTCCATGAATCAACCAGATACAAATAAGTGTTAGAGTTGATTCTCACTCTGTGAACATTTAAACTCTGTGTAAATAACCAAGAAAATGATAAAACCATCAAAGAAAAAGAGTGTCTTGTC
The DNA here is from genome assembly GCA_020205505.1 of Panax japonicus. Lineage (NCBI taxonomy): Eukaryota > Viridiplantae > Streptophyta > Magnoliopsida > Apiales > Araliaceae > Panax > Panax japonicus. Next base: position 23,744,265 of record CM035110.1, on the reverse strand, counting down.
AAAATGGTTAATCTTATACACACTCACCATCATGCATCTTAAAATGTAATATCTAAATTGGTTACATGCATGAATATGATTGGTTGTGATCAATATGATAAAATTTTAAATATATGAGGAACAGGAATTTTGAAGGCTAACCTGGCAGGACCCATTTAACCATGGGTACCAAAAATAGAAATTTATCTAACCTGCAGGTACTTGGTTTATCTGACCACACTAAGGAATGTTGAAGCAGAAGACTTCAGTCAAGAGGATTCAAACAACATAAGGCTTAAGACATTTCAAAAATGTTTCTGACAAAATCCTTATTTGTCAAAGCATGTCCTTGAAGATTGTTGAGCTAACATGAATGAAGCTCACATGGTTGTTGATCTCCATATGGAAGCTGGCGATTCACTTTAAGATAAAAATGATCTTATATGCTCAATCATCCAAAGCATATCAGCTGAGAAGAACCCTCAAGGAACTTATCATAGAAGCATAACTTTGCAAGCATAAACTATCAAAAGAAGACTACGTTCGTAATACTTTCAAATGATCGTAGGGTGAACAGTCCTGAAGATATCCATTTCTATGATGCAAGACGATTTAATTGATAATGATGACTTCAGTCAGAAAGAGATATGCAAGGCTTCCTTCTGATGTACATGAAGAAGAGGAACTCACACCTCTTTGAGAAAACAGTATCAACCACGGGGGAGCAGTGATCTGTTAAGGAACAACATCACTGAAAGAATCAGAAATACAATATAAAGCAATATTCAAGTTACAAAGTCCCAAAACTTTGTGACTGATGAACTAAATGAAGATCCATAGTCAGTAGGAACGTCTCAAAATGTACTACTGATAACCTTGTCAACCACCCAACTCAAAATCGTGGAGCGCCTATGATCAAACACCTGATCGTAGTGTAAGAGCAGGAGGACACCATGATTACAGCCAAATGTCTAAAGTTGTTAAAGGAACTCCCAAGCAGAAAAGGTCAAATAAGAGATCAGTGCAAATCACTTCTAAAGTTTTTCATCTGGAAAGCGTGTCAGAGACAAACCTAACCCTTATTTCACTCTAATAGGTTGGCCCTTCCTGAGCTACCTTACCCCAGAAGGAATGCCTAGTCAAGTTCATCTCAAGGACCAGGCCAAACAACAATCGCAGAGTAGATTTTGAAGTGAACTCGATGATCGTAGTATAACCTCAATAATTATAAAATAGACTCGACAATCGTAGTCTTCCCAAAGGATATACTAGCTCATGAGGAGCTCGGAAGAATTAGACACTTTCCCAACTATTCAGATCATGTGAAGATAAGTTCGAATAAAGTGTGAAAAGATGCTCGGTAAACTTACCTCAGAATTCCAGTGCTCAAACTATCTCAGTGTACATCAGTGGTTAAGCCATGCAACTTCAAGGTGAAGATTAGTGTCAAATCATCTACTAAAGCATCTCTCAGAAGACGATTGTTGAGTCGACAAAGAAAATCGTAGAGTCTATAGCTACCTCACCAAGCTACTCTACATACTGAAAAGGTCAACGGTCAATCCATGTCAGTAATGCCTATTTTCTTAAAAGAAATATAAAAAACTGAAAAGTTTATGGGGAGCTATAGTTTCTTACTGGGCATCGTGCAACCAATGACTGGCTGACACATCACAGCTTATGCAGAGTCAGAAAAAACTATCATAAAGACAAATTCAAAATCTCCAAATAGTTATCAAAAGCTATCAAACCTCTCTCCCTCACTTTTTCAAACCCTAAAATCCTCTTCAAAGCATGAATCCATTAAACCTCTAGATTTTCCCAAATAACATTCAACCATATCTCATAAGAAGTCTAAAACTAAATACCCATTTATTTCAAACCCTCAAAATGGAAGAATGTCGTGTTATAACCGGAATCCAACTCAGCTTCAAGAATTTTGAAAGATCAGAAAAGAAGTTCAAGGATGTACTTGAGCTTGTAAAGGATGCTGGTTTTTCTGAATGATTGGAAGCCAACGCTCCAGTCTATACGAAGCTAGTGAAGTAATTCTAATCCAATGCATCGATAGATTCTGGACTTCTATCCACAAAGGTCAAAGGAGCAAGTCTGAAGATAAGGGCTTCAGACATCAACCAAAGTCTAGGATTTCCCAACCATAGTCTGATAAACCTCGATGAAGTTGACATTGAAGAAGGCAAGAGGTTAATGTGTTGCAAGAAAAATGTAAATCTGAAGGATATGAAGAAGGAATTTCTTGAAGAGTTTGAATTTCTAGCTGAGATTACAGGAAAATGCATATTGTGCAAGGACATCGCACATGATACTGTCAGTGATTTGCAAATAAGAGTCATGACTGCAATTATCATGAAGTAAGATAAAGGATGATGAGGGAGAATGCGACGCCCCCAAAATAGGTATACATCACCCATCCTGAGTCGCCAAATACATGGTATAAAATTCAAATACAACTTAATTATACAACAGTCGTGTAAAATATGACAAAACATATGTTGTGAGTTTTAATACAAATATTGTCATCTAGACAATATCCACACTCAATTGAGTCCTCATTACATTTATTATCACACTATTAAACAGAATAGTGAGGACTACTAATACTATTATCTGAACCGTCACTCCGTTCCCCGACTAGTCCCTGCTACGTTCTCATTTCCTGAAGAGAACAATGAAAGTAAAAGGGAGAGCTCAACTAGCCTAGTAAGAAATATTATGACTAAGATAATACAGAATAAATTATTGTTAGCCTTCAACAGTGTTAAACTGATATAATATAACAAACATCAAGTTTAACTGCAGAGGAACAAGAAATCCATTAAAAGAGTCAAGTAGAGAATAAAATCTACTATCTTTTATGATTTAAAAAGTTTTTCATCACTTTTATCGCTGGTACTCAGCTTAATAAATAATCCACATCATCGAATCATCCCAGCACTACGGCCAAGGATATTCTTTAGTATCACGACCACAAATTATCCATGCACTACGGGCCAAGGATATTTGTGTATTCATCAATGATCATGATCATGGCAACAACTATCCATCAATGCCCTACGGGCCATGACAACAGAATAATAAAGAATGGAATAACAGCAGAAATCACCATACATGCGATAGACCGCATAGACAGGTTATTCTAATAGAATAATAATTAATGGAACCAGGTCAGGCGTAATACGCACCGACAGGATATTCCAATATAATAATAAATAACGGAACCAGGTCATGTGTAAACGAACAGACAGGATGTTCCAATAGAATAATAAAGAATGGAATAACAGAAGAATTTCACCATGTATGCGGTACTTCGCATAGACAGTTATTCCAGCATAATGATAAAGAATGGAATAACAGAAGAATTTCACCAAGTATAGGGTAGCCCGCGTATACAGGTTATTCCAACAAAATAATAAAGAATGGAATAACAGAAGTTCTCTTCATGAATAAGAAAGAAATAATACCCCATACCTTAGAACAAACTGGATATAGGAGTAGTGAAGTAGCAGAATACTTTTCTTCTTTCTTTTTATAGTTTCTCTCTCTAGAGTTTCAGTGAATTCATAAGAAATAATGAAGGACTGAGCTTCTATTTATAGGAGAATGGACTGAATAGTAACTAATTCATGAACGGTCCAGATTGATTTACTTATAAACGGATGGTCCAGATTGGTTTACTATAAAATATTCTAATAAAACAAAATCTTTTAAATAAAATGTAATATATTCTATTTATAATCTAATAAAACGAATAACTTTATAAAAGTATTCGGTTTTATATAAAAAGCTCTTCTATTTTATTACATTAATAATACTAATAAAATAAAACTTCATCATAATTATTATAATTCACATTATTAATCGACCAGGTCATTCCCAGGAAAGATGGGGCTTTCCAATAAGGATTTCTCCCTATTAGCGCACAATTAGGTGACCAAACCTCTCCTTAGCAGAAATTCTAGACATCATTAATATTGCAAATAATAATATTAATAACTTCGTCGTCTCAATTATTGATTTAATAATATATAAAATATCGACAATAATTGAATCAATTAACGTGAGACACTATGCAACAATTACTGAAGCAATAATTGAACAAAATTGAGTGACTTCTCACGTAAGCATCAATAATTAATACTATGTTCTACTATGCAACCACGCGTATTCCTGTACTTTTAACATCGGGTGTTTCAATAGTTAACGATAAAACTTACGCCGTTATTTTCATAAAATATTTTTGTCATTTACTCAATCCGATAATAATTCCGGTGTGGGGTCTACCAATGATTGTGTCATCGTACGAATATTCCCTGTTAAAATGAATATTCCCCGACCAATCGAATATTATATAACAACCTGCGTACTTTGTAAAATTTATAACTATTACCCACAACTATAATATTATATCAAATTCATTCCATAATATTCAAAAATGATAATTATAGAAAATTTATTTTTATTCATAAAAGTTAGGGTCTTACAATCTCCCCTTCTTATGAAATTTTGCCCTCAAAATTAGGGTACGTACCTAGTATGTCAAAGAGGTAAGGATACCTTGATTTCATTTCAGATTCTAACTTCCAGGTCATTTCCTCAACATCGTGGTTCTTCCATAAAACTTTGACTTGAGGTATAACCTTGGAGCGTAGAATATGTTCCTTCTTATCAAAGATTTGAACAGGAACCTCTTCATTCATTAAATCTTCCGCTATTTTGTCCGGTTCTAACTCAATAATGTGGTTCGGGTCTTTCACATATTTACGTAACATGGATATATGAAAAACGTTATGAACACGAGACATACTTGGTGGTAAAGCGATTCTATATTCCACAGTTCCTACTCAATCGAAAATTAAAAATGGGCCAATGAATCGAGGATTGAGTTTTCCCCTCTTTCCAAATCTCGTAACTCCTTTACATGGAGCAACACATAACAACACATGATCTCCAATATCGAATTTCACGTCCTTTCGATGAAGATCAGCATAACTCTTTTGTCGGTCTTGTGAGGTTTTTATACGTTGTCGGATCGTATGAATCTTTTTCGTAGACATACGTACCAACTCCAGTCCCAACAACGGTTTTTCACCCACCTCATCCCAGCATACTGGAGAACGACACTTTCTTCCATACAACGCCTCGAATGGAGCCATGTCAATACTTGTTTGATAACTGTTGCTATAAAAAAACTCCACCAATGGTAAGAACTTATCCCAACTTCCCTTGAAGTCAAGGACACAAAGTCTTAATAAATCTTTAAGAGTTTGAATAGTCCTCTCTGATTGTCCGTCCGTCTGAGGATGATATGCCAAACTAAATTGTAAATCCGTGCCCATAGCTTTTTGTAAACTAACCCAAAATCGTGAAGTGAATCTTGGCTCTCGATCAGAAACTATGGATACTGGCATACCATGCAGTCTTACAATCTCATTTATGTACATACGAGCAAGACGTTCAAGTGTATAAGTTTCTCGTATTGGTAAGAAATTAGCAGACTTGGTCAATCTATAAACAATGATCCAAATTGCATCTATGCCTTAAGAAACCTTGGGAAAACCAGTAACGAAATCCATAGTAATGTGCTCCAACTTCCATTCTGGAATTTCAAGTGGTTTCAATGGACCTTTTGGTACTTGATGCTCCGCCTTGACTCGTTGACAAATTAGACACCTTGAGATAAAAAACGCTATCTCTCTCTTCATGTTGCTCCACCAAAATGTATGACGAAGATTACGATACATTTTGGTACTCCCAGGATGATTGAAAATGGTGTGTTATGCACCTCTATCATGATTTTATACTTTAAATCAGGGTCGTTAGGAACACAAAGTCTGGAGTTGGCTCGAAGTATTCCTTCTTCATCGATTCTTGCTTCCGGCATAGCACCTTCTTGCACTTTATTCCTCATACGCATCAGTTCCAGATCTGTAACTTGAGCAGCTTTAACTTTATCAATTAAAGTCGGTTCTACTCATATATTCGCCATCATCACATGGGTCCCTGGAGTTTTTAACTCTATCTCCATCCTTTGCAAGTCACACAAAATGGGCATTTGCGTTGACAATATCGCACTCGTACCCGCATATGATCTTCTACTCAATGTGTCAGCTACCACGTTCGCTTTTCCAGGATGGTATTGGATGGTATGTTCATAATCTTTCAACTTTTCAAGACAACGTCATTGTCGCATGTTGAGTTCCTTTTGATATATAACATGATAACTAATAATTAAACATGTTAACATATGCCGATTACGTGATTCACCAGCATGCTGGTGATTTTAAGACAAGATACCATACATATATATGTTACGTTACAAAAAAATCACGATTTACAAACATGCTTTGCGAATGATTCTTTTTCATAAAATAATAATTTTACACAACAAATTATGCCCAATTAAATTATTCTAAACACATATAAATATACATATCAAATTAAAATAATTAATAATTCGCATAAAGGTTTGGCTCTAATACAACTGTTAGGTTTGTAATATTCATGAACGCAATCAAATTGCATAAAGTAAGCAAAAACATGATAAATTAGAGTTTTAAAGTTTTACAAACCATAATCCTAGATCATCCTTTATGCACAGTTATTAATTAAACGAAAAGATAAAAAACAAGAATCATACCCTTGAAGATTCGAGCTTCCTCAAGTACAAGTTCACCTCCAAATCCTTTTCGCATTCAACTTGAATCCACCGGATTTGGTTCCATCCTTTGATCAATATTAGCCACCCAAATGTTTGGCCTCTAGAGGTTGTGACACCCCCAAATTCGGATTACCTGACTCCCGAGTTTGGTGCTCACGATCCAATATATAAATAACATCTAACTACTCATTTAATTATGAATAGTAACATACATTTTATTAACTGATATAGTTAATACATTATCCCAGGTTCTCTAACCTTAACATTACAAACATACCCTTAGATATACAAAAAGGGTTCACAAATACAACATAATAATAATGTTCATTCAGAGTTGCTCAATTACTATGCCTTTGCCTTTGCCCTTCACAGCACCTCCTGCCACTTCGTCCCTAGCTGAAAAGTTTTATTTAGCAAGGGTGAGCAACAAATTTGCCCCGCAAGTTAAGATATACAATGAATGTATAAGAATCAGAACAAAAGACTATCTAATTCGATAGAATAACTCCTAAGTTCAAAGAACTTTGAAATAGCTAAACAATTTTTTCTTCTCTAACCAATCTTCTCGCAACCTATGCAACACAATAATTCAATAATGAAAGGGTACAACACTTTCAAAGTTTATACGATATTCTACTAAATAATAATTTAGAAGTATTCTCTAATGTTTATGATGAATGATCTTACAAGATCTTGAAATTCTCTTCTCGTGTAACTATAAAAGATTTACTTTGATATACCCAAATAACAGGATGAAAATATTTTCCAGAGTTTATGTTGAGTGGTCCAAATGGATCTCGAACTTCTCTTCTTGAGTAACTATCAAAGATTTACTTTGATATACCCAGGTGTATCAGATAACCATAAAGATTAAATCATCCCCCTCTGCAAGTATATAAAGTGATCAGCTTTATTATACCTTATATTATGCATAATACTTAAAACGCGCGCAATGGCCGAATATATGACCAAAAATGTTCCCTTTATATAAAAGTTTGTTCTTCTCAGTCTTTGAATCAAAATTTGATTTATCAAAGAAATACAATGATTTCAATATCTAATTAATTCTCTTCTCTTCTCAAACCTATCAGGTTTTCTTTTTTGATCTAGCCGAAATAATTGGCATCGATTTATCAATAATAATTGAATTCTCTTCTCTTCTCAAACCTATCAAGTTCTCTTTTTTGATCTAGCCGAAAAAATTGGCATCGATCTATCAATAATAATTGAATTCTCTTCTCTTCTCGAACCTATTAAGTTCTCACAAATGTTCGTCTAGCCAGAATAATTAGCTAAGACATATCTCAACACGATTCAACAATAGATAGGAATTATATGTACTATTTGTAATCACTAATAGTTTCTACGGTTGTAAATATCCAACAACAGTTATTCTCCAAATATATTCTCAGAATCATTAATTCAATTTGAATTAATAAACATACACTAACTGCTAATAATCAACAATAATTCTCAGACGTGGTCTAATCAATAATAATTAACCACCATAGTAATTAAATAGATGTAACTCAAGGTTGAGTTAAGAAACTTGCCTGATTCGTTGACTACTACTACGCAATTTAAGTTAACCTCTTTTGTAAGACCTATCATTAATATGATTGGTCTTTTAATCAGCATATCATACTTTGTATCATAATACAATTACTTTATCAATCAATTATCTAACAATTAATCACATAATTAAATATTAGATAACACCTTACAACATTAGCATTATTATTATCCTTTGATAATTCTTTAATCACTATATCATATTCATTATGATTTAACACTTACTTTTTCATTTCATAAGTTATACTTTAACATCTAATAGGTCAAATACTAATCCAGCAACTAGGATTCTAAATCTAGTAACCAAATTGCTAATTCAGTACACTGGATTCCAAATCCAACAGCCTGGATTCCAAATCCAGCAAACTGGATTCCAAATCTAGCAACTAGATTACAATCCAGCAAGCTGGATTCAAAATATTTTCAATTCAGTAAACTATTTTTCAATCCAGCAAGCTGGATTCATCAAATTTTTCAATCCAGCAAACTGGATTCATTATCCTTCAATCCAGCAAACTGGATTCATAAATTATTCAATCCAGCAAGCTGGATTCCACATACTTTTCACGAAAACACCAAATCAACTTACTATTTTTCTATCCTTTGTCGAAACATATATACATATATTTCATACACAAAAAAGTATTTTTCCATAATTTTCCAACTTTCTTTAGTATTTTTCAAAAATCATTTTCTAGTTAATTCCTTAAGAAATTATCTACCTCACATTTAACTCCAGAAATTCCCAACTCTTGGCGGAATCTTACACATGTTAACGTGAGCCTCCAGTTTAAATTTCATAGCCATCGGAGTTATAGAACTCCGGTTATAGCCATTTTCGTTAGAAAATCACAAAAGTTGAAATGGTCATAAATTGGTCATTTTAAGTCGAAATGAGCTCATTTTTGGACATGAGGTACTTTAAACCATATATTTTCATGTCCCAAAAGGCCGGAATTTTTCTCACAAATTAAGTGGCCGAAACTGCCCTTATAAAATTTTGGACAGTAGTTTTTTCTCCTTTAACAATTTTTGACTCCTTTGTTAAAATCAGTCCACATAAAAATCTACAACTCCTTTTTCAGTGATTCCACTTGGAGATGTTATAAAACTCATAGAACTAACTCATGGACTTGACCACACTCAAAAATGTGAAATATAATAGGAGATATGGTCATTTGAATTTCGTGTTTCGTTTTCACAAAAATCTGATTTTTAACTCTTGGTGTCTTCTAAGAAAACTTTCATATTTTCACATAATAACCAATATAACTCATCATAACACTTACTAATACCTCATATACTCATGATTCTACCATGGTACAAGATTTATTTCATCAAACAATCATCAAACACAAGATTAAACACCATCAAGGTTAAGAAAATTAGGATTTTCTATATTTTGAAAAACCTTCCATTTCATACTTTAGATCTAACTTTTCATCCTCAAAAGTTTAGATCTAAACATGAAACACTTATATACACATAGATTTAAGGTTTTAAACCTCGAGATCATAACTTCATATTGTCAAAAATTAAATCAAACCACAAAGGAAATTAGACTACATAAGTAGAAATTTTGCTATACCTTAGCTTTTTCTTCTTCTCCTTCTAAAATATGAGATGGATCTTGGGTGTATGAAGATCAAAATCTCCTCTTCTTCTCCTCTTGGAGCTACTGAATGGTCCCTCTATTCTCTCTCTCTCTCTCTCTTTGGTTTTCTTAGCAAAATAGAAGTAATAAGATGAAAGAGAAAATATGATTTAAGTGTCAGAAGATTCTATAGATATATTTGTTATACCTATACATAATCTACTAACATATCTCTTCTTTTCTCTCACTCAAATACTAAGTGATTACTTGCACATTTCAACAAAGGTTGTGGCTATTCATGTGTGTGACACCTAAGGTATTTGGTAAGAGTTGGTAACCAAATGAATAAATAATTTACATGCTCCTTTTTACTTCAATATGGCCGGATACTCCCCCCTTTTAAATGTCCAAATTGGCTTTATTTTTATTTACCAATTTTACTTAAATCAAATGACCAACAAGTCTCTTACCCATTGGGTTAAGTGTTGGGCTAAATGTTGGGCCATTCTTTTAATGTTTTGGGCTTACAAATTTAGTTTCTTTGGGCCATAACAAATAACATATTCCAACACTCTTGATATTATCATTCCCTAATTATTTAATTAGGATTTTTATTTCCTCAATTATAACATAAATCCTCACTCATGCACATTTTTTTTCATTAACCCAATTAGACTTGTTATAATTAGGTTATAAAATTAATTATCTGGGATGTATAAAATAAATCTCTTAGAATTAGTATATATTTTATATACTAATATTCTCTCGTATCATAACCCTTAAGTTATTCAATTTTTCATTCTTAATTTATAATTAGGTAACCTTCGCTTCTCTAATTTGTTTATAATAAACAAATAAAAACAAACACATATTATTCATATGCATTTACCCACATATAACAATACTCAAAACCATATAAGTCTTTCACACAATTTTTTTTTAAATTCTTTCCTTATTTCCAGTCTAGGTCTTATTATTCAACCTTTATTTAATCAATTAAGATTTTATTACTCGTATAAATTCTCGGGTTATCACAGAGGTGATCCACCAAGGAAGAAGAAATATTCAAGAATAAGGGTGGTTGGCTAAACCCTAGTTTTCTATCTCTATAGAAAAAGAGCGTACTCACCAACAATTGGAATCACGTATATCTAGATATATGATATCAAACTCCTCTTATAAGAATATCAGTTAACCCTTCTAATCTAATTAGAAAATAGGGTATTATTTAATTAATTAAATTCTTTTAATTAATTAAGCTCCCTAATCTTATTAGGGATAATTAATTAAACTCTTTTAATTAATTTACTTTGTGACGCCCCCAAAATAGGTATACATCACCCATCTTGAGTCGCCATAAAATACACTACCGACAACTTCATTTATACAACTGTCGTGCAAAATACGACGACATGTATAATGTGAGTTTTAATACAAATTTATGTAACTCTCATGGTGCCTCGACCACAACCTTACAATGGTACTTTACATAAAAGTACAGTCAAAAACTGTTTTAAAAATTAAAATCTTTGGGAAGTTCTCAAGGAAACCTTCGTACATAGGAGGCCATGAATCTAAGTTATGATAGATATCATATATCCAGAGAATTATCCTTGGTTGATCCAATAGACCCCAAAAAATGAGAAGATTACTATCATGTTTCTTCCAATGGTGAGTTTTCTCTTGACATATAACTATCTCCATTGTTTCCAAGTGAAAATTATATTTCAAATAAACTCCAAGATCATATAGGTAGTGCTTGTAGATATACTCAGCAAGTGGATGTGCACAACCCTGTCTTATGATAACACGAGGTTGTATGTCATTAGACAACTTGTATGATAGTGGCAAAACACCCTTCCAAAGTTGGTTCACCTCACCCTATTCGGTTCACCAAAATTAAATATCAAATGACGTATACAATACGACACACTTATCTAATGTTCTTAATAAAATTATTTTCATACATTTAGGGAGAACCTCAACAGCTATAGACCACCGTTCTATTTCCTTGTTACCCCCGCTCGACCCAGCTACACTCTTGTTACCTGAAAGGAATTGTGAAGCAAAAGGGTGAGCACAACTAGCCCAGTAAAGAATATCATAACTAAAGATAATTAAATTATCAATAGCTTTCGTCAATAATAAATCAGAGATTTAGAACATATGGTAGATGATAAAACTTTTCAACCATAGTTGCAGAGGAACGAGCAATCCATTAAAAGAGACAAATAGACCTTCAGGTCTATTATCTTCTCCATGTTAAAAGTCCACCAATAATATTTTATCCCTGTAACATCAATCAACAATTCTTGTCCACAATCATATGAATAACTCATAATCATAATTATGATTCTAAATTCCTTTTCGCACCCAGGATGAAAATAATTTTCATCACCTATCTTCACCTGAAACATCAAAAATCATGGTTATACCAAATCATAATTCATGCTCATAATCATACTAATAAATTCATCTTTTCACTAAAGCCAAAGATATACAACTGTATAACCAATAACCAACAGTTCATCTTTGCACTACAGGCCAAAGATATACAACTGTAAACCCAATAACCAACAGTCCATCTTTGTAGTACATGCCAAAGATATATAACTGTAAAACCAATAATGCTGAGACTCGGCTTAATAGTATCACGACCACGAATTATCTATGCACTACAGTCCAAGGATATTCGTGTTTTCAATTACGGTCATGATTATACCGAATAATCCCTGGTCATAATCATACCAAGTCCATCTATGTACTACGGGCCAAATATGACTTTTACCACATCATTTGTAACATTACGGTCATGATTATACCGAATAATCCCTGGTCATAATAATACCAAGTCCATCTTTGCACGTAAGTCACAGATGACTTTCAACACAATATAAGCATGAGGATCATGACAACAATATAAAGAATCAATCAAATGAGATAAAGGATAAATATTAAACATTTATAATATAAATTATCCAGGGTTCAAGAATATCCCAATGTTATCAATCACTTAATAATCTCATAATCTAATATCATTAATATTATAATAATATTTTAATTATTTCTTAAACTTATTAACAATTTATTTTAATTGTTTACACTTTACCAAATAATGCATTTAATCATTCAAAAATGTCATACTCATAAGATATCATCACCAATGATCAAATCCCTTATCAATAATCTACATATACGCTATTTAGGATTCCCAAGCCATAAAATCCTATTTACCATTTTTCAACTTCACATAACATATTTAACTCATATACTCATAACTAGTACATTTTCATGAAAAATACCAAATTAGTCCCAAAAATATTTTTTTTCTGGGATTTAGCAGAATATAGTCACATATTGAACATATATTTTTCTCAGAATTTTTAAAATTTATTTACTATTTTTCATAAATCAATTTCTAATTAATTTCTTAAGAAATTAGCTACCTCAAGTTTAACTCTAGAAATTTCCAAATCTTGGCAGGATCTTACACATGTTAACATGATCTTCCAGTTTAAATTTCATGGTCATCGGAGTTACAGAACTCCGGTTATAGCGTTTTTCGTAGAAAAAACCTAAATATTGAAATGGTCATAACTTGCTCATTTTAAGTCGGAATGATCTCATTTTTGGACATGAGGTACTTTATACCATATATTTTCATGTACCAAAAGGCCAGGAATTTTCTCACAAATTAATTAGCCGAAACAGCCCTTTTAAACTTATGGGCAGTAGCCTTTTTCAAAATTTGCAGCTTTTGACTCCTTTGCTAAAATCAGTCCATACAAAAATATACAACACCTTTTCCAGTTATTCCACTTTGATAAGTTAGAAAACTCATAGATATAACTCTAGAACTTGACCACACTCAAAAATTTGAAATATAATAGGAGATATGGCCAATTGAACTTCATGTTCCATTTTCTCCCAAAATCTGATTTTCAACCCTTTGTGATTTCTAAGAAACTTTCATGTTTTCATATAATAACCATTATAACTTATCATAACACTTACTAATACTACATATACCCATGATTTTCATCAGTCCAATGCTTTTATTATGACTTTCATCATAATCAACGTAAACAGATTATTTCCACAATTTAATAAAGAATGAATACAAAGGATCATTCGCCATGCATGTGGTAATCCACAGAGTCATGTTATTCCAACAGAATAATAAATAATAGAACCAGTTCATGCGAAAACTTACAGACAGGATATTCTGACAAAATAATAAAGAATGGAATAACAACAGAATTCATCATGCATGCGATAGACCGCACAGACAGGTTATTACAATAAAATAATAAATAATGGAACCAGGTCATGCGTAAATGCACAGACAGTATATTTCAACAGAATGATAAAGAATGGAATAACAGAAGAATTTCACTATGTATGCGGTACTTCGCATAGACATGTTATTCCAATATAATAATAAAGAATGGAATAACAGAAGAATTTCAACATGTATGCGGTACTTCGCATAGACAGGTTATTCCAACAGAATAATAAGGAATGAAATAACAAAAGTTCTCTTCATGAATACGAAAGAAATAATACCCCTTACGAGTACAATAAATAATATCACTTACCTTAAAACAAGCTGGATATAAGAGTAGTGAAGTAGCAGAATACTTTTCTTCTCTCTCTCTATAGTATCTCTCTCTAGAATTTCAGTGAATTCGTAAGAAATAATGAAGGAATGAGCTTCTATTTATAGGAGAATGGACTGAATAGTAACTAATTTCTGAATGGTCCAGATTGATTTACTTTTAAACGGACGGTTGATAAGTAGGTTTTATACCTACTTATCCGGTATCTTTTACTTGAATTAGTTATTTTTATTCATGTGTCTTAGTTACTTTTCATGTATTTTGTGTTCGTTTTGTAGGTTATACGTTTGGAAGCGGTGTGAGCGATTATTGGGAAGGAAAAACAAGGAAAATGCAAGGAAAAAGAAATCCGGACATCGTTTATGCTTTTATGTTCATTTCATGATCTTGGCTTAGAGCTTGGACTATATTGTAGAGCGTTTTCTTAGCTTTCCGTAACATCTTGAATCATTCAAATCGGAGTTCGAATGAAAGAGTTATGACATTTCTACCGACGGACGTTGAACTTCACCGTTTTGGGTGGTGATTTTCATAGCAGTCACTTCCAGTCCAATTTCAACCATCATGCTCGTTATTTCTCAAAGCTCAAAAAATGAAAGTTGTGTATCTCGTCGATAGCTTCGATTTGATAGGTCGCGGGACTCGTAAATCCTCTCGGTTTAGAAGTTATGGCAGTTTTAGCAGAGGAGGTTCCAGCAGAAAATTTTGTTGGCAGATTGGTACCCATCCGGGGCTGGGAGTTTTTAGCCTTAGGACCCAGCCGGGGCTGGGTGTCTGGGAGCTTTAGCAGATCACTAGCAAGCTGGGGCTGGATATTTACAAGGCAAATACCCAGCCGGGGCTGGGTATACGCGAAAATGAGCGGATTTTGTCCGAATTTGAGTCCGAAAAGGATTGTTTCAAGTTGTTTGATTCAAGGACTTTCAAGAGGACTTAAAGACATGTACAAAGGCTTACAAAAGGAGGGGAATAACACAGATTATAGGGAAATATTAGGAGATTAGAGAGCATTCTATTAAATTAGATTAGAGTAAATTAGAGAAAAACACTAGTTCTAATGAGATTTGGAGATTGAAACAACTTGGAGACCATTGAAGATTTGAAGTAGGAGCAAGGAGGGAGCGTCAAGTCTACTGACAAGAGATTATTTCTTCTCATCTTCTTCTATCTTTATCTTTTAATGATTATTCAATTGTGGATTCTTAGCTTTAATTCAATAATAATGAACTAATTCTTTGTTTGAGATTACAAAGGATCTTATTGTGTAGTTTATTTTAATATGCTTCACTATCAATTATTATGTTCTATTGTAAGGATTCTCTATTGTGATTTGGACTTCATTGTTTAATTGATTGGCCATCAATTACCGTGATAATCTATATGAACTCGAGAGATGAAGTATAGATTTAGATCTAATCATGATAGCATGTGTTCAGGATTTTGTTAGTAGCTTAAACTTGATGAGTGTTAAGGTAGAGATATGCTTGATGCCATATGTAATCTTATAGAGAACTTGCTCTTAAACCTTCTTCAATTGTAATTCACATAGAGATATAGTGGGTTAGTTGATTAAGGTGTTTAACGAATTTCTATCTTAATTGTGGATTGACGTTAATACGGTATTAGTGCATCGAGAGGTGGTTAATACTACTTTCGTGTTCTTGATTAACAATTCGGGATAGAGAATAATTGATAAGAAGTGTGTTAACTTAAATGAAGCAATAAGTGAAGTTGTGATCTTAAATCTCCATAATCTGATTTTTTAATTAGTGATAATTAGAATTAGTTTAGTTAAATATTTTAATTTATAACATTAAATTCATTTGTTTAAATAAGATTGAGTTGGTTACGAGTTAGTACTTGGTGATTTTTATTAAATAATTCTCTGTGGGAACGATACTCAACTTATCACTTTATTACTTGTTGACCACCTATACTTGCGTGTTGTGCGTATATAGATTTTACCCAACAAGTTTTTGGCGCCGTTGCCGGGGACTTAGTTTAATACATTTTTACCAATATTAGTTTCAATCAAATTAGTCTTAATTTAAATATTTTTATTTTTATTTTTAATTCTCTTCCTATATTTCTCTCTTTTCAGGTACCATGGATGACTTTGCGTATCAATGGCCATACACGAACATGACTCAACCAAAGGAAGCGGAGATTGACAGACTCGCGACACTCTCCGCAATGTCAGCACAAATTGAAGAACTTTCGAGGAAGTTGGACATTATCGCAGCCCAATAAAGTCGAAGGATGGCAGTTACCTGTGGCTATTGTGCTGGCAATCACCCGAGTAATCAATGCACCATCAATCTTGGGCCGGTACAGTATGGTGGTAACTACCTCAATCAGTATGTATATGATAATTATCATCAAGTTTGGGGGTATCACCCGGATTCGTCATGGAGTTACAACTATCAAGACCAATACTCTACTCCAAATCCAACATACACACCGGAATTCTCATATCAACCTCCATTAAAAGAAGAAAAGTCAAAGTTGGAGGAATTGTTGTCCAAGTTCATAGCATCAAATGAGGAGAGGAGGATTGATCAAGAGATATCAATGCAAAATCTGCAGAACCATGTGGATCAAATACTCAAAGCCTTGAATAACTGTCCTCAAAACAATCGGTGTTATAATGAGGATTCCGAGATTGATGAAGTGCCCGAGCCAAATCTACAACTGGATGAGACACGAGATGTTGAAAAAAAGGAGACAAGTGGGGATAATGAAAATAAGGTCGGTGAAGAACTAACTATGAGTACCAACGAGGATGAGCCGATGTTATTAGTGCCCCAAGTTCCTTCTCCGCCAAAGATCAAGGGTCCAGTTAGATTTGCAAAACCGTGCCCACTTGGTAGTCATGTCGTCGGCAAGACTCTTTATGACATGAGAGCTACTACAAATGTGAAGACATGGTGGGATGAGGAGGAAAAGATAGAAGAAGAGCCCGTTGTTCTTGCCAAACCTCAAAGCCCTAATCGAATCATAGGCTCAACGGACGGAAAAGCACCTAGTTATTCAACATTCTCAATTGGGCATATATTTAAACAAAGTATGCTAGGTGACTTTAACTTGATGGATATCACAAATGGGAACCTACCAAAAGCTATATTATTTCAGATGGATGGAGGGTTCCTCAACTTTCGAAGAGGAATTGGATAGCATTGACCTGACAAAGTCAGGCTGAAAGACTATAAATCATGCGCTAACTGGGAGGCAACCCAGGAATTTTTATATTTATATGTTTTACTAGTTTATTTAGTAGATAGGAATTAATTTTCTTATTAAGCTCTCTTATAATCTAATCCATGTTTTATCTCTTCATTGCAGGTATTGGAGGTCTAATGGATAGCAAAATGATCGTCGCAGCCATCGCCGCCATCACTTCACGCGTAGCTGATTACTGGGAAGTTCTCTTCTACTTACCGCTATATTCTTACAATGAGGACATTGTAATTGCTAAGTTTGGGGGAGTTTTGTTTAGGTTCATTATCGCATGTTTAGTTTATGTTATGTTATTTTGCATATGTTGTTAATATAGTTTAGGTTCATTATTAAAAAAAAATTCAAAAAAAATCAAATATTCAAAAATTCAAAAATAATAGTTAGTTACTATATTCATCTTGCATGAGTCCAGTTGTTAGATAGTTCAGTTTATTTTGGCCAATGATGAGAATGGAATTGAGTAGACAAGTATAATACTGATTATTAGAGCTTTTGATGTGATTTCTTGTTATGAATTGAATCTTTTTCTGTTGGAAACTGGTATAATAAGGATAGCACAGTAAAAAACAATTTGTTGACTGATTAAGTTTAAATTGATACATAATGAACTTCTTAAGGATAATACTAGTTTGGATGAATGAAAGACATGAATAGGCGGAGATGACTGAATTTAGACAAAAACTTAAGTTTGGGGAAAAAATTTGGGATATATAAGCTTCAAAAAAAAAATACCGTGGCTAGTTTTATTTCGGGGCCTTTGTTACTTGAGCAAGTACGCCCGAAGGGGTATCTTAAAACCTAGCGCCCTAAGGTCTTATATGGTCTAGGAGTCGTTGGTCGAAAGCTCGCTAAGGGGTAGCACTGTTAGCCTAATGGAATGAGACATTGCACAGTCATGGTTAAAAAGTAAAAAAAAAAGAAAAAAAATAATAAAACGGGAAAAGAGCAAAAAGCCCCCGTAATGAAAAGTAAAGCATAAGTATTCCGGATTGGACTCTTGAACTTGGTGGATGTTTGACTTTAGTTGGATCTAGCTTGTTCGTGAATTTTGTGAGTTTTCACTGTATGATGCCTTTAAAGAGACCTATTATGTGTTAAATTTAATTTCATATCAATTAGCATGTTTGTTGAGCACACACGCACTATATCAGTGATAACAGTTTAAGATTTGATGATTGACTAGGAAATTGTTGATTGGTTTTGATATGAAGTATTATCATGTTTACTTGATTACTCTAAGGTCGAGTGAATAGATTTGTGTTTATCAATACTGCTGGATTCGTAGGCATGTAGATTAGTTGCATTTCATTGCATTGCATTGCATTATGTTGTGTTGCTTGAGGACAAGCAAAGGTTTAAGTTTGGGGGTATTTGATAAGTAGGTTTTATATCTATTTATCCGGTATCTTTTACTTGAATTAGTTGTTTTTATTCATGTGTCTTAGTTACTTTTCATGCATTTTGTGTTCGTTTTGTAGGTTATACGTTTGGAAGCGGTGTGAGCGATTATTGGGAAGGAAAAGCAAGGAAAATGCAAGGAAAAAGCAATCCGGACATCGTTTATGCTTTTATGTTCATTTCATGATCTTGGCTTGGAGCTTGGACTATATTGTAGAGCGTTTTCTTAGCTTTCCGGAACATCTTGAATCATTCAAATCGGAGTTCGGATGAAAGAGTTATGACATTTCTACCGACGGACGTTAAACTTCACCGTTTTGGGTGGTGATTTTCATAGCAGTCACTTCCAGTCCAATTTCGACCATCATGCCTTCGTTATTTCTCAAATCTCAAAGAATGAAAGTTGTAGATCTCGTCGATAGCTTCGATTTGATAGGTCGCGGGACTCGTAACTCCTCTCGGTTTAGAAGTTATGGCAGTTTTAGCAGAGGAGGTTCCAGCAGAAAATTTTGTTGGCAGATTGGTACCCAGTCGGGGCTGGGCGTTTTTAGCCTTAGGAACTAGCCGGGGCTGGGTGTCTGGGAGCTTTAGCAGATCACTAGCAAGCTGGGGCTGGATATTTACAAGGCAAATACCCAGCCGGGGTTGGGTATACGCGAAAATGAGCGGATTTTGTCCGAATTTGAGTCCGAAAAGGATTGTTTCAAGTTGTTTGATTCAAGGACTTTCAAGAGGACTTAAAGACATGTACAAAGGCTTACAAAAGGAGGGGAATAACACAGATTAGAGGGAAATATTAGGAGATTAGAGAGCATTCTATTAAATTAGATTAGAGTAAATTAGAGAAAAACACTAGTTCTAATGAGATTTGGAGATTGAAACAACTTGGAGACCATTGAAGATTTGAAGTAGGAGCAAGGAGGGAGCGTCAAGTCTACTGACAAGAGATTATTTCTTCTCATCTTCTTCTATCTTTATCTTTTAATGATTATTCAATTGTGGATTCTTAGCTTTAATTCAATAATAATGAACTAATTCTTTGTTTGAGATTACAAAGGATCTTATTGTGTAGTTTATTTTAATATGCTTCACTATCAATTATTATGTTCTATTGTAAGGATTCTCTATTGTGATTTGGACTTCATTGTTTAATTGATTGGCCATCAATTACCGTGATAATCTATATGAACTCGAGAGATGAAGTATAGATTTAGATCTAATCATGATAGCATGTGTTCAGGATTTTGTTAGTAGCTTAAACTTGATGAGTGTTAAGGTAGAGATATGCTTGATGCCATATGTAATCTTATAGAGAACTTGCTCTTAAACCTTCTTCAATTGTAATTCACATAGAGATATAGTGGGTTAGTTGATTAAGGTGTTTAACGAATTTCTATCTTAATTGTGGATTGACGTTAATACGGTATTAGTGCATCGAGAGGTGGTTAATACTACTTTCGTGTTCTTGATTAACAATTCGGGATAGAGAATAATTGATAAGAAGTGTGTTAACTTAAATGAAGCAATAAGTGAAGTTGTGATCTTAAATCTCCATAATCTGATTTTTTAATTAGTGATAATTAGAATTAGTTTAGTTAAATATTTTAATTTATAACATTAAATTCATTTGTTTAAATAAGATTGAGTTGGTTACGGGTTAGTACTTGGTGATTTTTATTAAATAATTCTCTGTGGGAACGATACTCAACTTATCACTTTATTACTTGTTGACCACGTATACTTGCGTGTTGTGCGTATATAGATTTTACCCAACAACGGTCCAGATTGGTTTACTATAAAATATTCTAATAAAACAAAATCTTTTAAATAAAATATAATATATTCTATTTATAATCTAATAAAACGAATAACTTTATAAAAGTATTCTATTTTATATAAAAAGATTTTACTATGTAAACACTATACAGGCATTATGCAAACACTATGCATAATAAAATATAATATATTCTAATTATTGTTTAATAAAATAAATAATTTTATAAAAGTATTCTGTTTTATATAAAAAGATTTTACTATGCAAAATACTATGCATAATAGAATATAATATATTCTATTCATAGTGTAATAAAACGAATAACTTTATAAAAGTATTCTGTTTTATATAAAAAGTTTTTCTATTTTATTAAATTAATAATACTATTAAAACAAAACTTCATCATCATTATTATAATTCACAATATTAATCGACCAGATCGTTCCCAGGAAAGAGGGGGCTTTCCGATAAGGATTTCTCCCTATTGGCGTGCAATTATGTGACCAAATATCTCCTTGACAGAACTTCTAGACATCTTTAATATTGCAAATAATAATATTAATAACTTTGTTATCTCAATTATTGATTTAATAATATATAAAATATCGACAATAATTGAATTAAACTGAATGACTTCTCACGTAAGCATTAATAATCAATACCGTGTGCAACTATGCGACCACGCGTATTTTACCACATATTATTTTATGACAACTTGCTTACTTTGAAAAATTTTCAAATGTCACCCTTAACTTTAAACTTTTATCAATTTAACTATTCACCAAAATAGAAAAATAGAATACTTTTATTTCATAAATTTTGGGGTCTCACATGTTTCCTAATCTTATTTGGAATAATTAAGAGTAATTATATTAAATTAATTCTCAAACTCCTTTAAAAATTAAAATAATAATAATTATAATAATATTAATAAGACTACTCTTATTAATTAATATTTAATATTTCCAAAATATTAAATAATAAAAATTAAGTTATTTAATTTATTCTATCACCATAGATTAAATTAAATACACTTAACATATTATTACGATTATGCCATTAACTTCTTAAATAATTATTCTTCCTTTTTATGGTGTGACCCTTTAGGTTCTCCATATTAAACCGGTTGTGAATAAATTAATTAGAACAATTCTAATCTTATTTAAATAAATAAATTAAACTATTAATTTATTTAAATAAATAATATTTATTCTACAATAGGAATAAGTCTCCCTATAGATTTCAACATTAATCATAAAAGAACCTTTGAGTAAATAGTTACCGTACAATTCAATCCTTCCACCATACAATGTCCCAATTAAATATAAGACATGGAATTACTGTCAATTCTTATTTTATTTAATTATATGTATTTCGACTCTTAAATTCACAACTCCAAATAATGCAAATTAGAAACTACTTTCTAATTCCATTCTGCCTTGGCCAAGGACTACTGGGTTGTCATTTAGCGAATCACATAGGACATTTCTCTTCTTTTACTAGAAGTGGTAGATTCTTTATTGATCATACATTATCTCTATGTACAACTTATTATACCCCAAGCATACCCTTTGATATACCCTATGGGTCTTAAGGAATAAGAGTATAACTCATCACACACAAGATACTATGATGATCTCAAATCCAAGGATTACTTGTACTACTATCACTACAGGAATTCCTATTGACAGACAAGTAAAACTCCATTAGGTATTCCTTAGCGAGCCACGTTCAGTAAACTTATTCTCTAATAAGCACCTACATACTTGCTTTAGTGTCTCCACACAAATGATCATGAGATCAATTGTGACAACCCGAGAATTTAGAAAATTTTTAAAATCATAATTGATTAATTTGAGGTTCAATATTAGGACCTAGACAGAAAATAAGTGTATACGTTTAATATTTTTGGGAAGGAATTTTGAGGATTTCAAAATTCTGTGAAGGATTTTGGTGAATTATTCAGGATTAAGTGTATATATGTATATGTTCAGGGAATATGGTATTATGCGTGTACAATATGTGCTTAAGGGTTGACCAGATAAATTTTATCAGTGTAAAACCCTAGTATTATATTAAGAACGTCAACGTTCTGTTAGAAAATCCTAACGTCTGATAAGAAACCCTAGAAAGTGGTTCTGGAAACCCTAAGTTCAGTTCCGGGAACCCTAAGTTCAGTTCCGGGAATTTGAAACCCTAATTTGGGGATTTAAATATAAGGTATAAGGTTTTTGTGTATTAATCACAAATCTAATTAGGGAAAAGCCTATTTGATTAAGTAGAAATTCTATTAATTAGAAAACCCTAATTTTAATATTGAAAACCCTAATTTTAGGGTTATAAACCCTAATGCATGATTATGAAACATAATTGCTAAATTAGCAATTTTAATTAGGAAACATAAATCCTAATTAGCAAGTTTGAGAGTGATTAGTAAACTTTAATATAATTAGAAAATACTAATTATAAATTAAAAAGTTTAATGTTTCCATTTTTAAAGCCTTAATTTGGAAATTCTAGAATTAATTTGTGAAACCTTAGGTTTTAACCTTAAGGGTTAAACCCTAAGGGTTTGTACATGTTACAATTATGCCATTAAATATAGGAATCAAATGACTAGAATGCCCTTTTGTCACATTCTTTAATAGGTGGCTTGTAAATCTAGCCATAATATTGAGTTGGTAACCTAATTGATATGCCATGTGCAATATATCTATCCGAGATCAGATGTACTTGCCACCTAGCAAAACAAGTTCAATGAATCAAAGATTTATAACTTAAAAAGTAAGAAAACCTTGACTTTATTTTTCATTCTAGCTAAAGACCTTCTCTCTCTAAAATTCGGGAATGGGGAGTGTGAAAGAGTGAAGAGATAAGCCATGATCATATATTAACTCTCAAAGATCGGATCATCAAGGATCAGTTCAAGAATCAAAGCCTAATAGGTATAAAAACCCTAAACCTAGAAATCTTTTGATTTGATGTTGAATGTTGTTGTTTATTGGTTAAAGTTATGTTAGAGGGTGTCATTTGATGATCTGGGTTACCAAAACTTAGATCCATATCTTTTAGATGCTCGAAAAAGTTTATAAAAATCTGGAAATGTGGAAAAATAAGGCCTGACAGCCTAATGACAGGGCCTCTAGATCTTTATCTGTTAGTTGTTTAGTGTGTTTGAAGTTATAGATATGTAGTATGCCATGTTGTCTATGATCTGGAATTGAAAACAGGGTCATAGGATGTCTAAATGTTAAGTAATATGCAGTCAAACAGCGTTGACCGGCCACGACTGACTGTTTCTGGGTAACCCAGATTACCCAGAAAAGTCTGACAAGCACTTTCAAGGCCTCTGATCTTTTATGTGTTTGATATTTTAACCAATTTGTTGTTTTGATGTTGTAGTATGATATAAGGACTACCCGATCATGCTTTTAGATCACCCAGATTCGTAATAGAATCATAGATAATCGTGGTCAAAGTAGGTTGACCGAACTGGCTCATGAATGTTTTCTGAAAAACCCAGATCTTCATCAGCTGAAATTTCTGACAAAGTTTGACTAGCTTGAATCTGGTGATTTAGATGTTGTTATGTTGATCTGATGTTCTAGAATTATACACTGACATATCTACTATATATTTGAACCTTTATAACATATTAAGTAAGCCTTTACATCAAGGATTCAAGAGCTCAAATGTGGCACCTCGACAATTCTTCAATTTCTGGAAAACCCAGAAATTGAATAACAGTGTCTGACAAGATTTGTGAGGCCTATATCTTTCTGTTATGATGTAGGATTGCCATGAAACTTGATTGGGATTATAGTATTACATTATTACTACAATCCTAACCCTTTAGGAAGTCCAGAAACAGTATGACCAAAGATCTATCAATGGTCAAACATGCCCACTTGCTCACTGACAAGAATTCTGGAAAATGCTCAAGAACACCTATAGCGACGGTTCTGTCGCTATAGGGCCCTTTTAGCGACAGTTTATTTCTAAAATCAATTATTTTATTTATTAAATAGAGAAAATAGTTTTTAATTATTAAAAATTAATATTAAATTCCTAAAAATTATTTTTAAGCCTAAAAATTAGTTTTTAATTATTTAGAGTATATTTCATAAATATTTAATATTTTTGGAATATAAAGGGTATTTAATTTATTTAATTATAATATTAAATAAATTATTTAAAAATGATTTTAATACTTGAAAAATCATGAAAAATTATATTATGGTGTTAGAAAATATTTTAAGTTATTTTTAATAACTTTTGACATTTTGTGATGAATTTTATTAATTAATTAATATTAATGGTAATTAGTTTATTTAATAAATATATTAAATAAATTATGGAAAAATTAGAAATAATGCTTTAAAAATCATATAAAAATGATTTAATGGTTAGAAAAATATTTTGAGTTAGAAAATATTACTTTTGATATTTTTTCATGAAAATTTTAATATTTTATTATTAAAAGAAATTATCGGATAATGGATTTAAGTGTTTAAAAATTATATAAATATGATTTAAAGGTATTAAAAATACTTTGTAATATTATAAATATATTATAATATTATGTTATGATTTTCATTAATATTTAGGATTAAATAAATATTAATGATAAAGGAATTATGTGGTATTTAATTATTTAAATATGATATTAATGATTAAAAAATTATGATAAATGGTAATAATTACTTGAAAATTATTACGAGCTTATGAAAAATAATTTGACTGATAATAAATTATTTAAGATATTTGTGAACTAGTTTAGCTTGAGTTTTAATGATTTTAGACTCAAGTTTTGTCCGACTAGACCGTCGGAATGTCAGATTTGTGTCGGGATCAACTCAGACTGCAATAGTTTGACTTGATACCGAGTCTTATGTGTGTTGTAGACGGATAGTGTTAGGTGTTATGTGATTAGGTTATTCTATGTATATATATATAATAGTATTACATTGTGATGATATTATTCTAATTTGTATATCGATATTATTTATATATTAGGTCTTCAGACAAAGCGTAATAAATTGTGTAACAGTAAGCGACCGAACAGGCAAGTTTTTCTTAACTCGATCTCGAGTTGTTTCATTCGAATATGCTTGTGGTTAATCATTTTTTATTACCATATCTAAGAATTATTAAATTGCACTCTATGCCTACTGCATGTATCAGATATGAAAGGTTGATCACCTTCATTACCATTCGGTCTAGATATAGTTGTTCATGTTCAATACTTGTTCAATCAAAAGTTTGTTCATGCTAATTCACAACTATATTATTGAATTATAGCCAGCATATTATTCAAACTCTTTCAATCATGATATATCCTCAAATAAATTTATACTTGCTGGGAAAACATATGCTCACCCTTGCTATATCATGATAAAACATTAAAGATTAAGGCGAATACGTCGGATACAATGAAAGGTTAAAGACAGTTCCAGTTTAAAGTTTATGTGTGTAACTAAATTTGTACAAGTATTGTATATTAATGTTATTGTAAGTCAAATAAGTTATGAATTGTGTATAAGTTAAGGTTACTCGACCTTAGGGAAAAGTGTGTAAGTTTAATGTATAAAAAATTTATGTTTATATCTTCCGCAATAGTTATAGAATAATTGTACCAAGTTCGCGGTGATTTAGGACCCGGATTTGGGGCTGTCACATCAATCATCGTCATCCAATGAGAAAAAAGCGTATTTAGCATTCTATTCGGATTCACTAATCCCCAATTTAGTAATTCAACGATTGGGTACTATTATAGTTTTAAGCTTTCTATGAATTTAGATCTCGTTAGAATGATCATCATCATAATTCTAAAAGCATTACTTAAAACTATGGGTTTATCACATATTATAAAGCAACATCATGTAGATAATTAAAAGTCTTTAATAAATTAATACTTTTTATTAATAAATAAATAAGATTGTTACAAAGTATATGCTTTATCATCAAACATTATTGGCTTGTGTGTATACTACTTTCAGTAGTCACTCGGGATTGGAGATATGATTCTTGTAGGACACTTCTGTGTGTAGTGTATGTTGAAATGTTGTTGAAACGGCGCAATGTGGGATCGAGGTGGCAAAATAACAATTTTGCCCCTCACCGGGGTTATCTCCGATTTGGGCTGATGTAGCAGTCGTTGCTCAGGGTTATCTCTGAGATTGGGCTGCTGTGAGTACTAAAGGTTCTCAGGGTTGTCTCTGAGGTGTGCCTAACCTCCCGGGGTTGTCTCCGGGATTGGAACTGAGTGCCTCGGGGTTATCTCCGAGGTTGAAGTTGACTGCAAAGGGTGGAAATGAGCATTTTCGGGGTTATCTCCGGAACTATAAATGCATCCCTCAGGGTTGTCTCCGAGGTTGAAACTAGAACTCCCGGGGTTATCTCCGAGATGGAAAACTGAGGATTCTGGGGTTATCTCCGGAACTGGAACTGCATTCCTCGGGGTTATCTCTGAGGTTAGAACTGAAACTCCCGGGGTTGTCTCTGGGACTTGAACTAGGTATCTCGGGGTTGTCTCCGAGATGGTAAGACTGATGATTCTGGGGTTGTCTCCGGAATTGGAACTACTTTGTCTTCCAGAGTTATCTCTGAAAGACGATTCTGCCCTCCTACAATGTTAGTAACAGGAATACAAATTTTTGAGTGTCTACAC
Source organism: Panax japonicus (assembly GCA_020205505.1). Taxonomy (NCBI): domain Eukaryota; kingdom Viridiplantae; phylum Streptophyta; class Magnoliopsida; order Apiales; family Araliaceae; genus Panax; species Panax japonicus. The sequence continues at coordinate 23,716,743 of CM035110.1, read as the reverse complement.
TACTGTTCAGCCGTCTGACCCACTGACAAAGCAGACCGTTATCTCACCTAACACCTGAAAAGGTGTTTTCAACAGGCATGAAGTCATTTTCTTAGCTTCTTCTATACGCTTCTTCGATACATACTAAGGATGAATGTTGGATCATTGGGCTTCCAAAAATCTTAATGTCTATAAGCCATTCTTCATTTGTTGTACTTCATCCTTCAGCAAATGGACGAGACTCGGTGCTTCTGATGCTGACAAGAGAGACACCATGATCATTGTGTCTTAACATGCTCGTGCTTGATTCAGCCTTGATCGAAGAGAACACTATGATTTCTCTTAAGCTCTGATAGACTACGATCTCCACTTGCTTATTTTGCAGACTCCACGATTCCAAGAGCTGACTGTGATTCTTGACTTGGCTCGGAAGGCGCTCGGACTATCTTCACGATTCTGAGTGTGGCTTCCAAAGCAGACTACGATTCTGAAGCAATTTTCTCTATACTCCACGATTTTGCCTCGGCTTCTACAATCTCTCAGTTGTCTTGACAGACTACGATTTTATTGAGGCCTATCTATTACACTTTAAAATAGATAATCCTAACAGCTTTGATCTTTCTTCTATAAATTCATTTACAGAATGATAAATATTAAGCACAGATCAACCTAAGAATTTTGATCTTCCATCTAAGTCCTTGTACATATGTTCTTTGAAGGGCTTTACACATAAGCATATTTATTTACTTTTAACATGGAATTTTAAGATGCAATTCCCAATAGAAAGTATCAAAGGATCTCGATTCCTATTTGACGAAGGATTTGAAAACCATGTTTTCTAAAATATCATCTTAATATATTTTTGTCTTAAATGAACTTTTCGTTAAGTCAAATCCTTCGTGCATAGATTCAAAGATGTACAACACTACTTTCAAATTACTCAAAATGAGGCTTAGAATAAACTTTAAAATCAAAGCACTTGACACAAATAAAGTACACACACACACACTTTATGCTTAGGAAATCAATAAGATGGGTTAACCGTGTTTTCACGGAAGTCGGGGGGTGCCTAACACTTTCCCCTCGCTTAAACAATCCCCCGAACTTTATAAATCTCAGGTTAAAGACCAATTTTATGGAGTCACATATTAGGTCATATTGCAAAAATCTTCAAAATTCGGATGAGTTGATACATCCATTTGAAACTATGCCGACTGGCGGCTCTATCTAATTCGACCCAATCTTTTAAATCAATATTTTTAAATTCGTCGGCATTCATGTTGGTCTTTTCCTAAAGTCTCACCCTTTCAATAAATTAATTAACATAGCGAAACACAAAGGGTAGAAATAAAAATAATCAAAATTCTCGGTGTCGACATGTTTTCAATAGATATAAATGCATAATGTAAAATATAAATTACTAAGCATTAAGAAAAAGCGAAATAGTTGTATGGGTAGAAGTTTAAGATATTTAATAGATTTTAATCTAAAACTTTATATTTTAATTAAACATCCTATAAAAAATGACTCCAAAAAGTTCTGTCGGCTCAATTAACCCCAACCCTTAAGTTGGATCCACCCATGGACCCAATAAAACCATAATCTATTATCCTTTATTTTAACTTTTACTATATATCTTTCATAACAATAGTCATTTTAATTTCATACACATAAATTAAAAAAGTCATTTAATATTATCACTGATAATTAAAATTTGTGTAATTTTATGACTATTTTATTATAGAAAGTTGGACTCTACTAATACAACAGAAAAAAATTCTAGAAAAAAAATGAGAAAATCTAGAAATAATATAGAAAAGTAAATAATTGTATTTACCTTAATAGTGTAACTGACAAATAAGAGAATAAAACATTTTCTTTCTAAAAAGTCTAGTATTATGAAATGGAGAGAATATTTTTTTCTAATTTGTATAAAGAGTATGGATTTGGCTCTCATCTATAGATGAGTATTCGGCTATAATCGAAATGAATTGTCAATTCAGTTATAATAGAATACTGAATTTTATATGATTTTATTATTAAAACAAGTTTTTGAAATATGTACTAACCGAATAACCAAAAATTGAACAAGCAAAAATCAAATAACCAAATTATATTATTCGTTTTTCGGTATATAACCGAAATATGAATTTATTTTTACAAAAAATAAATTCTTTTCAAATTTCTCACTAAAATTTTTGAACAATATTTTACCAAACTCCACAGCCATACTAATTCATAAACTAGTTTAATAATTTTAAATTAACAATACATAAGTATATAATTTATAGGACAAAGTAAATATTTAAAAAGGTAATTTTTTGAGTTTTTAATTATGTTAATCAGTTACCTGAATAGTCTAATTTTCATATTTGAAACTGAAATCAAACTGTAAAATTTGATCATCGAAATATAAAATAGTTATAATCGAATAATCAAATAACTGAAATAATTTGGTTTAAAAAATAAGGTTCAGTTATTCAATTTTACTCGTTTTTTGCTTAGCCCTACAATCTTCTCTATTACACCTTTTCCTCAAATTTTATCTAATACACCAATTATTTGATTTTAATAATTTTGTTAGTAATACTCAAAATATGTTAATGGATAGTTAATAATTTTAAGATCAATCTTACAAAAAATAAAAATCATAAAAAATATTTTCACCACCAAAAGTTTAAAAGGATTTTTAAGCATATAAATTTTGATGAAAAATTCGCATGTTCATCAAATAGTGAAAAATTATGGGATTATTTTTATTTTTGAAAAAATTGTGCTATTTAAATGTCAAGTTAGTTTAGTAGTGTTTATTTTAATTATATTATCCATAAATATAAAAATAGGGTAAAATGCAAATGTGACCACTGAACTTTAGGGGTTTTGGGGTATTGAGCCCTTTTCTTTTGGTCAACGCATTTTGAGCCCTTTTCTTTTAAAAGCTCAGATTCGATCTCTAGACCTCCAACTTGAAACTCCAACCCAATGACCATCTGAGCACCACGGGTTAGCTGTTTTATTTTCGCAAGGATTATGATTTATAACTGAACAAAGAATTTCCCCCAAATTAAAACAAAACCAAACCCCTGTTCTTAGATCTGATGTCTCAGTCTCTATTTCATTTCTTTCGATCTTCATCTGTCGCTTTCTCTGAACCTCTAATATGCACAAAGGAAAACCTAGGGTTTCTTACTTTCGTCAAATTGGGGGTTTGTACCTGTCATTCTTTACCTAATTAAAGGGTCTAAAAGTACTCTATGGTGAGGAAATGGTGTAAGTGTCTCAAAATCTGACTTTTTCCCCCTTTTATCTGTCGCCTCTTTATGTCCCTTTATCTGTCTATTGTGCACCCTTTATTGAGGATCACATGTCTATTGTCGTTCCCCTTCTCTTGTCTATTGTCATTATAAATATAAAAATCAACTTGTCTGTTGTCTATTGTTGTTTGTTATTTTGTTATTAACTTGTTGTGGTCCTTATGTTGTCTATGGACTGTCTTTTTGTTCCCTAGTCAAACATTTTATTTTACTGTAGATTATTGTTGGTGGAACTCTACCCAAGATTTTCTTCTAGAATTTCTAGTTTTTTTATGATTGTGCCAAATTTGTTTCACATACTGATGTATTTATTGGTATCACTTCTCAATTCTTTTGTTTGAATTTCTAATAGCTAACTTCTATGAAAGTTGGACTGCACCTTAAATCACCTGATATTTCAATGTGACATGGGGGTTTATTTGGGTAAATCACCTGATAATAGAGAATATATTTTTTAATTCATGTTTATTTTTTTTATTGTAGAAACTTGGAAGTGGAACTCCACCATGGGGGTTTATTTGGGTTACATCCTGTTTTCTATTATGATTATGGGAGAATTGATAACTTTCAAATCCCTTATTTTGAATTGAATTTTGATAAACTGAAGACAATGTGTGAGGGTTTTGGGTACAATGATTTAATTGGTTTATATTACAGAATGCCTGGAACTTTCAAATGTGGGCAATTTAAAAATCTTGCAAATGATGATGACCTAAATATGATGTTAGATGAAGTTGTAGGTTATAAACATGTTGAGATTTATCTTGGGCATGATTGTGAAGGGGGTAAACAGACTAAATAGGCTACACATGCTAAACATTCTACTAATGCTAGGAATAGGGATAAGGCTAAACATGTGGGTTTGTTAACTGATATTAGTCATGATAGTGATGTGGTGATAGAAGAAAATAACTATGAGGACTCAAGTTCTTCTAGTGATAGTGATATACTTGATGAGGAGGAAGAAGAAATGTTTCTAACTAATGATGAAGAAATAATTGAGGCAAGAAAAAAAACTAGACAATATACAGAACAAAAAAAGAAAGTAAAACAACCAACTATTGAGGGTGGCAATACTGTTGAGGGTGAGAATACTGTAGAAGACCAAGGAAGTGAGAGTGATGATGACTATTCTAATGAAAGTGAAGCAGATAGTGGGGATACTGAAGATTATGACTCTGATCAAGTAGAAAATGACAGCCCTGAGGAAGTTGACTTTGAGGATGATACACTTGTGTGGAGGCAAAACCCTTTCCCAGTGTATAACCCCAACACCAAAATCATGGGGACAAACTTAGAGTTGGGTATGTTATTTACAAACAAGAAAGAATTCAAGAGTGCAGTTGTTAATTGGTCATTAACAAAAGGTTTTGATTAAAAATTTGTAAAAAGTGAAAAACATAGGGTTAGAGGGAGGTGTATGAATAACAATAATTGTCCTGTGAAAGTATGGGGAAGTAAAGTTGAGTTTCAACCAACTTTTCAACTTAGATCAATGAGGAAGAGACACAAATGTTCAAAGACTTTGGTCAATAGGCAGGTTAATGCTAAATGAATTACAAAGAATTTGAATACAGAACTTAAAGAATTCAGGAATTGGAGACTGATTGATATCCAGTCTTATGTGAAAAAGACCTAGTTTATGTGTCAATTGACAAATGTTATAGGGCTAGACAGTTTGCTTTGCAAGAGTTGATGGTGAACATGAAAGAATATTATGCCAAGTTGCATGGATATATCGATGAGTTAAGAAGATCAAATCATGGGATTACAACTGACTTGTACCAAGTATTTCATTCTGGTGCACCTGAATTTAGAAGACTTTATATTGGATTTAAGGCTTTTAGAGTTGGCATGCTAGCTGGTTGTAGGAAAGTAATTGGACTAGATGGTTGCTTTCTAAAAGGCTGTTGCGGTGGGCAGCTCTTAAGTGCAGTAGCTAGGGATGGAAACAACCAAATGTTTCCAATCTTTTGGGCAGTTGTAGAGGGAGAAAGTAAAGACTCATGGGATTGGTTTCTGGGCTTACTCAAAGATGACCTGAACTTAGAAGATGGTGAAGGGTGGACATTCATTAGTGATCAACAAAAGGTAAATATCAACTACTTTTTTGGTATAATTTTGTAGGAACAAGTTGAACAAGATAAGGGAGAAAGTGGCAAGAAGAGAAAACAAAGAATGAAAGGCGAAAAAGACAAGGTGATTGATTTCAACTGTCAACTGTCTATGTAATAAATATTATGTCATCATCAAAGCCTCCGTATCATCATGATTTTTCTAATTTTGCATGAACAAGAAGCACAAAATAAGGGAGAAATTGGGAAGAAGAGAAAACAAACTACCAATAAGGAACATGATAAGGTTATTTTAATAGATTTCAGTTGTTTGGTTTTATAGTTAAATGTTATTACTAGTGGGGGCTTGATTGTTTGGTTTTATAGTTAAATGTGGCATACAAAAATATCAAGGGTGCAGTTGTTAGAGAAAAACTACCAATTAAGAGAAATCCTGCACGAAGAGAATGGGTACCTCCTGGTTTTGGCTGTTTCATTTTCCCAAACACTGGCAACACTTACATTTCAGTAAGTTGATGTTCTATATTATATTTTTTCAGTATAAAGAATAAGCAGTATTGATTTATGGTTTTAGCTATGTAAAATAACTATGTTGTTTTATGTAGAGCACACCCGAGAAATGTTACTTAGCTAGAGCTGTCCCAAAGACTGTACCAGTTCCACCTAGTAGAAATGAGAAGGAAAAAGAAAGGGCAAAGACAACTACACATAATCCACCAAGGGGAAAGACAAGTACTACACATAAGGCGACAAAATTGATGTCTGGAGCTATGAGGATGGCAGCTGCACTTGATGAAGAAACTGAAACAGAGGATCGTTTGATGGCTCAAGCCTTGTATAACAGCTTCAAGGAGACTAGAGGGGTAGGAAGACCCGAGGGCGAGGGCCAGTCAAGTGGAGTGACAAATAAGTTGAACAAGACTGGTGGAACTCAAGAAAGTGTGAACAAGGATTAGAAAATGAAGATCTAGTAATTTATATCATCCTTTTGTAGTTGACTTTTTATGGTATTTTGGTGTTTTTATTATCGCAAACACAAAACTGATAGTCTGACTAAATTTTGGGTGTTTGTAAACCTGAATAAGAAGGTTTTTTTGGTCTTTGGTTTCCTCATGGTATCCTAGGTGTAATTGATTTTGTATCCCACAGGGAATATAATCATAAACATGATTTTTTGTAATCTAATTTTGTGTGTTGTATCCTAGGTGTTTGGTATATAACTGTACTTATATCCTAGGTGTTGCTGCCTAATATATAATTGTACTTATATCCTAGGTGTTTGGTATCTTGTTTGTGTAATTGTTGTATCTGATTTTGTGTGTTGTGTGTTGTATTATTTTTAGCAGTGTGTGGTGGCAAACATTTTGCACCCCTTTTAACTTCACTCTGATACATGAATCTACCCTTGTGTTTACCACACTTCAATTCACCACCATGCTCGAATAGAACATACAACAAACAAAACAGAACAGATCAAACAAGTTGAACAGAGATTCTGACTCCAATATAACAAACAAAACAGAACATAGCTTTCTCCAAACATCATTTACACAAACACAAACAAAGCTTTCTCCATACATCATTTGTCTATATATATCAATTTTTCCAGACATCAAAACAAGTTGAACAGAGATTACACAAATTACTAAAACAGAGTTTTTAACATGCTCAAACACAAAATAAAAAGCACCCCGATTACAAGTATCAACCACTTCTCCCTAGTTTGTAAATTTCTTATTTCTTCTTTTGAACACTTCAAATCATTCTTCAATTTGACTTTCTTTTTTTCCATTTTCGATACTTTCACTTCCAAGTCATGAGCTTTCTCCTTCATCATCTGTAGGTCAATTTCAACGCTCCTCAAATTTAATAGACCCGAAAAATTCTCAGCATCTTCTAACACGTGGATGGAGTCAATCCATTGAAAAAAGCCACAAAATGTTTGCATCTGTAGAAAATTAAATTAATAATTACCACGACTGTATGTAAAATTTCTTCAATTTTATATCAGAGTAAATACAAGTACTTACACCATAATTTGAACAACCATAAAACTTCCTCCCTACATTGATGCCATTTATCGATGTATAAATTCTTGCTCGTATCCCACAACCACAATACCTTGGTGTTGAAATCCCATTGACTTCAGTGGATATTGAACTGTTCCCAACCTTTTGGTAGCTACTTTCTTTAAGTTGTTTTCCCCTTTTCATTACTCACAAATTTCTGAGATGAAAGGCTGCGAAATATGAGAACGAGCGAGCGAGATAGAGAGAGGAGACAAGGTAATGAATATCGAAAGAAATGAAATAGAGACTGAGACAGCGGATCTAAGAACAGGGGTTTAGTTTTGTTTTAATTTGGGGAAAATTCTTTGTTCAGTTATAAATCATAATCCTTGCGAAAATAAAACAGCTAACCCGTGGTGCTCGAATGGTCATTGGGTTGAAGTTTCAAGTTAGAGATCTAGAGATCGAATTTGAGCAGCAACAAATTTTTTGGTTCAAGTCTAATAACAGCCACGTCATATATGCCACATGTAAAATAAAAAATAAAAATACCCACGTCAGATATGCCACGTGTGCCACGTAGGCGCCACGTGAGCAAGTCAACGCATATCTGGCAACAAGGGCTCGAAGTTCAAATTTTTTAAAAGAAAAGGGCTCAAAATACGTTGACCAAAAAAAAAGGGCTCAATACCCAAAACCCCCTAAAATTTAATGGACACATTTGCATTTTACCCTTTAAAAATATGATATACTCCTAGATTATATGAAAATGGAGTGTGTGTAATGGAAGGATCAAATTCCAAAAAATATAAATACTCAAAATTTTATAAAAGATTAATAATATGAAGAACAAAGATGATGATCAAGGGAGGAGCATTCTCATAATTCATATCTTGTAATTGTATATGTCCATCTATCCTTCACTTTACAAATGTTATTATATATAGATATAATAACATCAATATTAACATAACTACTAGGATGTTACAAAACTCAAGAGTCATACATTTTAATACTCAATGGGAGTTACATGTATCTAGACATCCATATAAATCTAGACATTTTATAACACTCCCCTTGGATGTCTATTGTATAGCAATACACATTGAAGTTGTCTCATTAAAAACTTTACCAGGAAAAACCCAATGGGAAAAAACCTTGGTTAAGGAAAAAAGAGTGTAGCACGCATTAGCTCCCCTTCATGAATGTATACTTAAGTTCTTCAGTTGTCGCATTCCAATATTGCGATGCAATCTTTCAAACGTTGCAGTTGGTCTGCTAGATTATCTTTGATGTATCCTCCCTTTAATTAAGCTATACATGCAGCATTATCTTCATAAAGAATGGATGGAGTCCTTTTGTAGCAATTTTCTAAGAATATGCTTCGTTAAAAAACCTTACCAAATAAAAACCCAATGGGAAAAAAATTGGTGAAGAAAAAGAGTACAATATTCTTGTATAACTTCTAGTGCCTTGGGATTGCCTCATTAAAACCTTGCAAAGAAAAACCCAGTGAAAAAAAACCTTAGCGAAGGAAAAAGAGTACAATCAGCACATATCCTTTTTACTCCCCTTCATAAGAACATAGAATTTTCATTGTTCATGGTAAAAATATCATTAAGTCGAAATATGCCAATATTGTGCACCATCTTCTTTAAAATCATAGTTGGTAATGACTTAATGAATATATCAACCAAATTATCACATGATCAATATTGCCATTCTTCTGGGGCTCATGTATTTAAAATAATTTTGTTTCAATATGTTTGGTTCTATCACCATTTGGATTAAATAATCTCAAATCAATAGTCTCACGAAGATAACGTAAAATATGTTTAATTTCATTACAATATCTTCGAGTTGGTGCATAACTATACATTGTTAGTACGTTAACTGCAAATGCTATATCAAGTCTTATGAAATTTGTAAGATACATCAAAATATCAATTGCACTAAGATATGATACTTCAGGACCTAATATATGGTACTTCAGGACCAAGAGTTTCTTTATTATTTTCTTGTGATCAAAATGGATCTTTCTTGATATCAAGTGACCAATCTATCATTGAAGTACTTAAAGGATTAACATTATCCATGTAAAGTTACTTCAGAACTTTTTCTGTTTATGTTGATTGATGAACAAGAATTTCATAGTTCAATTTGTAGGTCAAGACAAAAATTTGTCTTACCAATATCTTTTAACTTTGTTGTTTTTGTCAACTCTTCTGGAGCAAGATCTTTCATCAATAAATACAGTAATAATAACAAATCCATATTATGATCTTTTGATAAAAATGCATGCACAAATTGGATTATTCTCAAATCCTTCTTTCAAAAGATATCTACTTAGGCGATTATTTCACAATATGCATCTGGATTGCTTTAACCTATACATATAAAGATCTTTGTAACTTAAAATACATACTTCGAGATGTAGAATTATATGATTCAGGCATTTTATATCCTTCTGGGATTTTCATGTATATATGATCATTATCTAATGATCCATACAAATATGTTGTAACAACATACATTAATCGCATATCCAAATTTTCTTTTGCTACCAAGCTAGTTAAAAATTTGAATATAATTGCATCCCATTACAGGAGCATATGTTTCTCCATAATTAATACCATGTCTCTGCGAAGAAACCTTGTGCTACAAGTTGCGCTTTGTACCTTATAATTTCATTTTTCTTATTTTGTTTATGTACAAATACCCATTTATATTCAACAAGCATTACACCTTTAGGTGTTAGGACTACAGGTCCAAAAATTTCACATTTACTTACTGAATTTAATTTAACTTGAATCGCCTCTATCTACATTGGCCAAATATTTCTACATTCATCAACGATTTGTGGTTCATATATATGATCATTACTTCTGGTAATATCCATAGCAACTTTATATGAAAATATGTTGTCGACAACAATTCTATTTCTATCCAATATATATGTCTCCTGTATATACATAATGTATCGAGATCTCGTTATTTTCAGGTACCTGATCCTCTTCAAGGGATACCTCATCCTCTTTAGAGAATAACTCTTCAAGAGTTTTATTTACAGGAGTTTTTTATTCATAAGTTTTGGATAGGTTGATAAATTTTGTAGCCTGTTTCATGGGTATAGCCTCTTTATAGGCTGCAACTTATTTTTCTCGTATTTTCTTCTTCTGGGAAATTCTATCTTTACACTAATCATTCTTTCATGTTTCAGGTGTGACTTTGATTCAATTTGCTGCTGCATTAATTGATTGTCTTACAGGGACTTCAATCTCTACTGGAGTATTAGCAGCTAGAATGTGAGATATCACTATTTTCTTATTATCGGTTAATAATTCTGGTAATTGATTTGCAATTCATTGCAAATAAATAATCCTTTGAACTTCTAGTTCATATTGATTTGTACAAGGATCAAGATTAAATAAGGTTGAAACATTCCAATTAATCTCCCGTCGTGCTTCAGGCAATGATCTCATGTCGTGCTTCAGGCAACGACTTTTCTCCCCCTAATGGTGGGAAGACTATTAAAATAACAATCCTCAAAATATACCTTAAAAATATTTGTCTGAGTTCTTTCTTAGAAGATGAACACCAAATAACAATAATTAAATGTGATAATTTGGTAATTAATTTACTTTGATATAATCAACAGGTAAAGAAATCTTCTGGTTCTTTAAAGGATGTTCATTGGAGTTTTTAATAATTCAATGCATCATTATTGATCCTAGATGATCATGCCAAATCATAAAATTATTTGGATCTAAACACTTCTGGTGTATTGCAATATTTGTTTCAACTATTCTTAATTTAGTATAATATAACCCAGAAAAAAAATACACAATTTTTCTAATATGAGCTTCTGGCCCGATACTATTGAAGTAATATAAAGAAATTCTTCACTGCCTTCGTTATTGATTTCAATATAATAACTATTATAATGTATATCCTTAAAGCTGAGCAAATTTCTGCTTGCCTCAGAAGAATATAAAGAATCATCAATACAAAGCTTTGTGTCATTTGACAATATTATAATCGCTCTTCCAGATACTTTAATTAAGTTTGATAAATAATCACTCTTCAAGAGTCTTCAATTATATTTGATGAATAATAGCTCTAGAGCCTTTAATTAAGTTTGATGAGCTTCTGGCCCATACAACTATATATATGCAAAACATAAATTTAACTTTATTACTTAAAACATAAATAAAACATATAATAAAAACACTTATTATAATGGCATAATATAATGAAATAAAAATAATTAATTGATATGAACATTTTTATCAACATATCATCAAGAAAACCATAGATATCAAAATTAGTTATTTCCATTCCATTTGAAAGTCCAAATAATTCATGGGATCTCCAGGATCATTATGATCAATAAAATTTATTTCAATTTCATTTCCTTTTCTTTTATGGAGTCTTGGTACAAATCTACCAAATGTTTAGGAGTATGACGGGTACATTCCCTTTTCTATATTGATTGTTCTTTTCACGTCTACTACCATAGCCACAACCATAATATCCTCTATGATTATCAAATGAGGTTCCATTCACTTCAGGGAATGTAATAGAAGCGGTCGAGCAAGATTGTTGATTTTTCAGCAAAAACTTATTATTTTGTACAGCCACTAGAAGAAATGATATCACTTCTAGGAATATAATTTCCTTTATCGCTTCAGGGAATATTTTGTAAACTTACACTCTCGATATTGCTACTGCAGGAGTATATTCGAGGCATGAAATATAATAAATATTTTCTCTAACATGTCTTCATCAGTGTTTTTCACTCAACACTTTTAAAATCTTGCAACTTCAGGTGCAACCAATTATAATGAGCTTTTAAAATCTTTCCTTTAAATCATTTCATAAGACAAATGAATCTTTTACTGTAATGTACTCAACTTTTTATTTTTTTCATGGAGATGATAGCGAATAAAAATCATTAATTTTGCATGATCTTGCAGGGATGCATGATTGTCAACTACAATTGTATCTCCAATGTTCTTTGCCTTTAGATGAATCTCATCATTAAGAGTACATGTCAAATAATCCTTGCTCGATATAAATCAAGAGCAACAAATTTAAATTTATAAGATTTAAATATTAAATAACTAAACATATTCCCCATCAAATTAAATAATTATATATGTTCAGATTTAATTGTAATGAAACAATTTATAAAAATGCAGTAAAACACGAAGCTAAATTTGTCCATTAAAACAAAATAACAAACCAACACTACTAAGTATATTTGTCATTGTAACTTCATACAAAAATATATCAAAAAAATTGTTAGAAATTAATTTGATTTATTATAATAAATATTGAATAAACATTAAGTCAAATTCAATACTTAATTTTAAAATATTAATTTGTCAAACATATTTATACAAATATAAGCTAGCAAAACTAAACAACACCAATCACTAATTAATTATCGTACTCCTTAGACAATACATATATACCAATACCATGCATGCATATACTTATGAATATATTCCCATTTACATACATACCATGCATGCATACAAAAGTTGTGGAAAAATAATAAGGGGCAATGATAGCTACAGAAAGAGAGAGGATGCCGAAAGAAGATGAAAACTAAAAGAATACTAATTACTTACACACACTCTCTCTCTATATATATATTAGTTGTCAAATGACCTATTATATTTCAGATGCATCATTTACATATATTGGTAAATCATTTATTTCAGCTAGCTCAGAAAAGCAGAAAGAAAGTAACAGTTAAGAACTATCAGATTATTGATGACACATGATAAGAATGGCATCCGTATGTAAATGTGTTGTTCAATCTAATAGTTGAGAAAAGCTTACAGGAAGTGTCTCGCATATTGCTTCATCACTTGTGCAATATGTTATGCAGTATATATATATATATATATATATCACTTATATATATACATATCAACATGTACACTACAAAAATGAGCATATAAGTAACTGCATGTAGATAATATATATATATATATATATATATATATATATATATATATATATATATATATATATATATATATATATACACACCTTCTCTTTCAAATCAAATATGATTATCTTTAAGACGAAAGTGAGATGCAATCGTGCTGATAACGTTTTATAAAAGATTAATAATATGAAGAACAAAGATGATGATCAAGGGAGGAACATTCTCATAATTCATATCTTGTAATTGTATATGTCCATCTATCCTTCATTTTACAAATGTTATTATATATAGATATAATAACATCAATACTAACATAACTACTAGGATGTTACAAAACTCAAGAGTCATACATTTTAATACTCAATGGGAGTTACATGTATCTAGACATCCATATAAATCTAGACATTTTATAACACAAAAGACATTTGTTTATGACTAAGGGCATTCTAGTAATTCCAAATTAATTTCAGACAAGCCAAGAAAATTAGAGCATAATTCAACTACAATCACAGGCTTTGGCGGGATGTCCCCTTCCCTTTCCCCCTAAACACTTTCTCTCTCCTCGCTCTTTCAACTAATGTTTTAATGGTGAATTTTTAAGCCCTAATTTTACTGTTATCTTATGCTACAGCAACTCTTTCTCTGAAGAGAAATTCCCCTCATTTTGCTTCAGCTTTAAGCTCCCCCAGATCCAAAATTAGGTACCAGGCAACTCCACATCATCTTTAATATTTATTGTATATATTTTTGAAAAATATGGATTATTTGAATGTGATGTGTGAGCTCTGAACTGTGTGGAAGATTTTCTGACTGCTCTGTAAGAGGTGATGACGTATTGCTTTGTTTTCGCAGTAAAATTTGGTAATAATTATTGGGGCTAATTTTATTTTTTCCTTTTATTTTTGTTTTTGTTTTTGTTTTTGACGTTTTGTAGAAGCAAAAACAGTACTTTTGTGTCTGAAAGCTTTGGGTCTTTATCTTTTGGACTACATTTTTGCTACATTTATTAAGACATTTGGTTTCAGATTCGCATTTTTGATTTTACTTTCAGTCTTTAAGGGGCTCCTTTTTCGTATATAAAGTTCTTGTTCGATTCGGGTTTGAGGTGGGAAGTATTTGAAGCTGATTGGACAGTGTTTTTTGTCAGTTTAGGGTTTGAATCAGAGTGGGTTTGTCCGATTTTGTTCTGATCTTGCACAAGTAGAGTGGAGGTATGTTCTGGGTTCAGATTAATTTTGTGTTTTTGGCAATGAGTAATTTTTCAGTGATAATTTACTGCTTCTGTAGTAATACAAAGATCTGGGTTGTTTTACATCACTTTGTTAGTAACATTTGTTTAAGTTGATGATTGATTTAATTCTGCTGACTGATTCTAGATTGGCTTGTGATACATTAGTTGTTAATTTGAAATTTGAATGTGGATGTCCAGCATTGTTCTTACACTAGACCACCTTGTTGCTAGTAGTTTTTGATCTGTTGTGATTGAAATATGACAATGTTGTCTACTATTTGAGATTTACTTTTGATTAACAAGCTCACTGTATTAAAAGAAATGTCAGTTGTGCTTAAAGTTTTGTTTTATTTCTTTTTCAATAACGACTTCATGAATTCCTTATACAAATAATAAAAGACGCAATTGAAGGTGAAAATGTTTGAGCTCTGTTTGGTCGCCACTGACGGAACTAAGGTTAAGGTTTGGAGAGAAAAAAATGATATTTACATATATTTTATATCTTTTCTGTATTTTTTTTATAGGTCCTGCAACTCAATGTGAGTGAGAAACGTAAATTTGAATTGTCTAAATAATGACAAAATGTTTGCAAATAAAAAACATAAAGAGGCTATTTTGTTTTGTTCAATATAAAATTATTATGAACTTTTTAAAATCAAATTAAGATATTTTTAAACTCTAAATTAATATAATTTTTTTAATTTTAAAAATTATGAGGCACATGCTCTCAATAGTCAAAATCTATTAAAAGTTGCATGAAAACACAATTTATTTCTTATTTGATGCATGAGAAACTCCAAAGTAGCCTTTAATTTAATTAATGGGTGATATAATAAGCATCTCAATTTTTAAATGCATTCTTCTCCGGAAAAACTCCAAATTAACCTTTAGTTAATATGTAATCAAGAAATCTTTGTGAAGAGATTCAATCAAATATGCTCATTTCTATATTCCTACAATTTTTACAAACACATTGAATTATTATATTTTTCCAACAATTGAAAACGAGCAAATTTTGAGACGTTTTTAAACTACACAGACTCGCATGATACAATTACCTCCTCTTAGTCGTAAAACCGAAAGAAGCACTTCAAGCGGCAATAAATAAATTTTTTTTACTGATGTATTTTGCCCCCCCTATGAAAATCTTTTGGTTCCGCCACTGTTGGTCGCACAGAATCCTTGCGATGAAATAGGAAATGAGGGAACTTGGGTTAATTTTAGCTGATTTTTCCTTATTACCAATTGAAAGATACAAAGTCTATAATCCTAATTACAACTTTAAAGTTCCTCAAGTGAGAAATTCTAATTTTTAGCATTAGGAACATTCTTTTGACATAGTGCTACTAATTCTAGAAGTTATTATTATTATTGTTTTTGACAAGTGATTCTAGGAGTTTTTCTTGGATCTTCTTTGATTTCTTTCTTTAAGTGTGGTTTATGAATCATATGTGACATACCCATTCCCACTGTTCCTATCACAAGTAGTTTCTGTACTGTGATGGGCTCATAAGCTGACATTTGTAATCCTAGGGTTTTCTTCCGTCATCTAAAAGCAACATTTTCTTCCTCATTATTGGTACCACATATAAAATTGAATTGCTGAAATGAAGGTAGGATGGTTACTGAAGTTTCTGGATTGATCTGGACTTAATGGGCAGCTTGAAGATTTGCAGCTGATGGTAAATTGATTACGCAGTAATGTCAAGGATCACCAAGTGGAAGCTTGAGAAGACAAAAGTAAAAGTGGTATTTCGTCTGCAATTTCATGCTACACATGTATGTTTGCTCTTCCTAATGTTAAGTTTGGCTGTTTATCTGGGTGTCTTCTACTTAACGAGTATATTTATTTTTCTTTTGTTTATGGATTGTTTTGGCCCCCGTCATGATTTCCTTGTAAATTTTGTTCAAGTTCATGTCAAATACCTGACACAAAAGAGTACACAGTACACGCACACACATGAATTTTAAAATGCATGGCTGTTTTGGATATTTGTCTTGATATTCTTTTTGAGCCAAGAAACTTCTGTAGATTTTGGGTTTCAAATCAGAAATTCTCTTTAGATTTATCTACCAATGAACAATTTCATATAAAAAGACACTGAAATTAAGACATATCATACAGCTCAAAAATATTGTAAGGATTTTAGGATTTCATTTTAGTAAGGAATATCAGATATGAATTGAGCATTACAAATACTTAATGAATACAACTAGCGATATGATGATGTGCAATGATTGGATAGTGTCATTAATGTCCAAAATATCAATATTCATGTGCATTGCTTTGGTTAACATCTTGTTAATTTTTGAGTGTAAATCATTAAATAAAAGGAAATATACTAATTGAGGTAACACAGTTTGAATGTTTATAATCCTCCTTACTCTGAAATTCTCTTATTAAGAAAGTGTAAAACATTTGTAACCATCCAATTCATTACGTATTGCGTGCAATGACATATTAAGCTTATATTTTGGGGTTTGCATTGTTCAGATTCCATCAAGTGGATGGGAGAAGTTATTTATATCTTCCATTCCTACTGAATTGGGCAAGACGACTGCTAAGACAACCAAAGCAAATGTGAGAAATGGAACATGCAAATGGGCAGATCCAATCTATGAAACTACGAGGCTTCTCCAAGACACGAAAACCAAACAATATGATGAGAAGCTCTACAAACTTGTTGTGTCCATGGTGTGGTTTCTCTCAACTTCTTTTCTTTCAGCTCTAATTCTTTACACGAATTCTTGCTAAATTATACTAAAATACATCCTTTTGTTTGGTGGGAAAGATTTCTTAGATTTTCATCAAAATGGATTATTTAAGAATCTATTTCTTCATAATTGCGATTTATTATGTATTTTTCCATCCCAGGGTTCATCACGGATTAGCACCCTTGGCGAGGCTACAATCAACCTTGCCGATTATGCTGATGCATTGAAGCCTTTTGCTGTTGCAATACCTCTTCATGGATGTAACTATGGAACCATATTACATGTGAGGGATAAACTATTAAACTTACATATTATTATTATATATATTTTTTAATCTAAACTCCCTCCTCCTGACCGGTGTGTCTAGAACTTAGGAAAGATATTCATATCTAGTTCTCTAGCAGCTGTCTGGATATCTGATACCTTAACATGTTTTATATCTAAAATATTTATCAAAGAGTAAGTAGGAACCCTTGTTTTCTTCTGGGCTTGTTTTGTGACTAGCTTTTTATGGGGCTTGCGGATCTTGTGGGTCTCATATTCATCAGGTCCATATGCAACTCTTAATATATCATGTTACAGATGAGGGGGAGTGTTAGAGTATATATCTTGTCCCACATTGAATACCTTGAGAAAATGTCTCATATACAATGACTAGGTCTAACTCTTCCCATTGCCAATTTGTTTTGGCTTAGAGAGTTGATATATTTATATGCTAGATTTGGGTCTGTTTATAATCTAACAATTATTATTATTATTATTGTTGTTGTTGTTGTTATTGTTGTTATCATAATTGTAATTATTCTTGTTATTTTGTTGGGGTTTGAAAAGGTGACCTCTATCAAACGCATGACATTAAATTGAGTCTCAATCACCAGGCCAGTAATGCAATCTTTATTTACTTCAACCTTTATGTGTATTTTGTCATCAATTATTATTTATCTTATCCGGGCTTATGTACTTTAAGTTTTTACTCCAAAACCAGTCCATGTAATTTCTTAGTTGACTTTCATTAATTGGTGCCAGGTTACAGTCCAGCTGCTAACTTCAAAAACTGGGTTCAGGTATTGCACCATTACATTTAAACTGCATCCCTTATATATTTAGGGAGTTGAACTGAGAGTATCTGTTGGCAGAGAATTTGAGCAGCAGAGGGAACTCAGAGAGAGTGGGTTGCAGATGGGAACCGACTCAAACAGACGTGATGAATCTGCTAACAACAAAGTATCATCTTCAGAAGCTTCTGCCACTGATCAGATGGATAAGGTCTGATAATCTGTCGATACGTAGATATCTAAAAGTGATGTGGTTGTTGTTATTTTGGTTTTATGCTAATATTCAGTATTTAGTACTTGGTGATTACATGAAGATCATTCTATAAGCTTCTGCCACTAATCAGATGGATAAAGTTTGATAACCTGTCAATATGTAGATGTCTAAAAATGATGTGGTGGTGATTCTTTTGGTTTTCTGCTATTAGTCAATATTTAGTACTAGGTGATTTACGTGAAGGTCCTTCAATTACTAGGTTTGTGAAACAATGTTGTTTGGATATGTTTCCACAAACAAAGTCAAGACCAGTATTACCTAAACCGTGGTGCATTATGGGATGTTGAGCAAAATCGTAAACGGAAAACATCACTTTTAGTAATATGGAATATGGTAAGGGTAGGTTTATTTCGAATTACTTAACAAGTATAAAATAAATTTGTCCGAAATGTGGTATATTGGGATAATTTTATAAAAAGATATAGTTTTGAGTTGTTTTTAAGCATAGTGTTACACCAAGCGCATTTTCAACGAGATTACGCCAAGGCACTCACTTGGTTGGCTACGCAAGGTTGTGTTCCCTAGAATCATCTTTTACATATTTGGGTTTCAAATAGAGTGTTCCAACTTCCAGATTTACTATGTGACTAGTTAAGGGAAATTTTATTTACATATTTATTTTTTTATTAAAAAATAAAAAATTGTGTACAAAATAAATTTAATTAAGCTTTTGTAAATAATTCTAAAAAGATAGAAAACTTATTGTATATCAATTGAAGTTTATTAGTATAAATTTTTATTTGAGAATTTAAGTAGTATATTAGATTTCATTTGTAAATATAGTATATTAGTGTTTAATTATCAATAAATTTTTTTAATGAATATAATACTCCCTCCATTCAATAAAGCTTGACTTTACATAAAAAAATGTAATATATTTTCAAATTCTAAATTAATGTGATTCACTTTACTTTTGAAAACAATGTTATTGTATTACCTAAAATTAAAAGACTAAATATCAAAGTTGATCAAAAAAGTATGAAGAAAATTGGAAAAAGAGAGAATGAAGGAGACTATAAATGTCTGGTTTGAGCGGTTCAAAGTGATTGTTTTGGCATGTAGAACTGCCGGTTTGATCCGGTTTGACTGGTGGTCAAATGGTCTAGAACAATCTTTGACCATCTTCAGGTTTTAGGGGTCAACTAGATCGTATTATAGGCCGTTCTCGATTTAATTGGTTGAACCGGCCGGTTTGGGCTGATTTTTAAAAATTTTAAATACAAATTTAATTTGGCGATTTGTGTATACAAAATATATATTGACTAGAATAACATATTTAAAAATATTGGATTTTATTAGGAGTCCTAGAATGTTTATATTTTTATATTTTTTTATAGATATTTTTGATTAGTAGGGGTAAGATTCGTTAATCTCACATAAAAAAAATTCTTTAATTAATTTGAAAGTATTTAGCTGTTTAAAAAATTTGGACTCTAATGCGAGAACTTTTTATGTTTCAACGTTTATATATTATAAAGATTACTATACTTGTAAATATCCTTATATCTAAGGATGATTTTAGATGGTTGATCCTAACATCCTATTAGATTTGATTTTAGCCATTTATTGTGGCACAAGGGCTATATAAGAGGATGTTTCTCATTTGTAAATTATAAAGTAAAGTTGTAATTATGTTTGTGTAGTAGAAGTTTGTTTGGATTGACACATTTGATATTTCGGAACGAAAGTGTACCATGTTTTGGAATGATCATTCCAAAACACGATTCACCTGATAATTAGGAACCAATGATGCTATATGTTTTATCACATTGGTATATTTGTTAAAGCAAAAACAAATATAATTAATAGACTCTAGACTCAATGATTATTATGCATTTTAAATAAATGAGTACAAATTTAAGTGGAAGTTGCTGGGGCTCTGGCTTGAAAATATATATTCATTTTACTTGAGAACACTGAAAAAGATCCCCACGCAAATCTCAATTGTTGATCTATTGATAACCTTACATATATGTGTTGACTTTATTCAATCAAACACATCGTGTTAACATATTTTTACAAATATTCTTACTTTAAAGGCACTAAATTTTAAATTTTAGACCATTTAAACTACTTAATGCAATCAATTAATGATATTTAGAAAATTACACAATATTTGAGTTTTCATATCGATTAATTACAAACTAGTCTCTAACTCTATTTAAACAATATCTTATAATGGTAATATGTAAATAATAGGTTGAATGATGCTTGTTTTTGACTTGGTCCAAATAAAACTATATAGAATATTTAAAGTGGCAAAAACTTTTTGTTGGAAAAATATAGGTGAGAAAAGAGTGGAATTTCGACCAAGAAAAGTGAGAAAAAATGTTGCAAAAATTAATTCATTTTTTGTTCTTGAATAAATATTAATGTATATTATTTTTACCCTAATGGCCATATTAGATAGTTTCGGGCTTTAAAGGGTGTAGAAGCCCATTACGGATCATGGCGGCATTGTAACGGACTATATGCATGCCATCTTCATTTTTGACAAGATATTGGAAAACATTGGATGTAGAAGCTTGACTAGAGATTGTCCGACAAGAAGAGTCCCATTTTTTGATATTATTAGTACTCTCTGTGTTACATTGTTATTTCACCTTTATTTTTCAGTTACACTGTTATTCTCCCTGTTTCGCTTTTACTTCTCCACACTACACTGTTATTTCTCCCCGTTATGGCGAAATTTTACTTTGTACACAGCCTTTACATTGATAATGCTTGAAATTTAGATTTGTGTCTTGTTTTGGGAGTGGTGACTAAAGAAAGCAAGCTGAGTCACTGACATTTCAGCAATGCGTCCGCTTCTTTGAACCATACTTTTTTACTTTCCCTATGCTTTGTACGAGGTGCGTGTACTTGGGTTCGCTCCCTTATTGGCAATTCTAACGGTACTTATCAAGAAGAAAATTAATATTGGCAGGCACAAATAATGTATATTGTGTGTCCACACCTCAATGTTTATGTTGATATATAAATTACAATTTTCTAAAGTTAAGGGGTGTCACATCCTACGAAACAGAACTTTTGAGGCTTAGGTTCCTTCTGGAGGAGAACAAAATGGGGAATGAACAAATATCCAACAATTGATGAGACCTCTAGTCTGTAAACTGCAAATATAGTATGCCTTAAAACCATTGTCATTGGAATATCTATTTATGTTCATAATATTGGTCATACATTGGTTGGACTGAAACATATGTTGTCATAGTTTTTGTTCTATGATTCAGATTATTACTGGCTGAAGTTTATCTTTCATCCTCCATATTTGCCAGTCAGTGCAATATTTTAATTCTCTCTTTTTATTTATTTATTTTCATTAAAATAGGTCAATTCCAGAGTAAGATTCAGACCTGAATCTAAAGAGCTTCCTTCACGTGAACAAGGGTTAAATGAAGAATATGCAGACTCAGCTGTTGGATATGATGGCTTATCCAATACTTCAGAAAGTTTAAATGCTGAAAAGCATGATACCTCAAGCACACATGAAATTGATAGCCTTAAGAGTACTGTATCTGGTGACCTAAATGCACTTTCCCATTGTCAAAGCCCTCAGACGGAGAAAGGGGATTCATCTGATCATCAGTTTCTGCCACAAGGTAGGAGTGATTGGGTCCAAGGATGGGGTTCGGACTATTCCGTGGACAATGACTTGACAATTGCTTATGAGGAGAACAATAGACTTAGAGGAAGCTTGGAAGTGACCGAATCTTCTGTTTGTGAGCTTAAGATGGAGGTAAGCTCTTTGCAAAGTTATGCTGATGAATTGGGTGGTGAAACTCAAAAGTTCGCAAGCCAACTTGAGGCTGAGATTGCTTCAGGTGAAGAACTGGCAAAAGAGATTTTAGTGCTGAAATCAGAGTGCTCAAAATTCAAAGAAGATCTTGAACGGCTTAAAAATCACAAGTTAATCTCTCCGTTTACCAGTAAGGAATCAAGTCACTCCAAGCAGGATCACTTATTACAAGAAAAACAGCTCACATGGTTAAAGGGACTTTCAGTTGTGGAGGACAAGGTAAGAGAGCTCCAAAGAAAGGCATGCCTCGGTTTTGATGAAAGGGACTTCAGCTTCCTTCATTCAGATTTGGAGGTGTTGCTTAGTATTTTGCAGGATTTCAAACATGGAAGAGGAGCTGAATCCCTGCTAAATTTGGTACCATCAGAACAAGCTGATGTCAATGATTTTAGAGATATTAACTTACTTAAAAGTGAACAGTTTGTATCAGGAACTGGGTTTGGCGTTGAATTGTATCCGCCGGAAAGTATGCTTCACTATGTAAGCTTACCCAGCCTAGTATCTCAAGAATCTGAATCTAGAGATGCTACTGATGCAATGGAATGCAAAACTTTTGAACTTCTAAGGGAGTTGGATGAGGCCAAAGTTGAAAGGGAAACTCTTGCAAGAAAATTGGACCAGATGGAGTGTTACTATGAATCTCTTGTTCAGGAGCTCGAGGAAAATCAAAAACAAATGCTGGGAGAGTTGCAGAATCTCAGAAATGAGCATTCGATTTGCCTGTACACTATTTCTACCAAGAAAGCTGAAATGGAATCAATCTGCTTAGACATGAATGAACAGATTACAAGATTTTCTGAAGAGAGACGTGATATGGATTCCATTAACAAGGAGCTTGAAAGAAGGGTTGTAATTTCAGAAGCGGCACTTAAAAGAGCCCGCTTAAACTACTCTATTGCAGTGGATCAGTTGCAAAAGGACCTTGAACTGCTTTCCTTCCAAGTTTTGTCTATGTTTGAAACTAATCAGAACCTCATGAAGCAAGCTTTTTCTGAAAATTTGCAACCATGCTGCCCAGGTGACCTAGATGCAGTGCAGAAATTTGAGAAGTTTGATGTTGCTAAACTCTCACGGTCTTTAAATCAAAGCCCCGGGATAGAGAAACAACTCTTTGGTGGAGATACCCTTGTAGTGGACATGAAAAAGTCACTGCGTTTGCAAGAAGACCTTTACCAGAAGGTTGAAGAAGAACTATGTGAAATGCATTCAACAAATTTATACTTGGATGTGTTCTCAAAGATTCTTCAGGAAACATTGGTTGCAGCAAATTCTGACATTAGGATAATGAAGGAGAAAATTGACAAAATTACTCAGCATTTAGAGCTTACAACCAAGTCCAGAGAAGTTTTGATGGCAAGGCTGCAAACTGCAATGAATGATATTCATACCCTGAACGAGTACAAGGCAATTAGCATTTCCAAGAGCAGTGACATGCTTCTACAGAATCAAATTTCGGAAGCAAAGTTAGAAAGTGTTTCCATGGAAAACTGTCTCCTCAAGGAGAAGATTATGGAATGTGAAGTACTGATGAAGGAATACAAAAGTTTTCAAAGCAAATACGTTGCTTGTTTTAATGAGAAATCAGAGCTTGAAAATTTATTAAAACTGGAAGCATTTGAAAATGGTAATCTTCAAAGTGAACTATCCTCTTTGAAGGAAAAGTTGAAAATTCTCGATGCTGAATTTAATGAGTCTGTTGTTACAAAGGAAAATATGCAAAAGATTATTAACTTTCTGCGAGATAAGTTGGGAAGTTTGTTGTCATCTTATGACAAGCAGTTAAGTGGACAGACTCTGTTGAGTACTTCTCATTTCCAGGAATCAGAGTTCAAGGATTTCAAGGGCATCATCATACAATTGGAAGAGAACCAGCAAAATGCATGTAAAAAGATTCTACAACTCATGGAAGAGAAGAAAGATTTGCAGAAGGAAAGAGATATTGCTAGCGTGTCTTCAAGCACTTTCAGATCAGAAATTCTAGGCATGAAACAGAAGTTCAAGCATGACATACAGGAAATGGAGGCTAAACTAGATGTTTCTAACACACTTGTGGGAAAGCTTCAGATAAAACTTGAATCCGTAGCTAATAAATTCCACACTAGCGCAGAGGTCGAAGATAGATATGCACAGCAGAATGAGGAGTTTTTTGCTGATCTTGCTCTTGTTGAACTTCAGCTGCAAGAATTTGCTTCTAAAAACAAAGACCTTGGTCAAGAAATCTTGGGCTTGGGCACTATTGCCGAGGAACTTGGAAGTAGTAAGATGACCATTGCTGAATTAACAAAGGAGAAGAAAGATCTTGCTATGTTGTTAGAGGCTAAAACTGAGGAATCCGTTAAGTTTGTATCTGATCTTGATAGTTTGAAAGACAGTTTGAGATGTCTGCAAGATGAATTGCGCGTCGAGAAAGGCTTCAGAGACAAAGTAGAAGGTACCATCAAAGAACTTGGAAGTTGTAAGATGAAAATTTCTGAGTTAATACAGGAGAAGCAAGATATTACCATGTTGTACGAGGCTAAAACTGAGGAAACTCTGAAGCTTGCATCTGATCTTGATAGTTTGAAAGAACATTTGAGATGTCTGCAAGATGATTTTCACATTGAAAATGACTTCAGAAACAAACTAGAATGTACAGTCGCAGAACTTGAAAGTAGTAAGATGACAATTGCTGAGTTAATGCAGGAGAGGCAAGATCTTGCCATGTTGTTGGAAGCTAAAACTGAGGAATGTATCAAGCTTGCATCTGATCTCGACAGTTCTAAAGAAAGTTTGAAATGTCTGCAGGACGTTTTGCATGTTGAAAAAGGCTTCAGAGACAAGCTAGAAGATAGAATCACAGATCTTGAAAGGAGTAAGATTATAATTGCCGAGTTAATACAGGAGAAGCAAGAAATTACAATGTTGCTAGAGCGAAAAGCTGAGGAATCTGTCAAGCTTGCATCTGATCTTGATAGTCTGAGAGAAAGTTTGAGATGTCTGCAAGACGAGCTGCATGTTGAAAAAGGCTTCCGGGACAAACTAGATGGTACAGTTACAGAACTTGAAAGGAGCAAGATAACCATTGCTGAGTTAATACAGAACAAGCAGGGTCTTACGATGTTGTTAGAGGCTAAAGCTGAGGAATCTGTCAAGCTTGCATCTGATCTTGAGAGTCTGAGAGAAAGTTTGAGATGTCTGCAAGATGAGCTGCATGTTGAAAAAGGCTTCCGGGACAAACTAGAGGTTACTGTTGCAGAACTTGAAAGGAGCAAGATGACCATTGCTGAGTTAATACAGTTCAAGCAAGGTCTTACGATGTTGTTAGAGGCTAAAGCTGAGGAGTCTGACAAGCTTGCATCTCTTGATACTTTGAAAGAAAGTTTGAGATGTCTGCAAAATGAGTTACATGTTGAAAAAGGCTTCAGAGACAACCTAGAAGCTACAGTTGCAGAAATTACTTCCCAACTCAAGGAGGAGCAGGACAAGTTGCTCCACCTAGACCAGCAGAATGCTGAACTAGTGCATTTCAGGCAATTGGCATTGGACCTTGATATTGTAAAATCTAGAGTTTTGCATCTTTCGCTGCACCACGAGTGTCAAGAAAAGCTAAGTAAAGAGTCTTCTTGTCTTACAGATCTGAAAAGTCAGTTATCAGAAATGCATGGGCATTTATTAGCTGCAGAGGTTGAATTCACTTTTGTCAAAACACAGTACAATACTGTGATCGAGGAGCTCCTGGTGCAGCTTAAGTCCTCAGATGGGCATCATATAGAGCTTCAAAAGAAGCATCTTGGTTTAGAGACAGTGTTAAATCACTGTCTTTCAAGTGAAGCACGTCAGAGAGATGAAAATGCAGAATTGGTGACAACTGTTCAATGCCTAAGATCTGAGTTGGAAGCCTCTGTTACTCAAAACAGGCTCCTCTCGAAGACGCACAATGTTACAATGGCTCAACTTGAGGAATATAAAAGGAGATTGGTGTCATTGGAGGATAGACTTTGTCAGGATAATAATCTTCGTGAACAACTTGAACACATGCTCAAAAATGCCGAGGACCTGATTTTCTCCAATGCAGAGCTGGAAATCATAGTGATTGTGTTCAAAGCCAAATTAGATGAACAGCATGGTTGCATAACCTTAATGGAAGAATCTAATGATAAATTCATGAAGCTGAGGAATCAGTTTAATGAACTTACGCGCAAGCTATCTGAACAGGTTCTGAGAACAGAAGAATTCAAAAACTTGTCTGTCCATTTCAAGGAGCTCAAAGACGAGGCTGAAGCTGAATGTCTCTTGGCTTGTGAAAAAAGAGAACCTGAAGGACCATCAGTTGCTATGCAAGATTCTCTGCGAATTGCCTTTATCAAAGAACAGTATGAAACAAGGCTGCAAGAGCTAAGGCAACAGCTCTCAATTTCCAAAAAGCATGGAGAGGAGATGCTATGGAAATTACAAGACGTTGTCGATGAAATTGAAAATAGGAAGAAATCTGAAGCTTCTCACTTGAGGAGAAATGAAGAGCTGTCAATTAAGGTCTTGGAATTGGAGGCTGACTTACAGTCAGTATTCTCTGACAAGCGTGAAAAAATCAATGCTTATGATCGGATAAAGACTGAATTAGACTGCACACTATTAAGCCTTGAATGCTGCAAGGAAGAAAAAGAAATTCTTGAAGCCTCCTTGCGTAAATGCCAGGAGGAGAAGTCTAAGATTACAGTTGAACTTACCTTAAGAAGAGGTCAGCTGAAGGATTCTATAAAACCCATGGATATACAAAAGGAAGTAGCTGGTGAGAAAGTCAGGCAGACATCTGATGACTTGAATAATGGAAAGGCCAACCATATAAATCAAATGTCAGCGATTCCAAACCTTGAAACATCAACCATGGATGTTTTAGGAAGCGTTTCAACTGCAAACTTTTCCCCCGAGTACTTGGACCACAATTATCTGGTGGACAGTAATGAAAACCTAGATACATGCTCAATTCCAATTACCGAAGCTGAAAATTCAACCTTTCCCATTAATGTGCAATCCGTTCAGGTAATCACTTCTTTAAATTGTCCTTATTCCTAAAAGTTGTAAGTGGTTTTTGATGACATTATAATTTGACCATGCTGGGAAACTCGTTTTAGTATAGAGCATAACGATTAGCAAATAACAACTTCATATTTTCGACGCCGGGAATTTCGCTTTTCTTAGGTGTTTCTACCCTATGTCTTTTGTTATGTTGTTTTTATTTAAAGGGTGAGTTTTAGGAAAGGATCGACATACATGTCGACGATCTTTTTTTTGAAAAGATTTATTTTAATGATTAGACCAAATTAGACAGAGCCGCTAGTTGGTATGAGTTCAAAAGGATGTACTAACTCATCCGGATTTTAGAAAGGTTTTCGTAATATGGTCCAATACATGACTCTGTTTAATTGGTTTGGAACCCGAGATTTTATAGAGTTCAGGGGCTTGCTTAAGCTAGGGAAAGGTGTTAGGCACCCCCGACTTCCGTGAAATACGATTATTGCTACTTTTTCATTCCCTGTGCATTTAATGTGTGTGTTGAAAGCTTTTGTTTGAAAAGATATTTAGTGCTTTATTTTGAAAGTAGTGCTGTGCCTCTTTGGACCTATGTACAAAGGGTTTGATTTACAGAAAAGTTCATTTTTAGACAAAACATATAGAAATGATGTTTTGAAAAGATGTTTTCATACCCTTTCGCTAGATAGGAATCGAGACTCTTTGATACTTTCAATTTTAACTTGGACTAATCCTTCTTTTAATCCTAGAAGCGGCTTTGTTTGATTTTTATTAGGATGCGAAGCATCTTTGGGGGTGGTTTAGAATTCGGGGTTCTAATTGCTTGATTTTTCCTTAAGTCTATCCAATTCCAGCATGTTCTATATTTTATAAAATCTTCGTTAATTTGATTTGAAAATCATGTTGAGTGACGAAATTGAAACTATGAACTACAAGGGTCGGGCTCCTTGTGGGCATGAAAGCCATCTAAGTAAGCCCGAGCACCTACAACCACAATTTCACTATTTCGGGGTCCAAGATAACGCTTTAAGGCCCAAGATTACATGTACAATGGATTGCAAGCTGACTGTACAACTTAAACAAGTCTATCATGGGAACTGGATTTTGATCCATTGATTGGATCTTCAACCCTATGATTTCTAGGCTCACATAATATCATTTAAAGCTTGCCAGATGTATATTTAAACATAATGCATACATATATCATATAACTTCGCTTAACAAAGGATTTATTCATCAAATCCTTGTATTCGAGTAACTAAGCTTCCCATTTTCTATAGAGATAGATCTAGGGTCATGTGGTTACCAAATATTTACAAAACTTGAAAATAAACTAGATCTATCTAGATCCTAGTCATTCTAGCTCAAAGGTTTTAGTTTTGCAACTTTTGAACTGGTTGAAAGCTTGATCTAGGATAGATCTAGTCAATACACTTTAAATATTGACTATTTACACAAAATGAATAGTTAAAAGTTAGATCTATGCACCACTAAGCAGTATATATACTAAAGCAGTAAATGAGTACAGATATGAGAAGATCTTGCAATATGGCGCGAGATTCGCAACGAACGACTAAAAGCTTTCAAGAACTTGATTACAACCGATAGAAACTTGATATAACAAAGTTTATATGTATATTAGTGTTTAGAACATAGATTTACAATGTTTAGAAGCAAGATCTAGCCTCTCTAACTCGCGGTTTCTCTCTAGAAATTTTCTGCCACTGAAATCTTTTTTTCAAAATGAGTTGGGGGGTTTGTATTTAAGGACCCCGACCAGCCGCGGGTCTACCTGTGGTCGGGCCAGGTGGGCCCTGTCGCCTCGAAGTCTGTTCCTTCGATCACTGTGTTGTCTGCTGAAACGTCTGTATCTTGCAATCCGGGAATCGCATGGAGATGTGCCATACCATTTTGGAAAGTTCTTTCCGAGAGCTACACAATGACACTGGGCTTGCCCTTTTCCGAGTCCGGGAAGATGTGTCCATGACTAGAATAACATCTTCAAGTCTTCGAAGGTAGTCCGTTGATCTATTTTGCGCAGTTAGCACTCGGGATTGCTGCGGTGGCTCTTTTGACCTTATCCACAGCTGGACGACTGTTATTTATGTTGTGTTGTCAACATTCCATTTTTGTCTTCTCGGGGTTGTCTCCGGGGTTGATGTGACTTTTTGGCTGTCTCACGGGTTTGACTATTATCAATTCTGTCTTTCCTTAGGGTTGTCTCCGAGGATTGATTTGATGTCCCAAGGGGTTATTTTCGGGGTTTGATTGTGGTTGTAGTTCTCCAGGGTCATGTTCGGGGTGTAAAAAGACGCTTTTGCACTCCGGTTAGTAACAGGAAACAAAATTTCGAGTGTCTACACATAATCTTCAATATTCAGAAATGCTAAATAAATAATCACTCTCTTAGACAACGAACAAACTAAAGAATTAATGGACGTTGGACATAAATGTTTGCTAAGTTCCCTCAGATGTCATGTCATCGACATATATTCCTCAACATAGGTTGTGGACCACCAAACATATTCACTTTTAACAGAGGCACATCACAAGTAAAGACTACCACCGAGCATGGTCAGAACCACTGCATTCCCAATGTAAATTTCTTCAGTTAGTTCTATTCTCATAAGACTAGCTTAAAACTAAAAATTGGTCTGCCATGATTTTATTTGGATCTGCAAATTAGTCTTAACATGTCATGATGTCAAAATTACGAAATTCCGTTCTAGAGAATTATGTTTTCCTGTTTTCCTGAAATTCATGTTTTCATCAACACTTCTAAGATTAAATTTCTGGTGGAGTTCTGATTGGTACTTTTGAATATGAAACAATGTATGCCTATAACTTGGACTGCTAGTTCATACTCACATGTCCCTCTATAGTCATACAACTAACTTTGAGCCCTTAAAACTGTCAATCAATCGAATTAGTATTCAAGACTAATGTCATACCATGGTAGCACTAATGAGTCTATCAAAATCCTCGTAAGTTGTACATATGTGACAATCCTAATCACAATGTTCAGCACTTCAGCTTACTAAGATTTCCGTGTGCTTAAAATGCTATATAAAAAATGTGAATTTTTTTTTCTTTTAAATACTATAAAAATTCCATCGTAATATGAAACAAATTTCCCAAAACTATTTAGTCCTATAATCGCTTTAGTTATACCCCACCTCGGTCAAAATAAATATCCGGTTTTGGCCCTGCTGTAGAGTCCTTGTGATTAGGTAGTTGTCCTTTTATTTCATTCACAACTGCAATTGTTGTGAACTATTGCAATTTTTTTTGCCTTCATACTTTTCCAGCTGTCATTAACTTAGTTTCTTTAAGTTGCAATTCTACATACCTTCAACTTCTTGATAGGGAGTTGCAGGTCTATGATAGGCTTGTACTCGTCTATTTCAGCATGTGGGGGAAAACTATGTATCAAATTAATTGTAGAGTGCCATAGAGTGTAATTGATTCATAAATTGCGTGACGAATTCAGCATAAAGTTAAAGCAGCCAACGTATCTGGATCAGTTTCCTACAATGGCTGCCTCCCCACTCCCCGAGAATAGAAAAATCACTGTCAACAAAAAGTTTTAACTCACTAGGAAAAGAAATAAAACAGTTTTTCATTTTTCTCAAGTTACAACAGTCTGCTGTTGATTATGTTTTTCCCTTTGTGGCTTTGTTTCAGTTCACCTATATTTAATCTAAGTAGAGAAAAAAAGTTACTGACTATTTTATATAATCTAAGAATATTGGTTATGGTCCTTTTAGTAAGGATTGTCTTCAGTATTATTTTGGGGATCACTATTAGTGGTTCTCTGTTTGTGTAACCCATTTAAGGTGAAAACAAAACTAACCCAATTTGTGCAAGTTGAGCATCTTCCTTGTTTCTATCAGTGTAGATAATAGTGTTGGTTTCTTAGTAGATTAAAAAGTCGTGAAACATGAATAAAAACTTTTATCTGAATCCACATGAGGAAATATGAACTTATGAGCAAAGTTAATGTATATTGATTTCATGTGTGGCTATAAGCTATTTTCTTGGTTTCAGTTGCAATGGGGAGTTAAATCTCTTGCAAGAATTTCTGCAAATTTAGTAGTCTTTTTAATTTGTATCCCTTCTCCGCCTTAATGTTGAGTTTGGGTAAATTTTATTTCAATTTCATTGTCATTTAATTGTTGATAGAACTCTCATAATATGTCCTATTTTATAGCATCTAGAAAGTAAAAAATAGAGGCTGTGTCAGAAAATATAAAGCTTTTTCATCAGAAATCTTAAGCAGGTGGTGTGATTGCTCAGTTTGCTTATTTTGAGGATAGGTTGAAAATTGTGTTTCTCTTTTGTGCATGAATGTGTGTGATAGGTCTCCATTTTTAGTATATGTTTTGATGATAACAATAATTAGGAAAAATGTTAATTAAATTAGAATCCTCTCCATAGGATTTATTTGTGCATTTCAAATCTTTTTTACTTTGACCAAAAATGTTTTCTAAATTCTAAATTGAAATAAAATTTTCGTAACCTGATAAATTAACATCCAAGTGTTAAACATACTATTTTACATAATAACATTTCTCCAAGAAGGAGGATTCCTATTTTCCTTTAAAATCTATATTCAAGCTTTCAAAATTATTTTTACAAAAAGGGGCAAAAAGATTTTTTACCGAAAAATGTTTGTGAGCATACATGATTAATAATTTTTATGTGCATGTGTGTGTCTGTGTATGCATACAAAAAGGAAAGTGAAGGCTTGCATTTAATGTCAAATAGAATGAGACGTTCATTTTGGGACAACGATTGCTTTATTCATTCATGTGCTCAGAAGTTTTGATGTTTGAAAGATTAAATTAACATGTGCTCGTTTAATGCAACAAAGTGGTCAAAATTCTCAACGGTCCAAAGCTTAAGCAATTCGGTTGGTCTGCTGATTGGGCAATCCGTGTATTAATCTGCTAAAATTTCATTCTAGCCTTTCATTTCAAACAAATGAATTTCAGCCTTTGATTTTCCAAAAAGACCATTATGACCCAAGCTTGAAAATCCTATAAATAGGAAGCTTTCTCTTCATTCCAAACTTATCAATTTACTATCAAAGAAAAAGCTTACTCCTTGCCTACTTTCTCTCTAAAGCTTTAATTTTTCTGCTACTTCAAAATTCTGATTATTTGAAGAGAAAATTGGTCACAAGTATTTGAGATTAGTTGTTTAAATTACTTGTTTAAATTATCTCTTACTTGTTTATTGTTGTAGGTATAAAAATATAAATTGTTATACACATTTATATATCTATATTTCATCTATTTATTATTTATATAAATATCGTAAAGAAGACTTATAATTGGTCGTCAAAACGACCTTGAGATATTTCTCTTTGAGAAACTATCCGAAATGTCTTTGAATTTCAAGGTGGTCTATCGAAAATATTTATATAAGTATTTCATATATTTATTATTTATATAAATATCGTAAAGTAGACTTACATTTGATCGTCAAAACGACCCTGAGATATTTTTCTTTCAGAAACTATCTGAACTGTCTTTGAATTTCAAAAAGTGGTCTATCGAAAATATTTATATAAGTACTTCATATATTTATTATTTATATAAATATCATAGATTAACACTTGATCATCAAAACGACCCCAAGATACTTCTATTAGAGAACTATTCGAACCGTCTTTGAATTTCAAAGTGGTCTATCGAAAATATTTATATAAATATTCAAAATGTGAAAATTATAAATTTGGTCTGTACTTAGATACCGAAACAATTTGATTTTATTCACCCTTGAGCGAATGATAGCGTGAATTGTTCAAATGGTCTTTAAAATCCTTAGTGACCTTATTTATTTATTATTCACATAATAGATAAAATATATTATTATATATTCTTTAAGTTAAACAAATATATTTCTTATATCAAGTATTGCTTAATTGATTTATTCATTATACTTGATATCCGTCATCACAAATATTTGAACATAAACTCATTCAGAATATTTGAACTTAAAGTTATATCTGTTTAATCCATTGAAATACATTCTTTATTATAAAGAATAAATAATTCTTTATAAAATTGCATTAAACTATATATCTGCTTATTCAGAAGTATTTTCAAAATACATTTAAACTAGTTTATCTGTTTAATCAAGAAGCATATTTACACAAGTATAAAAGTTTTAAACTTTTATAACTGAACTTAAATTTATAGCTGCTTACACAGAAGCACATTTCACATATATAAAATTCATTGAACTTTTATATAATTAATTGATCTCTAATTGCTATCGGCTTATTTTAGAAGCATATCTCCGTTAACTCTTTTGTAAAAGGAAAAAGGGTAGAGTTAGTTTATTTTATGTACCTGTGAGAAAGACGAGTAATTCTTCGACCAAGATCAGAGTCTTAGAGAGGTCAGTTAGGAGTTGGGTCTCTAGTATACTTGTGAGGTGAGGAAAAAATTGTTGTTTTAAGACCAAATCATAGAATAGAACTGAACTCAATAGAAGGTACAACTAAGCTTGAGGTGAGAGCTGGAGCTTGCTGTCCAAGATAGTTAGTTGAGAATAGTTGTAAGTTTGTCTATAAAATTTTGTAAAGTCTTCTCCACCTGTTGAAGGAGTATTTATTACTGATAATAAGATCTCAAGTCCTGGAGAGGAATTTGAGACTGGACGTAGCAACATACCTGGGATGTATCTTGTGAACCAGATAAATCTCTGTGCATTGTGCGATTGAATTTTTACCGTCTTGCATATTAATTTCTAACACTGCAAATTAATTATCTAAAAATTCAAAAAAGCCTAAGATAATTTTTTAATCTGTAATAATCTATTCAACCTCCCTTCTAAATTATTATTGGACTTTCAATGTGCTTTTTTTTTTGAAAGAAAATAATAAGTACCAATATCATTATCACTTTAGTAGTAGTCATTTTCTTGATTAGTCCAAATCATGTTAATTGTCAAGTTCTACTAATGGAGCCATTATATTAGTGTATTTTTGTCCTTCACTTCTGTACATCCATCTATTTACACTTTGAATATTTTGGTTTAGAGAAGTTTCACATTGCAGGTTCTTGAATCTAAAGGTGTACATGGAACTTCAGAGCATGCTCTTCTAAATCAAGCTAATATGGCACTCAGTAATTCAAAGAATCTAGCTTTCGATATTTTTCAAGCCCAAAGTTTAAAGTCTAGTATTGAGCATCTTCATGAAGAGGTATTTATTTTGTCCTATGAAGACAATTATTAAGTTTCTAAAGATCATTTATGCTGGCATACATTGTTCAAATGCACGTGTTAAATGAATTACAAACGTCTGCTTCTTACACTGCATGATGTCTAATGGCAACCCAATATATCTAACTTGTTTTTTTTTTCTTGCAGTTGGAAAGGATGAAAAATGAGAACTCCCCTTTTCCACAGGCTAAATATGAACCATATGTTCAAGATTTACAAAGAGAAGTCATGCATTTACGCGAGGTGAATTGTGCTAAATTCTTCAGCGGTATATGTCTAAGAAGAGCCTACTTCTAAACTCTTTTCTGTTTCTTATAATTTCCTCTTTTTTGGTAAGGCAAATCAAGAGCTGGGAAGCATATTTCCTTCGTTTAATGATTTTACGGGAAGTGGTAATGCTTTAGGAAGGGTACTTGCTCTAGAAATTGAGCTTGCTGAAGCATTAAGAGCAAAAAAGAAATCAAGCTTCCATATCCAGAGGTAGGTCTCATTTGCAACATCAATCAACCCTTCAACTGTAATCTTTATTTAAGTATATTTCTTTCACATTTTTGTATGGATGCTATACATGCTTGCTTGTCAAAAACTTAATTTTAGTGTATAAACAGCCTGAACTGCAGAACTCTCATGAGACTTGCATATATTACCAAGTTTTTAAAGCTTAGGGCTTAACGCTGTTACATCAAATCACCTTTTTAGCATCCTAGTAGTACCTTGAAGTGTGAGGCTCCTTTTTCAAGACAGGTGGCACATTTTGGTTTCATAAACCATTCATTAAATTATATGTGCAACAAAATTACAATCCTTTGAATGAACAAAGGATTTGATTTGACCTCTATCACGATCTTGACCAACTGCTTGGATGTCGAGGGGTACTGCTTCCTCCTTTGAACGAGTTGCAGTTAGTTATTTTTTATATATAAATAAAAACAGGAAAATAATAAATTTAACTTCGTTAAAAAATTGTACAAAATTTATGCTCCGTTCAGTAGATGAGGATGGGAAGGGGGAGGAGAGAACTTTACAAGGGAAGCGTAACCCTTAGTGGAAGGGAGATCCATTTACTTAATGTTGTTTGGTTCAAGTGGAAGGAAGGGAACATGGAGAGGAAGAGTTTCAGTGTTTGGTTAAGTGGAAAGGGGGATAAGTAATGTAGGAATATTATGTATATTATGACTTCTGTAATTTATTACAACAGATGAGAGTTTATATAGACAATGAAGGAACTATCTAGAAGAGAATGTATGGAAGAAAATCACTGAACATATCTAGGCCTCCCTTAAATTAAGGTATGCTGATTACTCTCCTTACATTCAGCTGTGCTGATTACTTTCCTCAAATTAAGCTATTTTAATTATAGAAATGATTCACTCTATTTCTACTCCCCCTTCGTTTTCACTCTATAGTCGCTGCCAAACAAAAGGAATATTTGGATTAACTTTACTTTCACCCCTCAACACTTATATTTCTACTTCCTGCCAAACGAGCTATAAAGTTCATACGTCTCATTAATGCATTTTATTTTGAGTAAAATGCAAAAGTGAATCTTGTACTGTATTGGGATAATGTGACATTTTTTTTGGTTAATGCAAAACGAACCCTTTACTATCTCGAAATTTAGATTATGAACACCTTTGAGCTAAAAAACAAATAAGCTTCATTTCTTTAGCTCAAAGGTGTTAATTGACATGTCAACATGCTAGCAAGTCAACGCCATAGGGTTTACAA
This sequence comes from Panax japonicus, assembly GCA_020205505.1. Lineage (NCBI taxonomy): Eukaryota > Viridiplantae > Streptophyta > Magnoliopsida > Apiales > Araliaceae > Panax > Panax japonicus. Next base: position 23,680,356 of record CM035110.1, on the reverse strand, counting down.
TCTAAATTTTTAGATAGTAAAGGGTTCGTTTTGTATTGGCAAAAAAGAAGGCCACAATGTCCAAATACCCCTTATAGTACAGGGGTCACTTTTACATTTTAATCATTTTCTTTCCATCAGTTATGTTTCCATTCTTCACGCTTCTCTGTCCCTTCAATTTCAATCCCATCCTTTTCATGCAATTGCATTTGCTTGTTTTCTCCTCTATGGTTGAATAGTCACAATTAGAGGGCTTAATGGATCTTGGGGTATTGTGTTAGTTGTATTGAATCTCTACAAGAAACATTAAAAAAAATGCTCTCTTCACTCCAAAATTAGCAATATATTTTTAAAACGACGATTTTTCAGGAGATTTTTAATTTTCAATAATATCCCGAACTTTAGTAGTGGTGGCATGACAATATTCAATGCAACTATAATATGAGTAATAGTATGTTAGGAACTTCACGTCACCTAAAAGTCTTCATGTCTCTTAATAGTCTAAAATTTGAAATGCATTTCTAATTATGAAAATTAAATGCATGGTTTTCAGATCCGGACCGGACGGCGGTCGAACTGGCAAAAACTGGAACCGGTTGCCTTCCGGTCCGGTTTGAACCAATGAACCACTTTTATCTAAAAACCGTTCAAACTCGACGAACTGGCGATTGAACCGCCCCAGCGAACCGGTGATTGGTTCACGGGTTGGACCGGTTCAACCCTTCACCCTTCAGAGTGCATTTCTTTGTTGCCCTAAATTTTTCTCAATCGCCATCGCCATCGCCTATCTCTCATGGCTCACCAATCACCACCAACCCATACACCTCTTCGCAAACTTCAACCAAATACAGGACAAAATACAACCAAAATATAATATCAAAATACAGTACAGGTTTTTCAGTCCTAAACTCCTAATTTACAGTACAAGTTGTATTTTGATTCCGCCAAATATAATTTCAAAATAGGTTTACTTGTCTTATTTTCTCCTAGCTAGAAACTCTTTTTATGCATCTTCTTCACCCTTAACCTTGATTGCTTACAACCAGTTGATCTTCATTGAGGATAGATTGAAAGTTTTATTATTCAGAAATTTATTCGACAGAAATTGGGTTTGATTTAGGGAAGGATAAATAAATTATTTTTAATTTTAATTTTATGAACTTGATTTGGGGAAGATAACTTGAAACTGGGCGATGGAAGTAAATGGCGATAATGGGAAATCCGAGGAGAGAGAGCATCTTACGGAAAAAGCTTTGAGCCTTTTTGTGTATTATAACCTCTAAAAAGACTAAAATATTTATCTATTAAAAAAAAAAAATCTTCATTGTTCAAATAGGTTTAGTTTTGTTAGATAAATTAATTAATTTTATATATTTATATATAATATATAATAATAATTAATATATTTAATTATTTATTATTTATTACATATTAATGGCTTCACTGATTCAATAACGGTTCGATCACTGGTTGGACCAGTGATCCATTCACCCGGTACTTTTTTCGGTTCGATGAACGATCCGAGTCTGAAAAATTAAATGTAAAGTAAGTTTGGACCACTAAATTTGGACCCACTCATCTCACTATTGTAAGTGCATAACAATGGTGCTCATCTGCTCATTGTCAATCTCAAGCACCTGAAAAATGAATCAAATGACTGCGAAATTTTTTGATTACTCAACACTTGCAGTTCCTTTACTGCTCTCAAGAAATTAACATGTGTTTTTTTGGGTATGGTGTTAGTTCATTCCTCAAACAACACAGTGATGAGGAATCCGTGTTTAGAAGCTTCAGAGACATCAATGAACTGATCGAAGACATGTTGGAACTCAAGGGAAAGTATGCAGGTGTTGAGACTGAACTAAAAGAGATGCATGACCGTTACTCTGACCTAAGCCTTCAGTTTGCCGAGGTAGAAGGAGAAAGACAGAAACTTGTGATGATGCTCAAGAACATTCGGACATCTAAGAAACTTGTTCACTTAAATCGTTCCTCCTTGCACACGCTTTCTGATAATCCCTTGTAAGCCAGCTTTATGGCCCCCAATTTGTAGAATTAATTTACCCGACAGGCTGCAATTCTTAATGCTCTGCTCCCTGCATATATTTATCTCTGTAAATCATCGCATTTCATACGCTGCTGAGCTCCTGCAATGGTATGAATCAGACTTCAAGCATGAAGTTGGAAGCCCAGTCACAGTTTTCTTATGTTAATCTTTGTAGTTACATTCAGGCTTGTCCTACGATTTTAGATTTTCATTATTTCCTTTTCATTTTGCCTTGCTGTTGTAACTTACTAGACACATGTATAGAAATTCTTTTATATTTAATAGGAGTATATTATTAAAAGTGTCTATGTATTGCAAATACATTTCATTGAATATGATTATAGGTTTACACATCATATTATATAAAAGAGATACCACTAATAGTTATTTATTGACAACAAAAATGTTGATATATAAAGTCTTAAGATATATCATTTTCTTAATAAAATTGCCCTTCTAACAAATTTTTACCAAATTTACATTCTACCTTCCCCTGATGATGATAATTTTCACTCAAATTATGGTAGTTAGAAAAGTGGTAGAGTATAAATTTTCTTCCCAATTTATCATTGGGTTTTGGGTAGTTAGAAAAGTAAGTGTGACACTCTCAAATTTGATTATCTTTAAACTCTGGATATGGTGCTACGCGGATCACGGTACTAGATATTCACATTCATAAATCTACATTACCCTGTTAATATGAAAATAATTACTAACTATTACATACATTATTATATTTCTAGTTCTATGACCTTTAAATATTCAAAACATGATACTTAACATAATAGTTATTACAATACTCCTATCTATTTCAAATATAGTTCGTAATATCTTCTACTCGTGCATCTTGCCCTTCCCCTTGTTTTTACTAGAACCTTCTACATGTTCGGATTTTGCTAAAAACATTTAATTTAAAGCAAGAATGAGCATTTACATGCCCAACAAGTATAACAGTTGTATATAAAAAACAAAATCAAAAATCTTGCTTGCATACTTCTAAACCTTGAACAACTGAACAAAAGTTGTGAAGAGATCCCGAATAACATGAATAATACTTTCTTTCATTTCCAAATATCTTTTTGAAACAATATACTAACTTATGCTAAGCGGTCATAAGACCTTGAACTTTTTCATACATTTGAAAAGGTTTAAACAACTATTTCGCTGTAAACCGTCATAACTTATGGACACATTGGGTGATCAACCCTTTGTATCATGCGTTGATTAACACTACATAGTGAACGACTGACTTTGCGTTCCAATTTGACCGCCTTATGGGTCTGCTGAAATATCCGACTAAAAGCATGCTCTTCTCAAACTGGAGTTCGAACCCCAAAACAATTTCGATGGACAACTCTACTTAATCTCAATAACATTTCAGTTAATTATATTCAAGTCAATAAAAATATTTTAACATGCGTCTAACCGATACAATTGGTATTGACATAACTCTTAAACAGTTCATGCATATATGAATTTGAAAGCTTGAACAATTTATGACATAACATAACTTGAACAATTATACAAATACAAAATGTTTGCATAAGTATGGAATTCATACAATCATGGAAGCATTTTACGAGTTTGACTTAAACATCTCATAACATTCAAGATACAAAGATTGAATAGAGTTAGAATACTTACCTTATGCGTTCTTTACAACTCGACGTTAATCGTCCTTCAAATATCCTACACATTTAGTGCACATGTCAAACATGTATAGACTTCAATTATGGTTTACATTAACTTGATTTAATGTCTTGTAATGTCTATTTGATTAGAATTAGGATACCTTTTAAGTTCATTAACATTTGCCTTGGCGTTTTGATGTTCGTACGTCGTATGCCCAACTCGAACGCCCAAACGACATGCCCTTGTGTACGTTTGACACCCCCCAACTTATCTACCATACGTTGGTTTACAATACCTTGGATCATATTTCCAAAGCTCAATATTTAGAACTCGGAAAAACTTAACAAACATGGGTTGGCGTCACGGCGTTCCGAAAGAATCATCACGCCTTGTGCCCAATTTAACAACAGCCCTAAAAAAGCTCAATTTCGAAACTGATCTCGACCTTAACTCTCAATTATTAGCAAATAAAAGTTGTAGGTCTACTTCTCAGCTTTTCGGAACATCTTGAATTATCTCAATCAGAGTTCGTACGAAAAAGATATGCCCAAATTACTAAAGCATGTCTAAGATGTCTTGCACTAACCTTTTACCAGGGCAGGCTTATTGTAGTGCCTATGCGCTCAAGTTCAGTAGCTCGGCGCCTAGGCACTTGACTTATGCTACATAAACTTAGCTTTTGTAATTTTGCCACACCTACTTCACTACTTCATAACTTCATCATCTGGTATCGGAATGAATCCGTCCTCGAGCCATTTTCTCGCTCGTAACATTCTCTACAGATCCCCCGAACGAAATAATTTTCGGGGTTCTCTAACTTGGGGAAAATTGGTTCAAAAATCCTTCGGAAGCTAGTTTTCGTCAAACAACATTTTCAAAGTCTAACTTTCTAATCTTCATAACTCGCTTATCTGAAGTAAGATTAAGCTCGTTCTTTAGCCTACGACTCACTTTTACAACCAACAACAAAACCCTCAGAAAATCAGAATTTTCCGGATACATTAACTGAAAGTAGTATTCCCTCAAGCCAATCACATTGGATGTCATAAATATTTACTTTATAATCTTGTTCATTTATTAATAAAAGAATTTATTTAATATAAAAGGCATACTTTATCCATGTTAATTAGTTGAATTAATAAATGTGATAAACCCATAGTTTTGGAGCAATGCTTTTAGAATCATGATGATTATATGCTAATGAGATCTAAATTCTAGATAGTTCAAAACTAAAATATTCATAAACGTTTGATCACTAATGTGGGGTTACTAATTTCGGATAGATTAGTACATACTATGCTAGCTCTGTTGAAGAGGATGATTGATCTTATAATTATTATGTGTGGATACACTAAAGTAAGTTTGTAGGTGCTTATTGGAGAATAAGTTCACTGAACGTGACTCGCTTAAAGGAACTTTAATGGAGTTTTACTTGTTTGTCAATAAGTGTTCCTATTGTGATAGTAGTATAAGTGATCATTGAACTTGAGATCATCATAGTATCTTGTATATACTGAGTTATATCTTGTCATATTCCTTAATACTTTAGGATATGTCACAGGGTATGTTCAAATATAATAAAGTGTTTATGGAGATAGATGAATGATCAACAAAGGATCTATCACTTCCAGTAAAGGGAGAGAATATCCTATGTGGTTCGATAAATGACAACTGAGAAATTCTTGGTCAAGGTGAATGGAAATTAGAAAGGAGTTTCTAATTTACATTAACTAGAGTTGTGCATTTTAGAATCGAAATACATATAATCAAATAAGTAAAACTTAACAGTAATTCCATATTTTATATTTGATTAGGACATTGTATGGTAGAAGGATTGAATTGTACGGTAACTATTCACGGAATAGGTTCTGTGTTCTTTGTGATTAAACGTTGAATTCATATTATTCGGATAGTCATGATACACTATCGTAAGGTGTCACTCTTGATGTAGAATAAATATTATTTATTTATATTTGAATTAAAGGAGTTTAATTCATTATAAATAATATTAGAATGATTCTAATTTATTTATTCTACTTACCGACTTAATATTGAACCTAGAGGGTCACACCATAAAATGAGTAATATAATTAAAGAGGTGATTGACTTAATAATAATAATAATAAATTAAGTATGTTTAATTTATTAGTAAAATAAATTAAATAGCTTAATAATTATAATTAAGTATTTGGTGTGACCTAGAGGGCCACACCATAAAATAAGTATATTATTATTATTATTATTAATTCCTAAAAGGTTTAGGAGAAAAGTGTTAGTCTATAAATAAGAGCAGTCTTATTGTGGAATAGACTAATGAAAGTAGTATGCATACAAGTCAATCATGTTTGATGATAAAGTATATACTTTGTAAAAAATCTTATTCATTTATTAATAAAATTATTTATTTACTAAAGACATTTAATTATCTACATGATGCTGTTTTAATAATATGTGATAAACTCATAGTTTTAAGCAATGTTTTTAGAATCTTGATGAGATCATGCTAATGAAATCTAAATTTTTAAATAACTTAAAAACTAAAATGTTCCCAATTGATGGATTACTAAAAATAGGATTAGTGATGCCGGATAGATAGATACATACGTTGCTTGATCATTAGATGAGGATAATTGATCTCATGATCATTTGTGTGGAGACTCTAAAACAAGTATGTAGGTGCTTATTGGAGAATAAATTCACTGAACGTGGCTCGCTAAGGAATACCTAATGGAGTTTTACTTGCCTGTCAATAGGAATTCCTGAAGTGATTGTAGTACAAGTGATTCTTAGATTTGAGATTATCATAGTATCTTATGTATGATAAGTTATACTTTGACATGTCGCTTAAGACCTTTATGGTATATCAAAGGGTATGCTTGGGTGTAATAAGTTATATATGGTGATAATGAATGATCAATAAAGAATCTACCGCTTCTAGTAAAAGAAGAGAAATGTCCTATGTGATTTGATAAATGACAACCCACGAATCCTTGACCAAGGTGGAATGAAATTAGATAGGAGTTTTTAATTTACATTATTTGTTGTTGTGCATTTGTGAATCAAAATATATATAATTAAATAAAATAAGACTTGACAGTAATTTCATGTCTTATATTTAATTGGGACATTGTATGGTGGAAGGATTGAATTATTAGATAACTATTTACTCAAAGGTTCTTTTATGATTAATGTTAAAATCTATATTATCTGGAAAGTTATTGATCGCTAAGGTGGCTTATCCTTATTGTAGAATAAATGCTATTTATTTAAATAAATTAATAGTTTAATTTATTTATTTAAATAAGATTAAAATTGTTCTAATTGATTAATTCACAACCGGTTTAATATGGAGAACCAAAAGGGTGACACCATAAAAGGAAGATTATTTATTTAAGAAGTAAATGACATAATCGTAATAATAAGTTAAGTGTATTTAATTTAATCTACGGTGATAGAATAAATTAAATAGCTTAATATTTATTATTTAATATTTAAAAAATATTAAATATAAATTAATAAGAAGAGTCTTATTATTATTATTATTAATATTTGTCGACGCCGTGAATTTTTTTTACCGTATTCTCTATCCTTTAGATTTTTGCTATGTCTGATTTTATCTTTCTTAAAGGTGAGATTTTAGAAAAGACCGACATTTATGTCGACGATTTGAAAACATTGATTTTAACGATTGGGCCGAATCAGACAGAGCCGCCATTTTATATAAGTTTAAAATGGATGTACCAACTCATTCGAGTTTTGAAAGATTTTTTGCAATATGACCTAATATATGACTCTATTTAATTGGTCTAGAACTCGAGATTCATAGAGTTCGGGGGCTTTGTTTAAGCGAGGGGAAGGTGTTAGGCACCCCCAGACTTCCGTGGAACACGGTTACCACTATTTTTCATTCCCTATGTATTATGCGTGTGTGTGTGTGTTGAAAGCTTTTGATTTGAAAAGATATTTTGTTCTTTATTCACAACCGATTTAATATGAATAACCTAAAGGGTCACACCATAAAAGGAAGATTATTTATTTAAGAAGTAAATGACATAATGGTAATAATAAGTTAAGTGTATTTAATTTAATCTACGGTGATAGAATAAATTAAATAGCTTAATATTTATTATTTAATATTTTGAAAATATTAAATATAAATTAATAAGAGGAGTCTTATTATTATTATTAATATTTGTCGACACCGTGAATTTTTCTTACCATATTCTCTATCCTTTAGATTTTTGCTATGTTGATTTTATCTTTCTTAAAGGTGAGATTTTAGAAAAGACAGACATTTATGTTGACGATTTAAAAAGATTGATTTTAACGATTGGGCCAAATTAGACAGTGCCGCCAGTTGATATAATTTTAAAATGGATACCCACTCATCCGAGCTTTGAAAGGTTTTTTTGCAATATGGCTCAATATGTGACTCCATTTAATTGGTCTAGAACTTGAGATTCATAGAGTTCGGGGGCTTTGTTTAAGCGAGGGGAAGGTGTTAGGTACCCCCAGACTTCCGTGAAACAGGGTTACCGCTATTTTTTCATTCCCTATGCATTATGTGTGTTTGTGTGTTGAAAGCTTTTGATTTGAAAAGATAGTTTGTTCTTTATTTGAAAGTAGTGTTGTGCCGCTTTGGACCTATGTACAAAGGGTTTGATTTACATAAAAATTTATTTTTAAACAAGATATAAAAGTGAGGTTTTAAAATCTGATTTTCAAACCCTTTTGCCCGTATAGGAATTGAGGCCTTTGATACTTCCATTTTATTCCATATTCGGCTTAATTTGATTTTATTTCTTGAGTTGCGAAGCATCTACGAGGCTAAATATAAACTATTTACAAGGTTCACACTTCTTATGGGCATGTAAGCCATCGAAATAAGCCCGAGCACCATATACATGATTTTTCACTATTTTAGAGCCTTAAATTCGGATAACCGTTTAAGGCCCAGTATTTACATGTACAAAGGGTTGCAAGCCTGCATTTACAACTTAAACAAGTCTATCACTGGAACCGGATCTAAATCCATTGATTGGATCTTCAATCCATTTTAGTTCCTAGGCTCACATGACATTTATTTAAAGCTTGCAAAATGAATATTTAAACATACTATGTACATATAACTTAAAAACTTTGCTAAACAAGAGATCTATTGACTAAATCATTGTAAGCGAGTAAACAAGCTTCCTATTTTCACTAGATACGGATCTAGGGTCACGTTATTGCTTAATATTTATAAAGCTAGAAAGAAAACTAGATCTATACAGATGTTAGCCATTCTAGCTTCAAGGTTCATGTTTTACAACTTTTGAACCGATTAAAAGCTAGATCTGACTAGATCTAGTCAATACATCGATAAATATTGACTATTTACATGAAATGAACTGTTAGAAAGCTAGATCTAACCAATATTAACTACTAACTGTATATATATATATATATATATATATATATATATAACACTTATGTATACAGTAAAACAAGAAATGAAAGCAGATCTGAAGAGATCTTACAGTCTGGCACGAGAACTGTTATCGAACAACTTTTAATGGCTTTAAACTCGGTTTTCACTGGTTAAAACTTGATATGTTGAAGTATATTTGTATAAAAGTGTTTACAGAAGAGATTTACAAAGATTGAAGTAAGATTTGAGCTATTTTTCACTCTAGATCTTAGATTTTTTCTCTCCTAGACCCTTTCTCTCTCTCTCTCTCCAAAAATCCTTAAATGAGTTGGGGGGTCTAATATTTATAGACCCGTCCAGTAGCGAGTCCACTTGGGGCTGGGGCTGGGCCTGGTGGGCCCTACTGCGTCGAAGTACGTGCACCTCGATTGCTGTGCAGGCTGCTTAAAACCTTCATAACTTGCACTCAGGGAATCCTATTAAGATGTGCCATACCATTCCAGAAAGCTCTTTCCAAGAGATACACATTGACATAGGGCTTTCCCTTTTCCGAATCCAGGAAGATTGGTCCATGACCAGAATAACATCTTCAGATCTTCGTGGGCAGTCCGTTGAGCTGTCTTCGAGTAGTTTGCTCTGTGACACCCCCAAATCCGGGTACTTCAATCCCACAAATTTGGTGTTAACTGTCCAATTAAATCATAACTAACTACCCATAAACAAAGGATATAATTATATCAAAAGTTTAAACAATAAATCTCCCATTAAAGGGTTACATAATCTCAAGATAAATCCCAGATCATCTAACCTTTATTATTACAATTATCAGCAGAATATTATTAAAACATAATCATAATTAAATCTATTACATAAGCTTCATAAATAGAAGGTAAATTAAATGTCGTCTAATCAAGCACTTTGCCCTTGGCCTCGCTTGTAGTAAGCTCTTCAAACTTCTTAAGAATTATTTTATGTAAGAGTGAGCAAACAATTGTCCACAAGAAGGATAATATACAATAACATTATATGAATGAAAATTAACTGAGCTTTCAATGGTAAATTATTTTTACCGAAAACAACAAGTTCTAGTTTGAATACTATGAGTTTAAGGAATAACGAACTTTAAAATTAAATAACAGATATCAATATCAAAGGAATACACTGAGGGTCACAAAACCACGAACTATGCTATAGGTTGTCAAGTATTTCTACTATAACTTTTAACGGTCTAAAAGACCATAACCATCATCTATGTCCTAGGTTAACAAGTGTGTCTACTGTAACCTTTAACAGTCTAAACGACTATATGGACTATCGCCTCGTATTCCAGGTGATCAGCCATTTGTACCATATACTGCACAAACATTTTAACGTTATTGCGTAGCTCTAAAATAATCCCCTAATATAGGGTTGTTCATCTCAGCTTAGATCATCAGGTTCCGTACCAAAGAAAGTTTGGTTTGGAATTAACTTCAAAGGAATTCTAGATCTTTAGAACGCTCATCAACCAACTACTGGTTAAATCAAGTAGGGATCAATAACTATTCTAGAGTATGGTTACAATCAAATTATGCCAATGTATCAATAAGAGATAGGATATCAATGGTTTATCAGCTAAACAAGTATTAATCATCGACTATATGCTCTTAAAACTATACAGATTCATAAACAAACCAAAGGAAGTTTGGTTTTAACTAACTTTAAGGGTAATTTAGAGTTTAGAACATTCATCAACCAAGGATTAGTTGAATTAATAAAGAATCGCTAGTCAACCAAGAGTTTGATACAACAATGTAAGATAGTGCAATGACATTGGTGATTAGAGATTGAACAACAGTTAATTTTAGCTGAACAAATGTTTTTTAGCAAGATCGAGTTTTAAACAATAGTACAAACTTTGAATAAACAAAACAACCACACTTGTAATGAAGGAGTAAAGATTAATTAACTAGCTCAATGAAAAGTGTAGTTTAAAAACTTACTCAACAATAATTCAGAGTTAAAGAATATGCATAACAATAACAAGTTAGGAACAAGAACTTGCATAATGAAAGATTAAAGTTAGAGAACTTGCTTAATTGAATAATAACTTAAAGAAACTTGCATAATCGTAAAAGTAGGGTTAGGAAACTTGCGTAACAATAACAACTTAACTGCTTAATAAGAGCTTAGAGATAGAGAACTTGCATAAGTATAACATGACAGCGAAAAGTAAACCTTGCTGAATAATAAAGTAGCAAAGGTTAGGGAACTTGCCTCTTGTGTAAGCTATACAATTACAACTCACGTACTCCAATATCCTACACATACCATTAATATTATCACATCAATTAGCTACATACACATTATCCTCATAGATTCAATTCTGATTTTAGTTAAGTTATAACCTTTAGCTTAAGGTTTAACCATATTAATCAACCACATAACACGAATCTGAAAACTCACTAAACTATAACATAACACTTTTAGCATCCAAATCACATTCTTAACTCTTACAACGTTGAGTTTCAATCTAATATAACTTATTAATCAATTTTATATTTCTTCTTAGTCATACTCGAAATTCATTCAAGTGTTTAAGTCTTATGAGGACTCCTTATTAGTTTTATATTAACCCCATTCCATATCTTATAATGTTCACTTCAATTGAATTAAAACACTTTTAAGTTCATTAACACTTATCACGGTGTTTCGACGTTCATTCATCACTTGCCCGAATCGTCTCTCTTGTGTATATTTAGCATGCTTACACAACTTATCTAATACATCATTTATTAATGTTAAGAATTATTATATTTACTAATATTCATGTATTATAACTCAGAACAACATCTTTTATCATCAGAAGCACTACACTTGCATATGTGCATGCCCGACACCCTCTGATTGCCTCCGAGTACTCAACAGTCCTAAAGATGGCCATTTTGACCCCTAATAACGAAATCAAATTGAAAAACTTAAAGAAAAAAAGTTGTAGGTCTATTTGTCCTCATTCCGGATCATCCTGAATTGCATCAATCAGAGTTCGTATGAAAACGTTATGCCCATTTTAGTAAAACATGTCTGGTTAAATTTTGTCTAACATTTGGCAAGTCTGCTACCCCCGCCGGGGCGGGGGTTTTGTGCTACAAAAGCCTGTTGGACAGGACAAAAAAAACACTAGTAAGCCCGCCAGGGCAGGGGTACCCAGTATCAACTTCTGCAGTTCGTGAACGAACATAGCAGAAAGCTAAATTAGGCCTAAAAGCTCCTTTCTAACAACCATTTCAACTTACCCAAGTTGTAATAAGTTTATAGAAACATAAACTAACGATCCTAACATGTTTCTAACCACATATATAAACAACATAAACATCAAAATTACAACCTTTAAATTCACCGGTTTTACTATTTCTTCACTTTTAGACATTTTTAGCGACACAATTCACTTTGAATACGTTTTACAACCAAAACAATCCGTTTAAATCATATTGTTTTAGTTTCTTCATGTATTTTCATAATCAACACATAATTTATAGTTTAACACATGAATTGAACATTAATTTTAATTCTAAAATAAGCCATATCATATTTATACCACTGTAATTCAAGTTCTTCAATACCAAACAAATTTCTACGAATTTGATTACTCTACATCATGATTAAACGGTTTAAAATAGTTTATAATCATCTATTAACACATAAAACATCATATTTTTTTAATAATCATTCACAAAAACTCAATTATAGAGAACTTTTTATAAAATAAAAATAAAAACTTTAAACATAAGAATTCTACCTTTGCTTTCTTGTTTAGATTAGCTAGAAGATGATTACAAGACTTTGATTGCTACTCCTTGTTCTTACAGAACTTCTCACAATTTCTCTCTCAAACTCTCTCTAGAACTCTCTCTTTTCTCTGTATTCTTTGCAAATAGCTAGGCCAAGTATAACACGTAAAGAAATAAAACTGATAAAACATAATACGCATTATTAACCATCAGTTACACAACTAGGAAATAAATTTTATCAGTTTTAAAATTCAAAAGCCATAAGGCCTTGTTTGGTTAAACACTTTTAAAACAAGGATTAATAAACCCTAAACCTTGTTTGGTAAAACCCTTTAAAACTCTTTTAATTTATTTTTATATTACTTATAAAATATAGTTCAATTGTCACACTTTATTTAATTAAATTTCCATATTCAAATTTAATTAAATTACAACTAACAACAACTTATTAAATCATTTTGCCATATAATTACATTGCCACACAATTATAATTTCCTTATAATTTTATTTAATAAATTAGGACATTACTTTCATTACTAAATTAAATTAAAACAATATTATAATAATTTATTTAATCCTTATCAACTCTCAAATTTAATTATTAAATTAAATTAGAATATTACCACATAATAATTAACTCATCACTCTTTAACTTCAAAATACAAAATTACCGAATATTAACTTAATTAGCATATTACACTTAATTATGTTAATTCCTCACAACTCATGAATTATTTATTTAACTAATAAATAATCAAATTAAACAAATATTTATTTAATAATAAACATATCAACTAAAATATTTATTTAATTTAATAAATATTTGAAATTATATATAAAAATTCTAGATTGTTACATGCACTCAAGATTGCTGTGATGGCTTTAGATGACCATGTCTATAGCTGGATGTCTGTGGTTTTTATGTTGTGTTGTTAACATTCCACCTTTTCTCGCCCGAGGTTATATCCGGGGTTGAAGTTGTTTTTGGCTGTCCCTCGGGGCTGTGTCAGGGTTTGACTGCTGCCAACTTTGTTTTTCCTTAGGGTTGATCTCCCAGGTTAATTTGATGTTCCACGAGGCTGTCTTCATGGTTAATGGTTGTTGTAACCTCTCCTCGGGGTTGTCTCTGAGATGTAAAAAGATATTTTTGCCCTCCTGTAGGGTTAGTAGCAGGAAAACAAAATTTCGAGTGTCTATAGATGCCCCTCTTTATCATGTTTATGCAATGCAATGGTATAAACATGATAAAGATTACTAGACACTTGAAGTATGACTAGATCCAATGCAATTTATATGATACAATGCAAATAGAATGGAATGATGCAATGCAAATGAAATGATGTAATGCCTACGTTGGGGCTATCTCCAACGATTGACTAGTGCTGCTGATGCGTACGCTGGTGATTACTCCAATAATTTTGATTTTCATCGGTGTTGCCAATGCTTATTTGATGAAGATAAATTGAGACATTTTCTACACCTCTATTGAGGATGATGTTCTGAAATCACCGGACCTTTCCGATGCATACGTTATCAGTAGTTTACAATGATGCCTACCCTGCAATAGTTAACAACATTGCCTACCCTGCTGGTAGTTGACAATGGAGCCTACCCTGCTGATAGTTTACAAAGGTGTACATCACCGGGCTGTCTCTATGCCCACTCGAATGGTAGCTTAAAAAGGCTTCATCACCGTTCGATGTCCACTCGAATGGTGGTTTATAAGGTTTTACATCACCAGGCTGTCTCGATGCCCACTCGAATGGTGGTTTAGTAAGGCTTCATCACCAAACTATCCCGATGCCCACTTGAACGGTGGTTTACAAGGTTTTATAGAACTAGGCTATCTCGATGCCCACTCGAACGGTGGTTTACAAGGTTTTACATCACCGGAATGTCTTGATGCCTACGCTGGGGCTGTCACCAACGATTTATAATACCGGATAGTCCGATATCTTCGTTGAAATAGTGTTCAATGACATACCTTTTCATCAGAAATTCTCGATATCTCTGCTGGGGATATCTTTTATAACAGATTCCATCATCGGTTCTTCATGCCGAATACAGTTTTCAACAGTTATCATCACTAGTCTTCCCTGATGTTTCGCCAGAGCTATCACCAACGGCTTAACTGAGAATTTCATATTCTGGAAGTTTTTCAGGATTTCAGGTGCTTTCCGCTCAATCGCGTATAACCTTTTTCGTTGATTTGACTTTTGGCTTTAGGGGAACCTTCCATAACTTAGATTTGATCGAGCCGGAGGGGGTGAGATCAACCAATACCTGCCACAGCTCTACCTGCGGCTGCCGCAGGTAGAGACGTGGCAGGCCGCAGGTGGATTTAATCGCCCTGGCCCCTTCACATGTCATTTTTAACTTGATTCCCTTCGAGAAATTCGAACCTTTCTTCTCAGATCTACTCATTTTGGACTTCTTTTTCTGAATTTTGTCACCATACAAACGTTCTGCACATCTCTGGTAATGTTTACATCCTTTTTTTTTTTCAAGTTTTGACCGTTAGAAAGGTAGATTTCATGTTTAATAGGTTTAAATGCAATGCATCAAATATTTATGCATAAATAACTTAATAAAATTGAATGAGTTTAGTAAATATTTGTATTTTACCATGCTGAACGTTCTGATGTGAAAAACTTTCATTATTTCAAAAGTCATTTTACACCCATTTTGGCTAGTTTAGCTATCCTTTTTAGGACAAATGAACATGAAGTTGTCATGACTATATTATAATGGCCCTGGGTAATTTGACTACCATTATGGGCTTGATTTCATGTTAACATTTATATTATTCTTGATTGGGTTGGTGTGTTACTGAATGGCCATCTAATCATGCCTATGTGCATGTGGATAGTCCATTTTATAGAGGAGACTGACAAATTTTTTTCGCGAATCTAGGCATTTTAATGTGCTTGCATTTTTAACTCTATTGGGGATGTAAGTTAAAATAACATAAATTTACACATGTAGACCATGCATGATGTGATGATCTAAACATATCCTTAGGAGTCCGTTGTCCTTTTTGAGACGATTTGGAGTTTCTTTGCAGGCATGGATTCTGATAGGCCTAGCAGTTCCACGTACCGTAGGGTTTCCTCGGGCTTTAGGAGGAATACTTCAATTGTTCCTTTGCCTCGCCTGGCCTGACAGGTTCGTTGGTTGACCGAGTCTGTGATCCGTCTTATTAAGGTTGATAGGACCGGAGTTCCCGAGGGGTGGAGGATGTTCTCTACCCTTAAGATTTTTACTATATTTGATTTTATCTTTCTTAAAGGTGAGATTTTAGAAAAGGCTGACATAAATATCGACGATTTGAAAAGATTGATTTTAATGATTGGGCCAAATTAGACAGAGCCGTCAGTTGATATGAGTATAAAATGGATGTATCAACTCATCCGAGTTCTGAAAGGTTTTTTGCAATATGGCCCAATATATGATTCCATTTAATTAGTCTGGAACTCGAGATTCATAGTGTTCAGGGGCTTGCTTAAGTGAGGGGAAGGTGTTAGGCACCCCCAACTTCTGTGAAACATGATTACCATAACTTTTTCATTCCCTATGCATTGTGTGTGTGTTGAAAGCTTTTGATTTGAAAAGATATTTTTCGATTTATTTGAAAGTAGTTCTGTGCTTCGTTGAACCTATGTACAAAGGATTTGATTTACATAAAAGTTTTTTTTTAAACAAGATATGAAAGTGAGGTTTTGATATTTGATTTTCAAACCCTTTTGCCCGCGTAGGAATTGAGGCCTTTGATACTTACATTTTATTCCATATTCAGCTTGATTTGATTTTATTTCTTGAGATGCAAAGCATCTATGAGGCTAAATATAAACTAATTAAAAGGGTCGAACTTCTTATGGGCATGTAAGCCATTGAAGTAAGCCCGAGCACCACATACATGATTTTTCACTATTTTAGAGCCTTAAATCCAGATAACCGTTTTAAGGCTCTGTATTTACATGTACAAAGGGTTGCAAGTCGACATTTACAACTTAAACAATGTTGGGTAAAATCTAGTTATACATAACACTTAAGTATACGTGGTCAACAAATAATAAAGTGTAAGTAGAGTATCTTTCCCACGAGGAATTATTAATACAAATTATCAAATACTAACTCTTAACCAAACTAATTTTATTTAAACAATCAATTTAAGGTTATGAATTAAATTATTTAATTAAACTAATTCTAATTACCACTAGTTAAAAATTAGATTATGGAGATTTAAGATCACAACTTCACTTATTGCTTCACTTATATTAATACACTTCTTATCAATTATGCTCACTATTCTGAATTGTTAATCAAGAACACATAAATAAATATGATCATCTTTCAATGCATTATACTCAAATCAACTTAAATCCACAGATGATAGAATTAAAAAGAACACCCTAATTAACTAATTCACTATATCTCTATGTGAATTATAATTAAAGAGGATTTCAAGCACAAGTTATCTATCAGATTACAAGCGATGTATAAGTATATCTATATACTAGACATAAATTATGAATTCCAATGCCATGCAGAAAACACAGTCACATACTTTTATGATCAGATCTAAATCTATAATCCATCTCTAGAGTTCATATAGATTATCACGGTAATTGTTAGCTAGGCAATTAAGCAATTTGACACAAACCATGATAGACAATCCAATAATAATCACAATAATTAATAGAGAAGCATATTAAAATAAACTACGCAACAAGCTCCATTGTAATCTTAAACAAGAATTTAGTTCATGATTATTGAATTAAAACCAAGAATCCACAATTGAATAAACATTAAAAGACAAAAATAAGAGTAGAGAAAAGAATAAAATATGTTGTCAGCAAATCTCATGCTCCCTTTTGCTCCTGCTCTTGATCTTCAATGGTCTCCAAGTTGTTTTAATCTCCAAATCTAATAAAAACTAGGGTTTTGTCATAATTTAATGAAAATCTAATCTAATGGAATCATCTCCCTTAATCCTTGTGATTCTCCTCCTTTTATATTACTCTTCATGTGTCTTTTAGCCCTCCTTAAAGTCTTTGAAATAAACAGCTCAAACCAATCCTCCTTGAACTCAATTTTTAAAAATTCTTTTTCTTCCCGACAAGCACGTCCCGACGGGCTTTTTGTACTAGGAAATTGCCGCCCTAGTGGGCATACTTTCGAACTTGACCCCGACGGACTTTTTACACTAAGGATTTCCGTCCTAGTGGGCTTTCCTGACTAGAAATTACAGAAATGCCACTAAGCTCCATTTTTCATGTTTTGTCCTTTTGAAGCCTTTTCCTACAACACAAACATAATTCGTAGTTATAAAACCCACTTATCAAATAAGTCCATCACTGGAACTGGATCTAAATCCATTGATTGGATCTTCAATCCATTGTAGTTCTAGGCTCACATGACATTTAATTAAAGCTTTAAAATTGAATATTTAAGCATACTATGTGCATATAACTTAAAAACTTCGCTAAACAAGAGATTTATTAATTAAATCCTTGTATGCGATTAAACAAGCTACCTGATTGCTCTAGATACAGATCTAGGGACACGTGGTTTCTTAATATTTATAAAACTAGAAAGAAAACTAGATCTATATTGATCTTAGCCATTCTAGCTTCAAGTTTCAAGTTTTACAACTTTTGAACCGGTTAAAGCTAGATTTGGCTAGATCTAGTCAATACATTGATAAATATTGACAATTTACATGAAATGAATGGTTAGAAAGCTAGATCTAACCAATATTAACTACTAAATATATATATATATATATATATATATATATATATATATATATATATATATATATATATATATATATATACATACAATGGATCCTATCCGGACTCCTGAATAGGTCCAAAATTCGGACCCTGATTTTTTTTTTTGTAGAACAACTAAAAAAAATAAAAAAATTATGGAACTGAAAATTTTCCATAATATAATGTTTTGGGTGTGATTTGGATACCTATACCAAAAAAAATGTATGTATTGTCTGCACAGACTGTACAGACATGTTTTGATATATGTATCCAAATCACACCCAAAACACTGTATTATGTAAAAATTCAAGTTCCATATTTTAATTTTTTTAGATGTTTTAAAAAAAGCAAAAAAAAAGGTACGAATTTTGTTAAAATGTGGGAGTCCGGACCTGATCCGGACTATATATCTATATATAACACTTATATATATAGTGAAGCAAGAAATGAAAGCAAGTCTAAAGAGATCTTACAGTCTGGCATGATAACTCATATTGAACGACTTTTAACGCCTTTAAAATCGGTTTCCACCAGTTAAAACTTGATATGTTGAAGTATATGTATAGAAGTGTTTACAGAAGAGATTTACAAAGATTGAAGTAAGATTTGAGCTATTTCTCACTCTAGATCTTAGATTTTCTCTCTCCAAAACTCCTCAAATGAGCTGGGTCCCCCTAATATTTATAGACTCGGCCAAACGCGAGTCTACCTATAGCTGGGCCTGGTGGCCCTTTTGCCATGAAGTACGTGCACCTCGATCACTGTGCAGACTACTTAAAGCCTTTATAACTTGCAATCCAGGAATCCTTTAGTGATGTGCCATACCATTATGGAAAGCTCTTTTTGAGAGCTACATAATGACACAGTGCTTGCTAATTTTAGAATCCAGGAAGATTGGTCCATGACTATAATAACATCTTCAGGTCTTCGCAGGCAATCTGTTGAGCTGTCTTTGAGTAGTTTTCACTCGGGACTGCTGTGATGGCTCTTGATGACCATGCGATGAGTGGGTTTTATAGCTATAATTTGGATACCATTTAGGCTTAATTCTTAGTTAATTTTAAGTTTTTAGTGTCTTTTTACTTATTTTTGTGTTTGTGTTTATATTGTAGGAAATGACTTTGGAAGGTCAAAGCATGAAAAATGGAGCTTAGTGACATTTCTGTAATTTCTGGAATAGCAACCCCGTCGGGGTTGGTATCCCTAGTTTAAAAATCCCGCCGGGGCCATGTTATAAAGTATGCCCACCAGGGTGGGCATCTCCAGTATAAAAAACCCGTCGGGGCGGGCTTGTCGGGAAGAAAGAGAGGTGATTTCAAAAGTTGAGTCAGAGAATGGTTTGTTTGGCTGATTGGTTCAAGGACTAGTGACCTTATTCTATTAGATTAGATTTCATTAGATTAGGAAAAACCCTAGTTTAGATTAGATTTAGAGATTGAAGCAACTTGGAGATCATTGAAGATTAAAAGCAAGGCCAAGAGGGAGATTCAAATTTGCAGACAATAGATTTCATCTTCTTATCTACTTTTATTTTTGTCTTTCAATGTTTATTTAGTTGTGGATTCTTGATTTTAATTTAATAATCATGTACTAATTTTCTCGTTTACGATT
Source organism: Panax japonicus (assembly GCA_020205505.1). Classification (NCBI taxonomy): domain Eukaryota; kingdom Viridiplantae; phylum Streptophyta; class Magnoliopsida; order Apiales; family Araliaceae; genus Panax; species Panax japonicus. The sequence goes on along the minus strand of CM035110.1, from coordinate 23,660,130 downwards.
ACAACGGATCTTTTTGCGTAGCTTACCTTAGTATGTTTCTTTGTTAATTATTGTTGATTATTCTTGGATTGTCTATTATGGTTTGTGGCTATTGATTAATTGCCTAGCTAACAATTACCGTGATAATCTATATGAAATTGAGAGATGAATTATAGTTTACATATGATCATAATAACATGTGATTCTATTTTTTGCATGGCGATGGAATTCATGATTTATGTCTAGGATATAGATATACATATACATCGCATGCAATCTAATAGAGAACTTGCTCTTTAAATCCTTTTAATTGTAATTCACATATAGATATAGTGAATTATTTAATTAGGGCATTCTTCTTAATTTTATCATTTATGGATTAAGTTGATTTGAGTATGATGCATTGAGAGATGGTCATATTTATTTTTGTATTCTTGATTAACAATTTGGAATAATGAGCATAACTGATAAAAAGTGTATTAATTTAAGTAAAACAATAAGTGAAGTCGTGATCTTAAATCTTCATAATTTGATTTTAACTAGTGGTAATTAGAATTAGTTTAATTAAATATTTAATTCAAAACCTTAAATGGATTGTTTAAATAAAATTAGTTTGGTTAAGAATTAGTAATTAGTAAATTTTATTAATAATTTCTAATGGAAACGATACTCTACTTTCACTTTATTACTTGTTGATTGTGTATACTTGCATGCATATATTTATTGTGAAATCGATCAATAAATTTCTATCGCCGTTGTCGGGGATTTAGTTTAATAATTTTTGCCAATATTAACTTCAATAAAATTAGTCTTAATTTAAACTTGTTTTCTTTTTATTTAAATCTCTTCCTATTTTACTTTCTTTTCAGGTACCATGGCTGAATTTAACTATCAGTGACTGTATATGAGAATGACTTAGCCAAGGGAAACATGTATTGATGGACTCGATGCGTTTTATGCTTTGTCAGCACAGCTTGAGACACTTTCGAGGAGGTGTGACACTTTAGCAGCATAATTTATTCAAAGTGTAGCGGTGTTTTGTGAGTATTGTACTGGTAATCATCCAAGTCATCAATACAACATCAATTTTGGGCCGGTACAATATAGTGGTTACTACCCTCAATAATTATGCTTATCCTAACAACTATTATCAGGATTGGGAGTATCACCAGGATGTTACATGGAGCCATAATCATCAAGATCAATTTTATGCTCCAAGTCCAACATACCCACCAGAAGTCTTGTGTCCACCTCTGCTACAACAAGAAGAAAATTCAAGTTTGTAGGAACTTTTGTCCAAGTTTTTAGCATCAAGTGAAAATATAAGGATTAGTTAGGAGATATCGAGCCGAATTCTTGCGAATCAAATGGAACAGTTAATTAATGCATCAAATAACTGTTCTCAAAACACTTGGCTCTGTGACATGGATTCTGAGACTGATGGAGAGCCCGAGCCAAATCTGCAACTGGATGAGCCACGAGATGTTAAAAGAGAGGAGACAAGTGGGGATAATGAAAATGAGTTTATCGAAGATCTAACTATGAGTTCTAAAGAAAATGAGACTATTTTGTTAGTACCCCATGTGCCTTCTGTGACAACCCGATATTTTCTATATAAATAAATCATAAATTTTGCGTATAAATTTTTTATTTTTATTTTAAGGATGAGGATTTGTACAAGATTATGTGTATATGTATTTATGTGTTAAATAAAAATATATTTATTACATGAATATTTACAAGTAAATTTATTCTAGAATTATTGATTATTATAAAGTATATTTTTATAATAATTAATTTTAAAATAGAAATGTTTTTATTTATTATTTTTCCTGAATATATAATCATATATTATTTAAATAATATATGAAGTGATTTTTAGAATAAATATAATAATTATTTTATTATATGAATTTTTGTACAGATTATTAAGTTAAATATTTTACCTTAATTATCAAGGTTAAATATGAAAGAATAATCAGATATGGAATCCAAAACCTAATTTTGAATTATTGTCAAGGTATTAGAATAATAATATAATATTACTTATATTTTGATTTTTCAGTGCTATGTATATGTACGGTATGACCGTATTGATAATGGTTGGTCAATTACGGTGTATTTTGACCAAACCCTAGTAATGATGTTAAACCCTAATTTGAGATCTAAATTAGAGTATAAGGTTATTTTATAAGTGTATTATATTAATTATGTCATGTATTTAATGTATTAATTAGGTAAACCCTAATTAAAATTCTGGAAAACCCTAATTGCTATAATTAGTAACCCTAATTTGAAATTTGAGTTTGAGATTGTTGGTAAGTATTGATAATGTGATTAATTAGCAAGTATTATGATTACAATTATTAAATTTAGAAACCCTAAATTATTAAACCCTAATTTAGTAATTGGAACCCTAATTATAATTTGGTAACCCTAATTACTGAAAGAGTAAACCCTAATTGCTAAATTAGCAAAGTCAACAATAATTATATGATCTAAACCCTAATGTCCATTTGTTAGATAATTACAAACTTACTTTAATTAATAAAGTAATTATTTTCAAAATTTAGAAACTAAAAATTTAGTTATTTTATTTTATTTAATTTAATTTATTGTGCAAACCCTAGTTAAAAAATCTTACAATTTGTGCTAAACCTTAGGGTTAAACCCTAAGGGTTAAACCCTAAGAGATTGCAAGAATGACAATTTAGCCATTAAATTGGAGAGACAAATGACCATTATGCCCTTGCATTATTGAAGCTACAAACCTAGGTTTTGACATTAGGGGAGGTGGTTCAACAACTCTCAACAACTCCACATGCTCTTTAATTGACAGCCACAAGCAACAAGTCAGCCAATTCATGAATCTAGGTTGCCTATTTAAGGAATTTAGAGAGAGAAAATGTTATTTTGGTTTCTCAAATTTTCACTAAATTCATCCTAAACCCTTTCTCTCTAAAAGCCATGAAAATATCTAGCAATTCAGTCACACAAACAAGCCCCACGTCCATCCTTAACAAATCAGAAGCTTAGAAATCAAAATTGATCAAAGAAGGTATAAACCCTAATTCAAATTCTGTCCAAAAATTGGATATTAGATGTTAGTTTTTTTGTGTTATACATGTTAGATATAGTGTAAATAGATGATCTGGGTTGCTAGATGTTAGATCCATAACATCTAGAGGCTCGGATTTGATGTTTTCAAAAATCTGGAAAATTATTTTTTTTGTTCTCTGACATTGAATGTCAGAGGCTGTAGATCGTTGTGTGTTTAGTATTTTTGTTGTTATAAAGTGTTAATATATAGCATGATATGTTGTTTTTAATCTGGAAGTGGTAGAATAGCTATTTGATGTCTGGACTTAAAGTTATTTAAGGTCAAACACCATTGACCGACGTTGACTGCATAGAAATCTGGGTAACCCAGAAAATTATTTCAGTGTCTGACAACATGTTCAAGCAGCTAGATCTGACAGTTTGTTTGATGTTTTGTTATTATTCTTGATTCTAGATTATAGTATGTTAGATGGACTTTATTTTTGTACCCTTAGTTCACAAAAATCTCAAGCAGGTTGTATTGGGTGTATGGTCAAACTAGGCAGGAAGTTCACAAAATATGTTTTCTGGGTAACACAGAAAAACATATGAGTATTACTTCTGACATGGTTTGACCGGCGTGGATCTGATTGATCTTTTGATGTTATGGTTATGTTTTGTGATATATTTGTAGTGTTGCATGTTGGCTATACACTGCAGCTTATAGATCACCAAACAATTACAAGGATTGCGTGTAGTAAAGGTTCAAAGTATCACATATGATCTGTTCTTCATTTCTAGGTAACCCAGAAAATGAAAAACAGACCTGACAACATTTTTGGAGGCTCAGATCTCTCTTGTATTATGTGTTATGATTATGTTTGTTGTTGGATCGTGTAGTCTTGTATGTGTACTACATGATCTGACGAACAACAGACCCAGAAACACAACACACACGGATCTATTGATGGTCAAACATGTACACTCGGTCACTGCGCTTGAATTTCTGGGTTTATTGAAGAACACCAAGAACACCTATAGCGACGGTTCTGTCGCTATAGGTGGTCTTTAGCGACAGATTTTTTTTAAATTTCCGAAAATTAATAAAAAAATAGAAAAAAAATAGTTTTTAATTATTAAAAATACAAAATAAATTATTAAAAATTATTTTAAATTCTGAAAATTAGTTTTTAATTATTTTAAATATATTTCATAAATATTTAATATTTTTGGAATATTAAAAGTAATTAATTTATTTAATTATAATATTAAATAAATTATTTAAAAATGTTTTTAATTCATGAAAAATCATTTAAAATTATATTATAATATAAGAAAATAATTTAAGTTATTTTTGATAACTTTTAATATTATTTGATAATTTTCATTAATAAATTAATATTAATGATAATTAAGTTATTTATTAAATGGATTAAATAAATGAATTAAAAATGATTTTATTATATTAAAAATCATTTTAAATAATAATAAGGTATTTAAAAATATTTCAAGTTATAAAATATTACTTTTAATACTTAAAGGTAAATTTCATTAATTAATTATTATTAATGATATTAAAGTTATTTAATAATTATATTAAATAATTTAGTTTAAAAATGATTTTAATATTATAATAATCATTTTAAATGAAAATAAAGTGTTTAAAAATATTTTAAGTTATAAAATATAACTTTTAATATTTAAAGGATATTTCATTAATAAGTTAATATTAATGATATTTAATGATTAATGATATTAAATTTATTTAATAATTATATTAAATAAATAGTTTAAAAATGTTTTTATTTATTTAAAAATCATTTAAAAAGGATATTAATGATTTAAAAATATTTTAAGTTATAATTAATGACTTTTAATATTTGGATAAATAGTTCATTAATATTTAAAAATTAATGGTAATTATTTAATAATGATTTTAAATGTTTTAAAAATCATTTAAGGGTATTATAAATACTTTAAAAATATTTTGAGTTATTATACATAACTTTAATATTTTGGCAATGGTTTCATTAGTAGTTTAATATTAATTAAATATTAATGATAATAGGATTGTTTAAATCATTTAATAATGATTCTGATATTTCAAAAATATGATAAATGATAATAATTATTTAATAATTATTATAAGGCCATGAAAAATAGTGTGACTGATGTTTAAGTTATCCAAATGGATATTGAACTACGGATTAGAGTCTTAGACTCGATATTTAACCGATAAAGCTGTCGGTAGACCGACATAGATCAGAAATTGATCTGGACTTAGATAAATTGGTTAATTAACTGTTTATTTATGATTCAATGGTTATCAAGGTTGTATGACAATGTGATTAGGAAGGTGTTGATGTTTGATTATGAGTCAACGATTATTGAACATGTGTGATAATGTGAATAGGGAATGTGCTGACTGCAATAGGCAGTGTTATGTGTACGTTATGTTGTACTAATCAGTAAAATAATCTGATTAATGTTAGGTGATTTCATAAAAGATAGAACTAAGTTGCAAAGTGTAAGCAGCGCATCAGGCAAGTATCCTAACTTTGCATTTTCTTTATGCAATGGACAGAAGTGAGAAGTTCAGAATTATTGTTATTATTGTACAGATTGTTAAAATTATATTATATACGCCCTTTGATTATCAACATGTTAGTATCTGATAATTCGAATATATATATTCTGTTTGTTAATTTCTATAAATGGTTATACAAGTGTCCCCACTTGGATAATCATTGTATTCAATCTCATGTTGATATACCTTTGATATACATATATGTTGAATTATATATTATTGTTGAATAAGATAAGACCTTTGTTATGAAAACCCGACAGGTATGAACATCCCGATAATGGGAAAATTTTTTATGCGCCCAAGGCGGACAGAGTGAATGATAACATCATTCTTATACATGTAGTATTGATCAATACAGGGTGCAACGGGGCTGATCACCCTCCGTGCCCGTAAGTCATGCAGGTTTACAGATGAATTTCTGTTCAAACCTTTTCGAAAATGAAAAATAATGTTCATAGTATGTAACAGAAACCCATGTATAGTCAATACGTAGTTTCAAAATTTTGAAAGAGGGTTGTTATGTTAATATTATTGGTACAGATTACTTCACAACTACTGACTAGTTGTAGAAGAATATTATAAAGAAAACATTTAAATTCTTTCAGCCTATATAAATATAATACTTGCTGGGCAATCAAATGCTCATCCTTGCTTAATTTAAATGTTTTCAGCTAAGTGTGAAGGACCAGAAGGATCTGTCAAGAACAAAGGAAAAGGAAAAGTTGCTGAATGACTGTATATGCTATTGTTTGTAATAGTTTTAGATTATGAAGACTATGATATATATATATATATATATATATATATATATATATATATATATATATATTTATATATGTTATGAAATGAAATGAATGATTAAAGGTTACGTACTTGGGAGAAAGACTCTGATGTAATTATAAATTTAAGTTTAAGTTTTATATTATTATTATTATTGTAGTATTCCGCTCATAGAAATGGTATCGTGAAGTATCGAGTTCGGGTTTCAAGAATCCGGGTTCGGGGACTTTACAGGATGGTATCAGAGCTATAGGGTTAGAAACCTTAGGTGGGTTAGACCTTAGGCTATAACCTTAGAACAGAGGGAAACGTTGAAAATATAAATAACTCATATAGAGTTTAAATAAAGATGGATTGGATAAATTCATCGTCAAACAAACTAAAAGATAACTTATATGAAACCTTTATGTGTTATGTGTATATATTATATGCTAATCAGGATAATTGTTGTGTGTAGATGTCAGGTGAAAAAGAACTAGGATACCCACGGGTCGTAAAGAAGGAGCTAATATCGAAGCCAATAGCGGAAATAGAAGCTCACAATGAAACCAACTCAGACGAGGTGGTTATCGTGGAAAACATAGTACCAGATCCGGAAATAGTGGATCTGACAGATAATGATTCAGACTCTAAAGCTGAAGCTGGTGAAGCATCAATGGAGATGCAGGAATTGAGGAAGAAGGTTTCTTCTCTAGAAGGGTTGTGGAAGACAGAAAAACTGCTTAACAGTCAATTGCGTCAAGCGTTAATAGAAACAATGGAAGAGCAGGATAAGCTTCAAATCCAAATCAATCAGATGGGACCCTCAAGCAACACTTCGTTTGCAGCTCCAAAAGATAAGGGAAAAAGGAAGGTAGAAGACCATGATTTAGGAAAACCTGGGAAGAAGAAATGGAAAAGAATATATTATCTTTGCGGTTATGAAGGGCATACTACTCTGTATTGTCCTGACTATAAACGAGGAGCGTGTTTTGTCTGTGGAAAGGAAGATCATCAGGCGAGAAGCTGTCCAAGAAAGAAGACTTAGTAAATAGGTAGTATAGGTTATGTTGTGTAAGCGTGTTTAATATTATATGTGTGCTTAGTATGTCTGTGTAATGCATTATTATAAAACTTTTGTACAAGTGGTGATGTAAATCCCGACTTTTGTAGTCACAATGGGATAACTGATGTTTAAAGCACTATGTGCTATGATTTGTAAAATATTTTGGAAATCAATGAATGATTATGAATCAAAGTTTGAGTTATGAAACAAGTTTAATAAGTTTAAACTTATATGATAAGGTTTAGAATGTAAGTTAATTTATGATTTTTACATAACCAGATAATGCCGCCAAGACGTCAAACTCGAAATCAGAGGGCAGAAGAGTCTGTCAACAATGTTGAAGGACAACAACAAGTGGACCCCATGCAGTAGTTCGTAAATATGGTAGCTCAGGCTATGCAACAAGGAAACCATCCGGATAATCACTTGGAGAATTTTAAAGATTTTAAGGCTGTAGGACCGCCAGAATTCAAAGGTACGACTGACCCTGTAGAAGCCCAAACTTGGGTTAAGGAAATTGAGAAGGCGTTTATAATAGCTAGGGTAGCTGAGGGGCAAAAGACCTCTTTTGCCACCTACATGATGAAGGGCGAGACAAATTTCTGGTAGGAAGCGAATCAGGTGAGGGCAGGAGCAGGTGTGGTAGCGTGGGATAGATTTAAGACTTTATTTTTCGAGAACTATTTTTCAGCCAGTATGCAGTCTAGAATGGAGGTAAAATTTTTAGAGTTAAAACAAGGGGATATGTCAGTGGAAGAATATGCCGCGAAATTCAATGAGTTAGCTAGGTTTGCTCCGCATCAAGTAGATACGGAGGCTAGGAAGGCGAGGAGATTTGAGCAGGGATTAAAACCCTGGCTCTATAATAAGGTGGCAGTGTTGCAGATTCCAACATTTGCAGCACTCTTGGAGAAGACGATAATTGCGGAAGAGGGGAGTGAGGCTATGAGCCTCTACAACAAGGAGAAGAAGAAGGGCAAGGTCGAGGGTGCTGAGAAGGTGAGGACTAATAGTGAAAGCAGGAGTGTTGACGGAAAAAGGAAGGGAAACTATTTTGGAAACGTACAGGTGAAACAAGAAGGAATTAAGAAGCAAGGGATTCAGTGTAAAACGTGTGGAAAGAACCACTCCGGAGAATGTTTAAAAGGAAAATTTGTGTGTTATAAATGCGGGCAGGAGGGCCATATCTCTCCCAACTGCCCCAATCCTAGAATGAACAGTGGTTGTTTTATTTGTGGATCATTGGAACATAGGGTTAAGGATTGTCCGAATAGGAGGGTGGAGGCAGGAAAGGAGAATACTGGGAAGGGTAGTGGAATATTAGCAATCACGGGACCGACATCATCAAACAAACCAACAAAGTCAACATCAAGGGTCTTCAACATGACGGTACAAGACACGGTGGCAGCTGGCAATGCAGTTCCATGTAATATTCGAATAACTTTTAATTGTATATTTATAATTTTTTTATTTATAGTAAATTATTTTATAAAGAAATTTTGAGGGAGGAATTTGAGTTCTTTTAGAAATTAAATTTCCGTTTAATCAGAAAGACAAGCTTAATGTGATTAGTTAAAGATCAGTTAAATCAAAGTTGATCGAGATCTATTTGCGAAGATTGTGTATGCTATGAACCCAGTTATGTATAAGTTTTAAAGCGGTGATTCCGGGGACGGAATCCTTATAAGGGAGGGTGAATGTGACAACTCGATATTTTCTATATAAATAAATCATAAATTTTGCGTATAATTTTTTTTTATTTTAAGGATGAGGATTTGTACAAGATTATGTGTATATGTATTTATGTGGTAAATAAAAATATATTTATTACATGAATATTTACAAGTAAATTTATTCTAGAATTATTGATTATTATAAAGTATATTTTTATAATAATTAATTTTAAAATAGAAATGTTTTTATTTATTATTTTTCCTGAATATATAATCATATATTATTTAAATAATATATGAAGTGATTTTTAGAATAAATATAATAATTATTTTATTATATAAATTTTTGTACAGATTATTAAGTTAAATATTTTACCTTAATTATCAAGGTTAAATATGAAAGAATAATCAGATATGGAATCCAAACCCTAATTTTGGATTATTGTCAAGGTATTAGAATAATAATATAATATTACTTATATTTTGATTTTTCAGTGCTATGTATATGTACGGTATGACCGTATTGATAATGGTTGGTCAATTACGGTGTATTTTGACCAAACCCTAGTAATGATGTTAAACCCTAATTTGAGATCCAAATTAGAGTATAAGGTTATTTTATAAGTGTATTATATTAATTATGTCATGTATTTAATGTATTAATTAGGTAAACCCTAATTAAAATTCTAAAAACCCTAATTGCTATAATTAGTAACCCTAATTTGAAATTTGAGTTTGAGATTGTTGGTAAGTATTGATAATGTGATTAATTAGCAAGTATTATGATTACAATTATTAAATTTAGAAACCCTAAATTATTAAACCCTAATTTAGTAATTGGAACCCTAATTATAATTTGGTAACCCTAATTACCGAAAGAGTAAACCCTAATTGCTAAATTAGCAAAGTTAACAATAATTATATGATCTAAACCCTAATGTCCATTTGTTAGATAATTACAAACTTACTTTAATTAATAAAGTAATTATTTTCAAAATTTAGAAACTAAAAATTTAGTTATTTTATTTTATTTAATTTAATTTATTGTGCAAACCCTAGTTGAAAAATCCTACAATTTGTGCTAAACCTTAGGGTTAAACCCTAAGGGTTAAACCCTAAGGGATTGCAAGAATGACAATTTAGCCATTAAATTGGAGAGACAAATGACCATTATGCCCTTGCATTATTGAAGCTACAAACCTAGGTTTTGACATTAGGGGAGGTGGTTCAACAACTCTCAACAACTCCACATGCTCTTTAATTGACAGCCACAAGCAACAAGTCAGCCAATTCATGAATCTAGGTTGCCTATTTAAGGAATTTAGAGAGAGAAAATGTTATTTTGGTTGCTCAAATTTTCACTAAATTCATCTTAAACCCTCTCTCTCTAAAAGCCACGAAAATATCTAGCAATTCAGTCACACAAACAAGCCCCACATCCATCCCTAACAAATCAGAAGCTTAGAAATCAAAATTGATCAAAGAAGGTATAAACCCTAATTCAAATTTTGTCCAAAAATCGGATGTTAGATGTTAGTTTTTTTGTGTTATACATGTTAGATATAGTGTAAATAGATGATCTGGGTTGCTAGATGTTAGATCCATAACATCTAGAGGCTCGGATTTGATGTTTTCAAAAATCTGGAAAATTATTTTTTTTGTTCTCTGACATTGAATGTCAGAGGCTGTAGATCGTTGTGTGTTTAGTATTTTTGTTGTTATAAAGTGTTAATATATAGCCTGATATGTTGTCTTTAATCTGGAAGTGGTAGAATAGCTATTTGATGTCTGGACTTAAAGTTATTTAAGGTCAAACACCATTGACCGACGTTGACTGCATAGAAATCTGGGTAACCCAAAAAATTATTTCAGTGTCTGACAATATGTTCAAGCAGCTAGATCTGACAGTTTGTTTGATGTTTTGTTATTATTCTTGATTCTAGATTATAGTATGTTAGATGGACTTAATTTTTGGACCCTTAGTTCACAAAAATCTCAAGCAGGTTGTATTGGGTGTATGGTCAAACTAGGCAGGAAGTTCACAAAATATGTTTTCTGGGTAACCCAGAAAAACATATGAGTATTACTTCTGACATGGTTTGACTGGCGTGGATCTGATTGATCTTTTGATGTTATGGTTATGTTTTGTGATATATTTGTAGTGTTGCATGTTGGCTATACACTGCAGCTTATAGATCACCAGACAATTACAAGGATTGCGTGTAGTAAAGGTTCAAAGTATGACATGATTTGTTCTTCATTTCTGGGTAACCCAGAAAATGAAGAACAGACCTGACAACATTTTTGGAGGCTCAGATCTCTATTGTATTATGTGTTATGATTATGTTTGTTGTTGGATCGTGTAGTCTTGTATGTGTACTACATGATCTGAAGAACAACAGACCCAGAAACACAACACACACGGATCTATTGATGGTCAAACATGTACACTCGGTCACTGCGCTTGAATTTCTGGGTTTATTGAAGAACACCTAGAACACCTATAGCGACGGTTCTGTCGCTATAGGTGGTCTTTAGCGACAGATTTTTTTTTAAATTTTCGAAAATTAATAAAAAAATAGAAAAAAATAGTTTTTAATTATTAAAAATACAAAATAAATTATTAAAAATTATTTTAAATTTTGAAAATTAGTTTTTAATTATTTTAAATATATTTCATAAATATTTAAAATTTTTGGAATATTAAAAGTAATTAATTTATTTAATTATAATATTAAATAAATTATTTAAAAATGATTTTAATTCATGAAAAATCATTTAAAATTATATTATAATATAAGAAAATAATTTAAGTTATTTTTGATAACTTTTAATATTATTTGATAATTTTCATTAATAAATTAATATTAATGATAATTAATTTATTTATTAAATGGATTAAATAAATGAATTAAAAATGATTTTATTATATTAAAAATCATTTTAAATAATAATAAGGTATTTAAAAATATTTCAAGTTATAAAATATAACTTTTAATATTTAAAGGTAAATTTCATTAATTAATTATTATTAATGATATTAAAGTTATTTAATAATTATATTAAATAATTGAGTTTAAAAATGATTTTAATATTATAATAATCATTTTAAATGAAAATAAAGTGTTTAAAAATATTTTAAGTTATAAAATATAACTTTTAATATTTAAAGGATATTTCATTAATAAGTTAATATTAATGATATTTAATGATTAATGATATTAAATTTATTTAATAATTATATTAAATAAATAGTTTAAAAAGGTTTTTATTTATTTAAAAATCATTTAAAAAGGATATTAATGATTTAAAAATATTTTAAGTTATAATTAATGACTTTTAATATTTGGATAAATAGTTCATTAATATTTAAATATTAATGGTAATTATTTAATAATGATTTTAAATGTTTTAAAAATCATTTAAGGGTATTATAAATACTTTAAAAATATTTTGAGTTATTATACATAACTTTAATATTTTGGCAATAGTTTCATTAATAGTTTAATATTAATTAAATATTAATGATAATAGGATTGTTTAAATCATTTAATAATGATTCTGATATTTCAAAAATATGATAAATGATAATAATTATTTAATAATTATTATAAGGCCATGAAAAATAGTGCGACTGATGTTTAAGTTATCCAAATGGATATTGAACTACGGATTAGAGTCTTAGACTCGATATTTAACCGATAAAGCTGTCGGTAGACCGACATAGATCAGAAATTGATCTGGACTTAGATAAATTGGTTAATTAACTATTTATTTATGATTCAATGGTTATCAAGGTTGTATGACAATGTGATTAGGAAGGTGTTGATGTTTGATTATGAGTCAACGATTGTTGAACATGTGTGATAATGTGAATAGGGAATGTGCTGACTGCAATAGGCAGTGTTATGTGTATGTTATGTTGTACTAATCAGTAAAATAATCTGATTAATGTTAGGTGATTTCATAAAAGATAGAACTAAGTTGCAAAGTGTAAGCAGCGCATCAGGCAAGTATCCTAACTTTGCATTTTCTTTATGCAATGGACAGAAGTGAGAAGTTCAGAATTATTGTTATTATTGTACAGATTGTTAAAATTATATTATATACGCCCTTTGATTATCAACATGTTAGTATCTGATAATTCGAATATATATATTCTGTTCGTTAATTTCTATAAGTGGTTATACAAGTTTCCCCACTTGGATAATCATTGTATTCAATCTCATGTTGATATACCTTTGATATACATATATGTTGAATTATATATTATTGTTGAATAAGATAAGACATTTGTTATGAAAACCCGACAGGTATGAACATCCCGATAATGGGAAAAAATTTTATGCGCCCAAGGCGGACAGAGTGAATGATAACATCGTTCTTATACATGTAGTATTGATCAATACAGGGTGCAACGGGGCTGATCACCCTCCGTGCCCGTAAGTCATGACGGTTTACAGATGAATTTCTGTTCAAACCTTTTCGAAAATGAAAAATAATGTTCATAGTATGTCACAGAAACCCATGTATAGTCAATACGTAGTTTCAAAATTTTGAAAGAGGGTTGTTATGTTAATATTATTGGTACAGATTACTTCACAACTACTGACTAGTTGTAGAAGAATATTATAAAGAAAATATTTAAATTCTTTCAGCCTATATAAATATAATACTTGCTGGGCAATCAAATGCTCATCCTTGCTTAATTTAAATGTTTTCAGCTAAGTGTGAAGGACCAGAAGGATCTGTCAAGAACAAAGGAAAAGGAAAAGTTGCTGAATGACTGTATATGCTACTGTTTGTAATAGTTTTAGATTATGAAGACTATGATATATATATTTATATATGTTATGAAATGAAATGAATGATTAAAGGTTACGTACTTGGGAGAAAGACTCTAATGTAATTATAAATTTAAGTTTAAGTTTTATATTATTATTATTATTATTTTAGTATTACGCTCATAGAAATGGTATCGTGAAGTACCGAGTTCGGGTTTCAAGTATCCGGGTTCGGGGACTTTACACCTTCTCCACCAAAGTTCAAGGATCCGGGTAGTTTTGCAAGACCGTGCCTCATTGGTAGTCATATCATTGGTAAAGCTCTATGTGACATGAGAGCTAGTTCAATTTTGGAGCAATGGTGGGATGAGAAGGGAAAGATAGAAGAAGAGCCATTTATGTTTGATACGCACAAATGCCACAATCTATTAACAGACACAATTGGACAAAAGCCTAGCTACTTGAAGTTTTTACGAGGGATTCTTTCTAAAACAGCTTGCTAGGTGACTTTGAATCAATGCCTCTTTCAGTTGGGAGCTCCCAAAAGATATATTGCTACTGATGGATGGAGGGGTACTTAATTATCTTAGAGGAATTGGATATCTTTAAAAAGAAGAAGTTAGGCTGAAAGATTGTAAATTAAGCGCTAACTGGGAGGCAACTCAAGAATTTTTATATTTATTTGCTTTATAGATAGGAAGAAAATTGTTATATTTTGTGGGTTTGACTAATGGCCACTACGACAAGGTAGTCGGGGGTCTCGCTCCCCGGTGAGCAAGCGGTTGCCCAGCTCGCCGGTGAACTGGCAGGGGTTACAAGTGGTCAGCGGCCCCTGGAAGCTAGGCACCTATGAGCTTAATTGCAGAATGTCAATTTTTCATATTCTCAATTTTTCAACTAATTACTGTGTTGACACCGTGTTTTTCCCTTTTCTAGTTTTTTGTTTTTTACTACCCTTTATGTGATCTATGTTTGACTAATCTTGCAAGGGTGTAATATAAGCGAGGGGAAGGTGTTAGGCACTCCTCGACTTCTAGGAAACACGATTACCTCTACTTTTTCATTCCCTATGCATTATGTGTGTGTGTTGAAATCTTTTTATTTTAGTTTTGAAAAGGTGCTTTAATGCTTTATTTTGAAAGTAGTGCTATGCCTCTTTGGACCTATGTACAAAGGGTTTGGTTTACATAAAAGTTTAGTTTTAACAGATATAACAGATATGAAAGCTTATAAAAGTGAGGTTTTGAAATTTGATTTTCAAACCCTTTTGCTCAAATATGAATTGAGGCCTTTTATTCTTCCTTTTATCATGTATTAAGCCTATCTTTTGATCCTAAAAATGGTTTCATTTGATTTTATTGAGATACGAAGCATCTTTGAGGGGGTAGTTTAGAACTCGGGGTTCTAATGGCTTGATTTTTCCTTAAGTCTATCTATCCCGATGCGATTTGTATTTTATAAGATCTTCATTAATTTGTTTTGAAAATCATTTTAAGTAAAGAAATGAAAACTAGGAAATACAAGGGTCAGGCTCCTTATGGGCATGGAAGCCATCGAAGTAAGCTGGAGCACCACATACATGTTTTCACTATTTTGAGAACTTAAATCCGTATCCTCGTTTTAAGTCCCCGGATTTACATTTACAAAGGATTGCAAGCTGACAGTTACAACTTAAACAAGTCCATTTTCAGAATCAAATCTAGATTCATTTATTAGATCATCAACCCTTTGTAGTTCCTAGTTTCACATGAAGATGTAAAGCTTATATAATGAATATTTAAAAATATTATGTACAAATAACTTAAAAAACTTTGCTAAACAAGTGATTTATTGAATAAATCCTTGTATGCGCTTAAACAAGCTTCCCGTTTCCTCTAGATATAGATCTAAGGTCACATAGTTACTAAATATTTATAAACAAACTAAAAAGTAAACTAAATCTGTACAGATCTGAGCCATCCTAGCTTCCAGGTTCAAGTTTACAACTTTAGAACTGGTTAAAAGCTAGATCTGGACAGATCTAGTACAAATCTAGTCAATACAATGCAAATATTGACTATTTACACAAAATGAACTGTTAAAAAGCTAGATCTGTGCCATACAAAGGCATATATATATATATATATATATATAGTAAAGTAAGAAAAAAAGCAGACCTAAAGAGATCTTACAGTTAGGCACGAGAATGGCTATCGAACGGCTTAAGGCGCCTTGGAACTCGATTTCTACCAGTTAAAACTTGATATGTTGTAGTATATATGTATAAGAGTGTTTACAGAAGAGATTTAGAATGATAGAAGTAAGATTTGAGCTGTTTCTCAATCCAAATTTAAAATTTTCTCGCTCCTGGGCCCTCTCTCTCTGTTCTTTCCGTAAATGAGTTGTTGGCTATTAATATATATAGCTTGGATAGCTGTATGTCTACCTACGGTAGGGCCTGGTGGGCCCTGCTACCTCGAAGTATGTGTACCTCAATTCACGCACAGGCTACTTGAAGTTTTAATAACTTGTAATTTTGGAATCCTGTGGAGGTGTGACATTCTGGAAAGCTCTTTCCGAGAGCTATGCAATGACATAAGGTTTGCCCTTTTCTAAATTCGAGAAGATTGGTCCATGACCATAATAATATCTTCAGGTCTTCGCAAGAAGTTCGTTGAGTTGTCTTGGGTAGTTTACAATGATGCATACCCTACAGGTAGTTAACAATAGTGCCTACCCTACTGGTAGTTGACAACGGTGCCTACCCTGCTGGTAGTTAACAAAGGCGCCTACCCTACTAGAAGTAAATAACGGTGCCTACCCTGCTGGTAGTTGATAAGGGTGCTTACCCTGCTTGTAGTAAACAATGGTGCCTACCTTTGTGACAACCCGAGAATTTAGAAAATTATTTAAATCTTAAGTGATGGATTAAAGGTTGAATAATAGACCTAGAAAGAAAATAAGTGAATGGATTTGATATTTCTAAGAAGATATTTTGTGAATTTAAAAAGTTTTGGTAAAGGCTTGCAATATTAAGTATATAAGTGTATATGTTCTGTGTATATGGTCATATGTATGTACAAAATATGGTTAAGGGTCAAGCGTTGAACGGATAAATTATATCAGTGTCTAACCCTAATATTATATTAAGAACATTAACGTTCAATTAGAAAACCCTATCGATTGATAAGAAATCCTAATACCGGCTCTGGAAACCCTAATTTCAATTCTGGGAATCCGAAACCCTAATTCAGATTATAAAAACCCTAACTTGGGATCTCAGAGACTTAAGTGTATTGATTATAAGATTAATTAGGGTAAAGCCTAACGAATTAGTTAGAAAACCCTAATTTTAAAATTTAAAACCCTAATTATTTTGTTAGAAACCTTAATGTATAATTAAGAAACCTAATTGCTAAATTAGTAATTTTAATTAGGAGATATTAATCCTAATTAGTGAGCTTGAAGGTGGGTAGTAAATTTTAGTGTAATTAGAAAATACTAATCATAAATTAGAAAGCTTAATTTTCCATTTTAAAACCCTAATATGGAAATCCTAGAGTTAATTTTTAAAACCTTAGGTTTAAACACTAAGGGTTAAACCCTAAGGGTCAAACCCTAAGGGTTGTAGCGAATGTCATTTATGCCATTAAAATTGGAAAAAAAATGTCTAAAATGCCCTTTTTGCAATTCTTTAATGTGTTGGAGTGTAGATCTTGCCCTATTCTAGGTTGTTCACCAACCCTAGCCCTAACATGTGACTTATATCTCACATATCAGTCAACATTATCAGCAACATGCATTGAATTATAAATCCAAACTTAAAAAGTAAGTAAAGTTACTTACTTTATTTTCCAAGCTAGCCAACCCCTTCTCTCTCTAAAAATTCGAAAATATAGAGTGAAAGTGTGTAAAAAGTTAAGCTAAGATCATGTATTAGCTCTCCAAGAACAAACATCAAGGATCAGAATCTAGATTAGAGCATAATAGAGGTATAAAAACCTTAAACCTAGAAATCTATGTGATTCATATTATTTGTTGTTGTTTGTTGTTGAAAGTTATGTTTAAGGGTGTCATTTAGTGATCTGAGTTGTTAGATCTTATGGAACAATCCGGAATTTTAAATTATAATTTTAAATATTTATTAAATTATATAAATATTTATTTGAGGTATTTATTGTTGAATAAATACTTTATTGATGTAGTGGTTGTTAGTAAATATTTATGAATCTAAATTTATTAGATAATATTCTAAATTAAATTAATTTATAATTTAGAGAATTGTAATATGACATGAGATGTTATATTGTTGACTAATAATTTAAAATGGTATGTTGTTGTTAAATAAAATTATAATGGAATTATAATTTTGTGATATTTATTAAAATGGTATATTTATTTAAAATATAGTGTGTATAATTAATTTATTTAATTAATGTTGGATATGGAAATTCAAATAAAGGATATGTGATTATAAAGTATAAACTAAATTGTTTATTAAAATAAATAAAGTAGTTTTAAATTTATTTAGTTTTGCCAAACAAAGCTTAAAATATTAAGTCTTTAAATTTTAAAGGGTTTTGCCAAACAAAGCCTTATGGCTTTTGGATTATTAATTTTTAAATTTTAAATTATAAATAAAATAAATAAAAAAATTAAAATAATAAATAAAATATAATTATAATCTATACGTTATTTTGGTAACTGATAATAGTTATTATGATTATTAAGGCCATATCAGTTTTTGTTTACGCATACTTGTTTGTTTACGTCTATGGTCTAAGTCTAAGCCAAAGAAAGAAAGCATAAGAATACAGAGATAGAGCGAATTGAGAGAGATTGAGAGGAAATCTAAGGATTTCACGACAATTCAGTGGTGTTAACAAGGATTTTAAAGCAACAAAAAGGTATTTTCCATAATCTCCATATTATATAAATATATATACGAAAAAAATGTGATATATTCTGTGAATTTCAAATTTGTTGAATTGTTGCTATACAATGGGATAATTGTGATTATATGTGTTGTGATGGTTGAGTTTGTATGTAAATGTAAGACCCCAACTTATTAAAAATAAAATTAAAATTTTCTCTATTTATTATCTTGAAATAATAAGGAGTTAATTTGATATATCATCAATAAAGGTAACGAAGTACCTATTTCCACCCAAAGACTCAACCTCAATGGGTCCACATACATCAGAATATACTCTCTCTAGTAGCTCTGATTTTCTTTTAGCTGAACTACTAAAAGAAACTCTATGTTGTTTCCCAAACAAATAATAATCACAAGGGCTTAAAACAGTACCTTTAGCAGAAGGAATGAGTGACCTTTTTGCTAATAACTGCAACCCTTTCTCGCTCATGTGGCCAAGCCTCTTATGCCATAAGTTTGGTGAAGAGTCATCCTCAACTGCATTCAACTCACTAGAACACACCTTCACATGAGTCTTGTACAACGAACAACAAGCAACGCCTCTTGCAATCACCATAGAGCCCTTGATAAGCTTCCACTTTCCACTGCCAAAGTGATTCTCATAGCCTTCTCTGTCCAAGGCCATAACAGAAATCAAGCTGAGACGTAAATCAGGAACGTGTCTAACATCCCTCAAGGTAACAGTGCAACCAACACCTATCTGAATGCAAATATCTCCAATTCCAATAATCTTGGACTGATCAGTATTTCCTATTCTCACGTACCCAAAGTCTCCAGCTTTGTAAGTTGTGAAGAATTCTCTCTTAGGTTTCGCATGATACGAGGCACCAGTATCAACCACCCAATCAACTTTCTGATCATCAACGTGCAAGAATTCTTCTTCCCTAAATGAAAGAATCACAACATCTTCGGTGACTGTGGTTGCAGTGTTCTTTTCCTCAACTTTTCCCTGCTCACCATTTTTCTGCTTGTCTAACCAGATTCTGCAATTTCTCCTGAAATGACCTTCCTTATTGCAATGGAAGCATTTATACATTTCGCCTTGTCTGGTCTTTGACTTGTTCCTGTAGTTTTTACTTTTGCTGCGACTTGTATCTCCTTTGTGAGATCCTCTAAAATTGCTTCTGCCCCTGTTCTCTGTGACAAGAGCATGAGTCTCAAAATTTACGTCTTGCTCCTTTCGCCTTGTCTCCTCATTATGAAGACTGTCCTTGACCATCTGCATAGTCATTTTTCCTTCTGGAGCTGAATTGCTTAGAGACACCACCAAAGTCTCCCAGCTGTTTGGCAACGAACTGAGAAGCAGAAGAGCCTGAATCTCATCATCAAGATTCAACTTCATGGTGGACAGCTGGTTCACCAAACCTTGGAACTCACTCATATGCTCCGACACACTTCTCCCGTCCTTGTACTTTAGATTCATAATTTTCCGAATGACAAAAGTTTTATTTTGTGCATTCTTCTTTTCGTACATAGACTTTAGTGTTGTCCATAAATTGTGAGCATCCGTCTCCTGCAAAATATGGTGGAACACACTTTGATCAATCCACTGCCAGATGTGACCAATAGTCTTCCTATTCATTTTATTCCAATCAGCTTCAGACTTATCCGCGGGCTTCTTTCCCTCGAGCTCCAACGGATCATACAGATCCTTGCAATAAAGGATATCCTCCATTCTTGGCTTCCAAATCGAAAAATTTGAAGAGGTCAATTTAATCATGGCTTCGACTGATTCCTCCATAAAATTTATCAAAACAACCGAGCAAATAACCTGGCTTTGATACCAGTTGTTGGGAAAAAACACCACCCAAATACTGTTGTCTTTGATAAATTAAATGAATAATAATATCAGTATCATCGTCTGAATCATCTATGTTGTAAACAGGTTTGCGATCTGATCTAACACGGAGCCTTTCAACCAAACTACTCAATGAATAAGTAGTAAGAAAATTATCAAACCACGAGACACCAAGATTATCAAACCACGAGACACCAAGAATTTTACGTGGAAAACCCTCTAAAACTAAGAGGTAAAAACCACGGGACAATCTCCGAAAAATTCACTAGAATAATATGAGAGAATACAAAGATATCTTAATTTGAGTACAAACCCAAATTACTTCACCACAATAGCTATGTGATGGAACCCAAATAAAACTCCTATTTATTTGAACTACGTTTCTCTCTCTATTTTCTAAAGCTTCACAGAAGCTTTTCTTTCTCTCATTCTCTCCTTAAACTCTTGGATAGAGTATGAAACTTTTGGTGTGTTTAATCCTTCTTCCTTAGCCTCCTTTTATAGCCAAATGAGAAGGAGAGAGGTTGGCTAAATTATGAGGTAGGTAGGAAAGTAGAAGGTGGAGTGGGTGGGTGAGGGTACATAATGAGTGAGAGTGGGTGGAATTGATAATGAGTGGGAGTGGGTGAGGATACCTTTTTGACTAACAGGTAGGAGAGAATGGCGAAGTTCAGATTTGGGTTTTTTAAAAAACACGCGGAAGGTTGGCTAAGTGTTGGCTTTTAAATAGTTATGTCACTTTAGTTAAAAATTATGCTCTTGAAATTCTCCCTATATATATATACACTTATATATATAATTGTTGTCGGACATATCCGATGAGCCTGGATTTATATCTGATGCATTTACTACTTATACATATATATATATATATATATATATATATATATATATATATATATATATATATATATATATATAATTACATTTCTGTCAGGCCTGGAGTTTACTTCGTGGCAGTTGATTACTTTTACATCTTTATTTACATTTCATCCCACCTGGAGTTTACTTCGTGGTGGTTGATCATGTCCATATATATATATATATATATATATATATATATATATATTTACCGCTTTTATATCTTTATATTTCTGATCCCCCATGGAGTTGCTTCATGGTGGTTGATCAAGTCTGTATATATATATTTACAGCTTTAATATATATAACTGCTTACTGCTTTCCATACAAACTGCAGTATCATGTGAGCCTAGGAATCATGTGATCATAGATTTAGTTTACTGAATCTAGATTCGGTTCCCATGATGGACCTTTTTCAGCTGTGAGCAGCTTGTACATTATTTTATCGTGTCTGAGTTTCCTTGGATGGTTGTCATGCCCATGAAGAGTTCGACACTGCTGTATATTATTTTCTTGAAGATGCTTCACATATCGAAAATAGCAAACAAGCCGAACATTTAATAATAAAATGGAAGTATCAAAGGCCTCAATTATTATTGAGCACAGGGTTTGAAAAAACCTCTTTTTATAAAAATTCATTGCTATATCCTCTTTAAAACTGAATTTTTCTATAAATTCAAACCCTTTTTATATAGGTGCGAACGAGGTGTAGCACTACTTCCAAATAATTGCACATTGATCCACACACACACACACATTCATATAACAGTTTCTTTGAAAAGTGGCAGTCACCGTGGTAACACGGATGTCGGGGGGTGCCTAACACCTCCCTCCGCATAATCAAGTCCCCGGACCCAAATGATTCTCGGTTTCACTGACCCGTTTAGCAGTGCAACATCACTGGGTCAATGTACAAACCTTTTTTGGTTGCGTTGGTACAACCAGTTAAATACACCAACTGGCGACTCTTAAAGTCAAATCGTCGACATTATACATGTCAGATCTTTTTCATTTGTTTTTTCAAACAAATCTCACATTAACATGAGAACACCAAAGAACAAGTAATGAAAAGGGACACTAAAAAATCCCGACATCGACAGGTGGCGACTCTGCTGGGGACTCCAGTAAGAGGGCTTAAGCCGCTATTACAAGCTTTTCAAAACTATTGTATGCTTGTGTGTGAATGTTGTATTTATATTTATGATGAATGTGTACTAATGCATTTTACTTACTGCACTATACTATATCTATCTGTGATATTAGTGCTTCGCACATGTCATCATTTTCATAAACGGTGAGACACGTTGTATGTGAATGTATATTGTGTGGGTCCTCCATCAGGAGGCTATCCTGTCGGTGTTTAATTACTGGACTCGTAGGAAGAATAATTCCAACGGGGCTTAGGAAAGGCACCACCTAGATTCGCTCTAGTTGAAAGACCGGATTAATTTCTCGTCAAGTAGATTGCGATGATCTGAGAACCTTCATGCCAAAAAGCAGCGAGAGAAACCCTAAGATAGGTCAACCTCTGATAAACCAAATGCCGAGGAAAGTCTCTTCATGCTTTCCATTTTCAATTACTTGTAAAAGCATTTACTTGTAATTTTATTCCATGCTCATCTTTATGTAATGGAAAATATGAAGATTATCTGTGCATGCATATTATCAATTAACACCCGGTTTTGCAGGACAATATTCCTAAAACGGACATGTTATGATAACATTTACATTACCCTAAGACTAAACTACATAAGTCTTTTGTAGGGAAATCATTGGGCCTGTTACCCGCTCAAAATCCAAAAAGGCCACAAAGCCTACAACAAATCATGTCTTCGTCTGACCAGTCTAATCCTATTTCTCTTGAATAATTTGACGGATTAAGTCAGCAAATCACAAATTTGGCCGTCTTGCTTAAAGAATTGCATCAGTCCACTCAGGGTACAAAGATGCCTTCATATACAAAATCCTCTACACAAGGACGAACACAAGGTCTAGATAAGATAAATCTAAAACCTCCGTTGGATACGACCAACAAAGACCCTGAAAACATCAATCTCAAAGGAGATCTAGACACCGGTGATATCAGGAAGAAAGAACTCCAAATGGAGGAAACTATCCGTGTTCTCAAAGGGATTGGAACATATGGAAGTGTTTTATATGCTTACCTTTGCATCTTCCCTGGTGTTCATTATCCAGAGAAATTCAAAACCCCTGATTTTGAAAAGTATGACGGATTAGGGGATCTTTATACACATTTGAAAGTGTTTATCGGAGAACTTGGATCTTACACGGAAAATGAAAAGCTCAAAATGCAGCTGTTTCAGAAAAGTCTGACTGGAGAAGCCCGTTCATGGTATACCAGATTAGACAACTCAAAGATCCATAACTGGGAAGAGCTGGCTCACGCCTTCCTCACTCAATACAGTTTTCAATATCAGATGGCTCCTGACCGGTACCAAATTACCAAGGTCGAGAAATAGTCTAATGAGTCGTTCAGAGAGTATGCTCAAAGGTGTGGAGGCGCTTTGCTGCTCAAGTTATTCCTTGCACGACAGAATCAAAAATGGTCATGACATTCATAGATGTACAGGAAGCTCCTTTCTATGAGAGAATCTTAGCTGGTATTGGCAAACCATTCTCTGAAATGATCAAACACAGAGAGATGGCTAAAATGGGATTGAAGTCTGGTAAAATTCAAGACCTAGCCGCTCTTAAAGTTGTTGCTGAGCACATCCAGTCCGAATCTTATAAAAACTACCCCCGTAGGGTCCATAAAAAGAAAGAGGAGGATGTTTCCTTGATACTACAAGGTCAAAAATGCAATTAAAGTGTGCCTCTATATAGGAGAAATTACTCCCCTTTTCAAGCACAATCTTCAAACCCTCAATTGCCTAAAGGTGGAGAAGTAAAGCGTCCTCGAACGTTCACACCCTTAGGGGACTCGCTTGAGAATATTCTTGCTCTTCTGACTACTCAGAAGAAAATTACACATCTTCTTCCGCCAGCCAACCCTAATGGGATGGGTTTTAATGATACTCAGAAATGTGCTTATCATGCCAGAGCACCAGGACACGATACTCAAGATTGTTGGGCCTTGAAACACAAGATCCAAGATTTAATAGACAACAGTGAGATCGTGGTCACCAAACCAGATTAACCTCATGTGCAAGACAACCCTCTTCCTCAACACAAAGAAGAAAAGGTCAACATGATCAGTTGGAGCACTGGACAGAATTCCAATTCTAATGGTGAATCATCCCAAAACCTCAAAGACGGTGTTGACAGATGGGATTATGAAAAGTTTCAGTTTACTATGGAGCGAAAGATGAAAGCTCTTTGCAAATAAATTGAACAATTGGCAGAACTGGTGACCTACCAGCATCAATCACACGTCAATTAATTAGGCAGGAACATGCCTATCTCCTTCCATTTGTTATGAATGCTCCATCACCACCTTCAGAAAGTGAAGTTATGGAGGATAAGGTTATGAAGAGAGCTAATGCTAAAGCCCGTCAGGATTTTGCCAATCAAAGGGAATTTACCTATCTTGTCCAATCTATGGAGGAGATATTGTAAATGTTGATCAATGAAGGAAGAATTACCTTCCTTCTACCTCCAATCATCAATCCCAGCTCAGGATGGTTCAATTTTGATGAAGTGTGTCAATATCATTCACATTCTCGCGGTCATAGCACATAAGAATGCTGGGCACTCCACCATCTCTTTCAGAATCTTATTGATAGCGGTGTCCTGCAAATAGCAGATGATTACACTGTACAACTCAGGGGTGGGAATGCATGTCCTACCAAATGGAAGAGATCAGTAGCAGTTATATCCGAAGTGGATGATGAGACTGTCAAAATATTTCCCATACAACCAATTCAACTCAAAGGAGCTGACAATCCTTTGGAAGTGGCCGCAGCAGATCCAATTTCTTTACCATTCATACCACATCCTGTTGTCAGCTTACACAAAGTTCCATGGAATTATGGAGAAGCTGAAGGATCCACGTCTCATATCTCTGTTACAGTGTTGAGGGAAAATCCACTGTATCTTCCTCAACGGGTTATGAAACCTACTTGCGAAGCAAAGCATAAGATTCCCATGGAGATGATTGAAAAATTCCTCCGCACTATGGGCCACAATGAAGCCAAGGTGGTTTTAAGCTTACGAGAAGCTCCACACCAGATATCTATACTAGACTTGGTTTTCTCTTCCGAGGATCATCGGAAGATCTTACTGAAGGTTTTGGAAGAAGCCTACTTGCCAAAATTAGTGGATGTGGAAAAATTTCAACATCTGGTTGATCACATTTGCAACAACAATGTGACATCCTTCACTGATGAAGACATACCGCCCGAAGGGACCGGTCATTGCAAACCATTACACATTGTAGTTTATCTTCTGGGTATATGCTAGCTAGAGTTTTGATAGATGAAGGTTCATCTCTAAATATCTGTCCTTATGCCACCTTGATAAAGATGAATGTCAATCTCAAGCGGATCCAAAGCAGCCATACGGTTATCAGAGCTTTTGATGGATCCCGACGAAATTCCGTTGGAAAGATTGAGTTGCCAATTGAGATTGGTCCAAATACATTCAATATATCCTTCCACGTCCTCAAGATAGATTCATGATATAACCTGCTATTGGGGAGACCATGGATACACATGGCTGGACCCGTTCCCTCCATGCTACATCAACAACTCAAATACATTGTCAATAACACTCTAGTCACCATCAACGATGAGTCAGAATATCCTGAACAAGGAACTCTACCAATCATCAACTTCAATTCAGAAGTTGAACCGGCCAGTTTTTATACTTTGGAAGTGAGTACCACACAATACTATTCTATTGGAATGCCACTTCTCGTACCCAAGATTTCTGCCGAGGTTATGTCGGCCACTCAAGAAATGATGTCATTGGGTCATCAACCTGGACAAGGGCTTGATAAAGATAAGCAGGGTATTAAGAACCCTATTCAAGTGTCCAGTCAATATTGGAACAGCCGGACTAGGCTATTATGCCAGTTCCAGTCACAGGAATCCTCATAAGCACAAACATGTTCCTCAAGCTTCCACCGCATGGCAATTTTCTATACCTTTACCACATGAGCTGATATAATCTCCAGTAAAGGTGGCAGCCCATGTAGTGGTCATACTGTTTCCTAAACCAGTGCCAATCAAAGCAAAAGAGGTGCTAATTCCTGATCCCAAAGTGGAAGAAAAGGAACAAAAACGTAAACATGACATTGCCTTGATGATGACAGGCATACGCGTCATTGTTCATGATGAACATACAAACAGATACACCCCAGACGATGATTGGCCAGATGTCATGGTTATCATTCGGGAGAAGGAGGACAATGACGATCCTTCCATCACTGCAGTCCATCAGGACTTTACCCTCGACAATTGGAGCAGCACTCCATGCATTGGTCGACGAGGGTAAAATGGGCAGAAAAACCCATCTGCCCTATAGATAACTTTAATTTCTTGCTTTTCTTTACAGTACTAACAGTTATTTTATCAAGTACATGCTAACACTTTTGTATGATTGAACAGTTGCATATATTAAGTGAAAGCATATTCTGTTTCAGGACTCTGAATTTAGATGTGCCTGTACTTGCTGATGAGGTGCCTTCTCTCCACACGGGCTGTAACTTTGATTCAAAGTTGGACTCAGACTTGATGGATATACAAGAGGACATTGAGACACCTCAGGAGATTAAGGAATGGGTCGCAGACAAACCCAAACCCAATCTTGATCAATCCACTTCTTTTAATCTTGGAACCTTAGACAACCCTAAGATAATCAAAATTGGTTCAGACCTAACCACAAATCAGCGGAATGACATGGTTGCACTATTAACCCAATTCTAGGATGTGTTTGCATGGTCTCATGAAGACATGGTGGGTTTGTCCACTGATATTGTTCTTCATCGCCTTCCCATTAAAGAAGGATTCAAGCTAGTTAGGCAAAAACTCAGGCGATTGAAACCTGAATGGAGTTTAAAAGTTAAAGAAGAAATTATGAAACAATTTCAAGCTGGCATTATCATGGTGTCTACATATTTGGAGTGGATATCCAACATTGTTCCCGTGACTAAACCAGGAGGAAAGGTGCGAGTCTGCGTGGATTACCTGGATTTGAACAAAGCTTGCCTTAAAGATAGCTTTCCCGTGCCATTTATCCACATTCTTATTGACAATATTGCTCAATATGGCATGTACTCCTTTGCTGATTGCTTTGCGGGGTGCCATCAAATTATGGTCGCTGAGGAGGACCATGAGAAAACTTCTTTCATCACGCCTTGGGGAACTTTTTTCTACAGACGGTTGTCATTCAGCCTCATCAATGCCGGGGCAACTTATCAGCGAGCTATGATGGCTCTTTTCCACAATTTAATGCACATGGAGATAGAGATCTAAGTGGATGACATCATTGTTAAGTCCCGAAAGGAGGATGACCACTTAGACCATCTCAGAAAGATTTTCAATAGGTTGCGTAAGTACAACGTGAAGTTGAATCCAGCTAAGTGCGCCTTTGGTGTTAAGTCAGGCAAGTTGCTAGGTTTCCTAGTCAGCCACAAAGGGATTGAACTGGATCCTACCAAAATCTTGACCATCAAGGAAATGCCCATTCCTCAGATAGAGAAGGAAATACCGAGATTTTGGGGAAAAATCAACTACATTAGCAGGTTCATTTCTCAACTCACAACAACCTGTGAGCCAATCTTCAAGCTGTTAAGGAAGAACTCCTCCATGAAATGGAACGATGAGTGTCAGAAAGCCTTCCATACCATTAAAGAGCAACCGATTAACGCTCCTGTTTTGGTACCTCCCAGGGATGATGTGCCCCTATTCATGTACCTGTCCATAAATGACAATGCCATGGGCTGTATGCCGGGGCAAAAAGATGATAGAGGCCAAGAACGAGCTATCTATTACCTCAACAAAAGCTTTAGCATCAGTGAACACAAGTACACTCTGATTGAGAAGACTTGTTGTGCTTTAGCATGGGCTTCCATGAGGTTACATCATTACCTCCATGGTCACACAACCCATCTTATATCCCGCGTGGATCCTATCAAGTATGTATTCAGTAAGCCCATACTGAACTGTCGACTGTCCAGATGGCAGTTGATCCTAAAGCAATTTGACATCATCTACGTGATGCAAATGTGACGCCCCCAAAATAGGTCCATTACATCCAACCCATTCTGAGTCGCCAAATACATGGTACATAAATAACTACAACTTTATTATTACAACATATAAACTATGAGTTTAAATACAAATATTACCGTCTAGACAATATCCACACGCAAATAAATCCCCATCATAATTATTGATACATTATTTTACAAAAATGGTGAGGACTACTAAACAACTCTCTCTAGAACCATCATTCCATACCCCGACTAGTACTTGCTACATTCTCGCCTCCTGAGAAGAAAAATGGAACAAAAAGGAAAAGGGTGAGCTCAACTAGTCCAGTAAAGAATATTATGACTAAGATAATATACAATAAATTACCGTTAGTCTTCAACAGGGAAAAATCTAATAGAATACAATAGACAACCAGTTTTAAATCAACAACTGCAGCAGAAACAACAATTCATTAGAAGAGTTAAGTAGAGAATACAAACTACTATCTTCTATATATGAATTTAAAAGTTCATTGTCGATATTTTATCCCTGTAACATGAATCAATATATATCTGGAATCAAATATTCATCTTTGCACTACAGGCCAAAGATATTCATCAGTTAGTCATGTTCATCTAAACACCTGTTCATCTTTGCACTACGGACCAAAGATATTAATCAGTCGGTCATGTTCATCTCAACACCTGTTCATCTTTGCACTACGGGCCAAAGATATTCATCAAGAAATCATTCATCTTTGCACTACAGGCCAAAGATATTCAGTTATATCATCATTTAGGACTGAGGATTATGAAAAATATTTTAAAGAAAACGAATCCAGTGAAGCAAAAGAATAAATATTAAGGATTCGTACTTTAAACAATTCTCATTCAAAAATACTTCATAAATAACCAGAGTGGGGTAAAATTCAAGAATGATCAAAACATGGATACAATCAAAGCTAGTATCCAGAAAAGATATTTTGGACGAATAGAAGAAATTTTATTTTTCGGTGAATAGTGCCGTATTCGTGAATAGTGTCTTATACGTGAATAGTGTCGTATACGTGAATAGTAATTCCAACACCAAAAGATAGAAATTTCATAAAAAAACATCATCATGCTTCATGAATAGTACTCATGAATAGTAACTCATGAATAGTAACCCCGACATGAAAAAGTTCCAAATTTGATAAAAATTTCCAACCAATAATTTGGCATAATGATATTGAAGAAATAATATCATTTTTGAATAAAATAACATCCCTTACCTCGAAAGACAGTACTTATAGTTGAAACACCGGATATAGGCTATGACTTGAACTTGCACCGTATTGCAATACTCAAAGTATACTCAAAATACTCACAAGAATACGCTCGATAATATAGAGAGAGAAAACTTCAGTTTTTGGTGTGATTTTCAATTCTAACCTAAGCACCCTATTTATAGGAAAATGCTTAGAACACCAAAGTAGAAAATTTAATAAAATATTAATATATATTATCAAATTTCTTACGCCAACTTCTCTAGATCTGAATTCTGCCATAGCACATGTTAAATGAGGCTCACAAACTCACCAAAAACGTTTTTATTGAAAAACATAATTAAAACGTCCAAAAATCAATTATTTCGGAACTTCGGAACTTCAATAATTCACAATAAATGGCCATTTTGTCCGAAAATTCGAATCTCACGAGTTTTTATAGGAAATTCAATTCTCTACAACTTTACAGAAGAATGTTTTTCCAAATTCCAAACAGAAATTAACCGAAATCCACAAACGATCAATTCTACAAGCTATAATCAAATTTCAGTCAAGAAATGGGGTCCACCGACACATAAAACATGCTTTAAATATTTTTGGTAACAAAAATACTCCTCCTCCACACATACTCATATATCCCATATTCATCGTAAAAATATCATCATTATTATATTATTAAAATATAATATATTTAAATGAATTATTTTATCAGAAAAAGATAAAATATTAATTTTCAAAAATTGTCACATTAAAAATTTTCTCCATCTATATCCACATAAAATCAATATTTTCCTCATCATATAAATCAATAATTAATTATTCACAAATAATATTACAGAATCACAGTACTGACAACCAGGCCGTTCCTAGAAAAGAGGGGGCTTTCCAATAAGAATTTCTCTTTACTGGCGCACAATTAGGTGACCAAACCTCTCCTTAGACAGAACTTTCTAGACATTGCCAATAATGTTATCTAATAATATTATTCAGATAATATGAATTATTGCTTCGATAATGGAAAATACTGTGTAATGACAATTATTGAAACACAGTAATATAAAAAAATCAACGCAGCAATTATTGAATCAATAAAATAAAATACTGAATAGTAATTACTGTAATCATTATTGAGTAGTGCCTTCTTACGTAAGAATCAATAATTGGTGCAATACCGTGTGCTACTGTGTTTTAACCACCGAGTATTTTAACAGTATTAACAGTAACAACCACGCCGTTATTTTTAAACAACTTATATTTGTCGTTTTCTTCATCCAATCGCTTTCCGTTATGGGGCCCACAAAAGACTGCGCCGTCGTACGAATATTCCATGACAGTACGAATATTCCACGACCAAACGAATATTCCCCGACAATAATGAATATTTTATAACCACTTGCTTATTCGAAATATTTACGTATTTTACCCATAACTATCCACATTAATCAAATCAACCCTTACTATTTCAAAATAATAAATAGAGAAAATTAAATTTCATTAATAATAAGTTGGGGTCTTACAACCTCCCATCCTTATGAAATTTCGTCCTCGAAATTGACGTACGTACCTGGTGTTTCGAAAAGATGAGAATACCTCGCTTTCATTTCTGTTTCCAAGTCCCAGGTCATTTCCTCAATAGCATGGTTTCTCAACAAAACTTTAACTTGTGGTATAACCTCGGTACATAGGACATGTTCTTTCCTATCCAAGATCTTGACAGGTACCTCCTCGTACGTTAAGTCTTCGGCTATCTCGTCTGGTTCTAACTCAATGACGTGGTTCGGGTCGTCCACATATTTACGTAACATCGATACGTGAAAAACGTTATGAACAAGCGTCATACTTGGTGATAAAACGAGTCTATAGGCCACAGTTCCTATTCGCTCGAGAATTTCAAATGGATTAATAAATCAAAGGTTTGAGCTTTCCTTACCTCACCGATTCTCGCTTTTGAAATAACAACTTCTTGCACCTCCTTCTTCAAATTCATCAGCTCCGGTGTGTAGCTTGAACAACTTTAACTTTATCTATTAAAGTCGATTATACTCGTATATCATCACGTGGGTACCTAGCGTTTTCATCTCCATCTCTATTATTTGTAAATTATATGAAATGAGTCTTTGACAATATCGTACTCGTACTTGTATACGATCTTCTACTCAACACGTCAGCTAACACGTTCGCTTTTCCAGGATGTCATGGTCAGAACATGTGCTGAAATGAGTCTCCTCTTGAGTTCTTCGAAGCTCTTCCAACATTCTTTACTCCATTCGAACTTTATATCTCTACGAGTAAGCTGCGTTAATGGAATAGCGATTCGAGAATATCCTTTAACGAATCTCTGATAATAACCAACTAAGCCTAAAAAGCTACGTATTTCGATTACCGACTTAGGTTGTTCTCAAATGTGACTCATATCCCAACCTTGGATAGCACGTTACAATGACACCTATCAGTTTTCTATCGCACGAATATTGTCCCCTACGGAGAGTCTGGCTTCGGTGTATTCCACAAAGGAAGTCACCAGATAAAGGCTCAGGTACCAAATTCTATAGTTAAATTTTTAACTACTGAAGTTCAATAGGAGCCATTCGATATGAGATTTTAGAAATGAGTTTTGTACCGGGTTCAAAGTCGATACAAAATTTAATATCAGGCTTTGGGAGTAAGCCAAGAAATTCTTTAGGAAATACGTCAGGAAAAATCAATAACAACAGGAATATTATTCAAATCTGATGTGTCTTTATTCAAATCCATAACATGGACAAAGAAAACTTGACATCCTTAATAAACGAATGACCTCATAGCTTGATATGAAAATGTTTGACTACAATGGTTTGATTGCTTGAATTCGAATAACAGGTTGCTTAGGAATATGAAAACTAACAACCTTACGAAAGTAATCAGTTAACCTTAAATTCACATCAAAAGCAAATATCTCTATAGAAATAAGGTTAACAGGTAATGTGATAGTGCCAACCTGAATCAAGAAAGATTTCTAAACAACGGATGTAATGAAAGTTTCTCCTAACGGAGTCTCCATAAATAGGTCAAAGTCTAATTTCTCCGTAGTCAAGTTCAAACGTTGAGCGCAAGCAAGAGAGATAAAAGAATGGGTAGAACCGGTATCTAGTAAGGTATAAACTTCGCAAGAATTTATAATTAACTAACTCGTGCTAACTTCGTTCGGGTTCCTCTCATTTTGACCGGTCACAAAAAACGCTCTTCCAGGAACCGTTAACTTTGACTTGTCCGGGACATCCTTTTGAGTCACCATTCCCGCTAGACTGGGTTTCGATACCGTACAATCTCGAGCGATATGTCCTTCTTTTCCAAAATTATAGCATACCTTAAACTGTTGTGGACAGTTTGGGCTGATATATCCCTCTTTCCCGCATTTGTAACATACGACTGGTGGTCTTTCTCCTCCTTTGGAACTAGTTGCTACTGGCGCTGACGTCTTCACACGGTCGTTGTTGAATCTCCTCTTTTTAAAATCTCCTCCCGACTCGCTTCTTCTATTTTCATGGCCACGATTACCACCAGAGTGGTTACCGCCTTTGTCCGTATTCTTCTTTCTCCGCTAGTTATCGTTATTCTGATGATAGCTATCTTCGGTATGATTCTGGTTATGGTCCCTCGGTTGAACGTACTCGTTATCTCGCTCTAACAACTGAGCCCTGTTTACAACATCTGAATAGAGAGAAAATTTATGAGAAATGAGATACTGACGTATGCCGGGTTTCAAACCTCTCAGAAAAACATCCGCATCATACGTTCCTCATTCTCCACCAAATGAGGTGCAAACCTGGATAACTCGACGAACTTCGCCTCGTACTGGGACATCGTCATGTTATTCTGCTCCAGTCTAATAAACTCCACTTCCTTCATATGACGAATACTTTCAGGGAAGTACTTGTCATTGAACTGTTTCTGAAACGTCTCCCATGACATGCTGAGTGCAGCTGGATGGGTACGCTTCATAGATTCCCACCAGTAGTCTGCCTCGCCACGGAACATAAAGGTGGCGAATGGAACCTTCTGTTCCTCCGTGCATCTCAAGACATCGAATATCTTGGTAATTTGTTTGACCCACGTCTTCGCCTTAATCGAATCTGGCTTTCCCCAGAATTCTGGTGGTCCCAACTCTTTGAACTACTTGGCTGTGACAACCCGTGAATTGCTATCATTTCCTCCTGTATTTTGAACACGAGTCTCCCTCGTCTGATTTTGCATGAACTGCAAAAAGCTTCTAAACATCCCCTCGTTCATCATCTGCTCAGTGGTGTTGTTCACCGGAGGAAAATTGCTAGCCTGTTGCACGTTCTCCTCGTTTGTGAGTACAGGCGTCTCTACGGTCTCATTTCCACTGTTAATATTCTCAGTCGACATTCTCAAATACTGTCATAAAACCAGGGTTAATTAAGGAAATCAATATATCACATAATATCCCTATATACTGACCAACTAACAAATAAGCTTAGGTAGGATACACTAGCGAAGGATTTACTCGTCTCTCCCCTCCTAGTTCTATTCCCCGATCTCTGCCAGAGATCATATCCCTAAGCTCTGATACCAACTATGACGCCCCCAAAATAGGTCCATTCCATCCAACCCATTCTGAGTCGCCAAATACATGGTACAAAAATAACTACAACTTTATTATTATAACATATAAACTGTGAGTTTAAAAATAGATATTGCCGTCTAGACAATATCCACACGCAAATAAATCCCCATCATAATTATTGATACATTATTTTACAAAAATGGTGAGGACTACTAAACAACTCTCTCTAGAACCTTCATTCCATACCCAGACTAGAACTTGCTACATTCTCGCCTCCTGAGAAGAAAAATGGAACAAAAAGGAAAAGAGTGAGCTCAACTAGCCCAGTAAAGAATATTATGACTAAGATAATATACAACAAATTATCGTTAGTCTTCAACAGGCAAAAATCTAATAAAATACAATAGACAACCAGTTTTAAATCAACAACTGCAGCGGAAACAACAATTCATTAGAAGAGTTAAGTAGAGAATGCAAACTACTATCTTCTATATATGAATTTAAAAGTTCATCGTCGATATTTTATCCCTGTAACATCAATCAATATATATCTGGAATCAAATATTCATCTTTGCACTACAGGCCAAAGATATTCATCAGTTGGTCATGTTCATCTAAACACCTGTTCATCTTTGCACTACGGACCAAAGATATTAATCAGTCGGTCATGTTCATCTCAACACCTGTTCATCTTTGCACTACAGGCCAAAGATATTCATCAAGAAATCATTCATCTTTGCACTACAGGTCAAAGATATTCAGTTATATCATCATTTAGGACTGAGGATTATGAAAAATATTTTAAAGAAAACGAATCCAGTGAAGCAAAAGAACAAATATTAAGGATTCGTACTTTAAACAATTCTCATTCAAAAATACTTCATAAATAACCAGAGTGGGGTAAAATTCAAGAATGATCAAAACATGGATACAATCAAAGCTAGTATCCAGAATAGATATTTTGGACGAAAAGAAGAAATTTCATTTTTCGTTGAATAGTGCCGTATTCGTGAATAGTGCCGTATACGTGAATAGTGTCGTATACGTGAATAGTAATTCCGACACCAAAATATAGAAATTTCACAAAAAACATCATCATGCTTCATGAATAATAACTTGTGAATAGTAACTCATGAATAGTAACCCCGACATGAAAAAGTTCCAAATTTGATAAAAATTTCCAACCAATAATTTGGCATAATGATATTGAAGAAATAATATCATTTTTGAATAAAATAACATCCCTCACCTCGAAAGACAGTACTTCTAGTTGAAACACCGGATATAGGCTATGACTTGAACTTGCACCGTATAGCAATACTCAAAGTATACTCAAAATACTCACAAGAATACGCTCGATAATATAGAGAGAGAAAACTTCAGTTTTTGGTGTGATTTTCAATTCTAACCTAAACACCCTATTTATAGGAAAATGCTTAGAACACCAAAGTAGAAAATTTAATAAAATATTAATATATATTATCAAATTTCTTACGCCAACTTCTCTAGATCTGAATTCTGCCATAGCACATGTTAAATGAGGCTCACAAACTCACCAAAAACGTTTTTATTGAAAAACATAATTAAAACGTCCAAAAATCAATTATTTCGGAACTTCGGAACTTCAATAATTCACAATAAATGGCCATTTTGTCCGAAAATTCGAATCTCACGAGTTTTTATAGGAAATTCAATTCTCTACAACTTTGCAGAAGAAAGTTTTTCTAAATTCCAAACAGAAATTAACCGAAATCCACAAACGATCAATTTTACAAGCTATAATCAAATTTCAGTCAAGAAATGGGGTCCACCGACACATAAAACATGCTTTAAATATTTTTGGTAATAAAAATACTCCTCCTCCATATATACTCATATATTCCACATTCATCATAAAAATATCATAATTATTATATTATTAAAATATAATATATTTAAATGAATTATTTTATCAGAAAAAGATAAAATATTAATTTTCAACAATTGTCACATTAAAAATTTTCTCCATCTATATCCACATAAAATCAATATTTTCCTCATCATATAAATCAATAATTAATTATTCACAAATAATATTACAGAATCACAGTACTGGCAACCAGGCCGTTCCTAGGAAAGAGGGGGCTTTCCAATAAGAATTTCTCCTTACTGGCGCGCAATTAGGTGACCAAACCTCTCATTAGACAGAACTTTCTAGACATTGCCAATAATGTTATCTAATAATATTATTCAGATAATATGAATTATTGCTTCGATAATGAAAAATACTATGTAATGACAATTATTGAAACACAGTAATATAAAAAAATCAACGCAACAATTATTGAATCAATAAAATAAAATACTGAACAGTAATTACTGTAACCATTATTGAGTAGTGCCTTCTTACGTAAGAATCAATAATTGGTGCAATACCGTGTGCTACTGTGTTTTAACCACCAAGTATTTTAACAGTATTAATGGTAACAACTACGCCGTTATTTTTAAACAACTTATATTTATCGTTTTCTTCATCCAATCGCTTTCCGTTATGGGGCCCACAAAAGACTGCGACGTCATACGAATATTCCCCGACAGTACGAATATTCCACGACCAAACGAATATTTCCCGACAATAATGAGTAATTTATAACCACTTGCTTATTCGAAATATTTGCGTATTTTACCCATAACTATCCACATTAATCAAATCAACCCTTACTATTTCAAAATAATAAATAGAGAAAATTAAATTTCATTAATAATAAGTTGGGGTCTTACAGCAAAAGTCTGTCAAAGGTCAAGGAATTATGGATCAACTGGCCGCTGCACCTGCAGGGGACTACAAACCCTTGGAAACATACTTCCCCGATGAAGGGGTAATGAAAATTCAGCAACATCAGTACTATACATTTCGTACGTGGAAAATATATTTTGATGGAGCTGTCAACCTAGAAGGTTCTGGAACGGGAGCAGTTCTAGTGTCCGGTACGGGGGAGCAGTATCCCATCGCCGTTAAATTGTAGTTTTTCAGCACCAACAACACAGCTGAGTATGAAGGCTGTATCATGGGGCTAAAACTTTCCCGTTCAATGGGCATCAGGCGGTTATCTATCTTTGGGGATTTCAAATTGGTAATCAGACAATCCATAGAAATCTATCAAACAAAAGAATTACATTTGCTGCCTTACCATCAACAAGTTCTACAGATGGCTTTGGAGTTCGAAGAAATCTCCTTTCTACATATTCCTCGCAATAGGAATGATTTTGCAGATGCATTAGCAACGTTGGCCTCCTTGGTTCACATACCTGACAAGGAAAACATGTCAATCATCACGTTTGCTCTGCAAAAAGCCCCAGTCTATGGGAACTATATTGGAGAAGTATCGGATGAACTACCTCCCATCCACAACCCTTGGTATCAGCACATCAAGGAGTATCTATGAGATGGATCTACACCCACTGAGGCGAGCCTAACTGAGAAGAGGTGGATTCATCGACTTACTATGAAATTCTACTTGAACGGGGATGCACTCTACAAAAGAGATGCAGGATTAGGTCTCCTCAGATGTCTGGATAAAGACCAAGCTCAAAGACTCATGGATGAGATCCATGGTGGAGTATGTGGCCCTCAAATGAGCGGACCCCTACTTGTCATGAAGATCCTCAGAACAGGGCATTATTGGCTTACACTCAAAGCTGACTGTGATGATCACGTCAAGAGGTGCTATCAATGCCAGATTCATGGAAATTCCATCCACTCCCCTCCAAGGGAACTCCACAATATAAGTTTTCCATGACCTTTCTCAATGTGGGGAATGGGCGTGATCGAGCCCATCGAGCCCAAAGCTAGTAATGGACATCGATTCATATTCACCATGATCGACTACTTTACCAAATGGGTAGAAGTAACATCCTTCCCCAGGGTTACTAAAGAATTTATCATTGCTTTCATCAGAAACAATGTCGTCTGTCGATATGGACAACCAGAGGTCATTGTGTCAGACAATGCTAAGAACCTCAACAACAAAATGATGGAGGAGTTATGCAGAAAATTTCACATCAAACATCTTAACTCTGTCATCTACCATCCAAAGATGAATGGTGCTGTTGAAGCGACTAATAAAAATATCAAAAAGATCATGCAGAAAATGTTCGCTAACCACAAAGGATGGCCTGACCTCTTGCCTATGACTTTATTAGCCTACAGAACTTCTATGCGTACTTCCACTGGGATTAGCCTATGGGATGGAAGCAGTGCTCCCCATAGAGGTGGATATGGAATGCCTCCGAGTGTTGATGGATGGTAAGTTGGATGAAGTCCAATGGGTATAAGACAGGTATCACCAATTGTCTCTAATAGAATAAAGGTGAACCACGACTATCTTCCATGGTCAGTTATATTAGCAGAGGATCGCACGATCCTACAACAAAAAAAGTCCAGCTACGGCAGTTTAAACAACATGACTTTGTTTTAAAGAAGATCATTGACAACCAAGATTAGTCTAAGGGAAAATTCGCTCCTAGCTGGGAGGGCCCATTTGTTGTCAAGGAGGTATTGACAGGAGGTGCTCTCAGATTGCAGGAAATGGATGGCGATGAATTTCCACAGCTTATCAACTCGGACACCGTGAAACGGTACTATGTCTAAAGTTACCATTAAACAAACATCCTGGTTTTGATCATCAAATCACTAGTCATTCCGGTTTTGAACCCTCTCCTTTTTACATACTCTTCTTCCCCTCAGGGAAACATACACTTCAAACAAGCAGCCTAGTTTCACCTCAGTTCAAACATTTCACACAATTTCGGTTATCTTGAAGATGAGATTGAACCTTTCACACTTATAGTTTATCCTGAAGACGGGATTAAACTTTTCTACGCTTGCAGTTTGTCCTGAAGACGGGATCAAACTTTTTTCCACACCTGCAGTTTGTCCCCATTATGGGATCAAACTTTCTTCTCCCCGCAGTATAGTCTGCACATGGGATTCACATTTCTCTTTAGCTGTGATTCGTCCTGAAGGACGAACTACGTCGACCTGATCTCCCTGATACCCAGGAGTACGTAGGCAACCATATTCTATATGGCCCGGTCGCAACGGAAAAAACAATAACAAAAACACTTCTTCCATTTCTTAACAAAAAATAATAAAAAAATTTCTACACCTATCTTCCTTTCATATTCAACGTTGAACCTCTTACACCAGGTTCGAACTACGCAGACTTGATCTCCACTTCAATAGGAGTACGTAGGCAGCCACTCATGGTTCAGTCTAACCCCTACCAGAACAAAAATTCTTGTCACACAGTACTGGGATTAACCTTTAATTCACAACATTTTATCGGTTTTAGATCAAAGGGATGGAATTACCCAACCTCTTCTCACAAATAGAAGATTCGGTGACCATCTAAGCTGCGGTCGTCCCTCAAAGAGCAATATAAACCCATAAGAGATTGAATTAACTAGGCTTCTCATAAATAGAAGTACTGGCGACCATCTGTGGTGTGGTCAATCTCAGAGAGGAAAAGCCACCTTCCTCTCCACTTTTCCATATAGATACTAGTCCCAAAACACCAAAGATGGTAGGGATATACAGAAATCAATTATCCGTTCTGAGGGATCTTGCGACGTCTCAATGTCCACCTATCAAGGATATGTTCAGAATGGATCAAGATCACAAAGCCCTGAAGAAACAGGCAAATATTAAGCAAGTATCAAGGCATAACTAAAAGGGAAGTGAATAAAAATATATTTCCCTTCCATATATAATACTGTTTGATATATACATCTGTGTTGTACATGACAAAATAGCTTAGCTAGTCTATGCAGGAAAATACCAAGCTATCTACATATCTGTGTGTATGCGGACTATCAGATCTAACATGGCATCCCTATCTGAAGATGGAGGTAGCGCTGCAAGCTCCTGCCCAAGGGTATCTACACGAGTTAGCAGGTCAGAGGCTAACTGCATAGTGACATAATGCTCATCAATGTAAGCACTCATGTTGGCAAGACCGATAGTCATCTGGGATCTCACTGAAGTACTGTCTGCAATGGCCACATCCCTAGCAGATAAGGCGGCATCCCGCTCCACAATCAATGCATCCCTGGCTGATCTAGCCTCATCCCTCTCTAACAGAGCGGCGTCTCTCTCATCAAGAGTTGTCAACATCGCGGCCCTAGCCTGATCTCTATCATAGGTCATCAGATGTAAGCTCTGCTCAAAATGCTGTGCTGAATACTGGGTAACAGTGGCCCTCGGGGTGGGAGAATCCATCACAAATGCTAGCAGGCCAATAGTCAAGTCATCGATGGGAATATCAGCCTCCTCTATAGGCTTCTCATCGTCAGAATCAGTCTCCTGTACTGTGGATACTACCACAGCCGATGCAGTCTTTATCTTTATCCATTCGGAATACTCTACAGAACAACCCGAATGACTGACAAAAAATCCAGTCAGCTCTCGCTGATCCCAACAGGCATACATCCTAGATCTGTCCTCCGCTGATAAACGGTGTGAAGCGAAGCGCTGACTCACTGCCCCCTCTTAAGGGTGAAAATTCTTAAACTGGTCATACTGACACATCACGGCCAGTTGGTGGTAAGTAATCATGACCTCAATCCAGCCAGAGGGAGATAATCCATGCCTGGAGCATGAGTAATGAAGCTGTAGGGTGAGCTAAGCCCTGAACATGGCAATATAGTAAACAGATCTCCAATCCCTACCAAAAAAGCTGACCAAGATGCAGCATCTATACACTCCACAGGCTAAAAGGAGTACGACATGTCTATATCATGGGTGAAACAAAACCGCTGCCGTCTAAATGTCCCAATCGGTCTCAAGTGTGACATAAACCACACATACAGCATGACCGAGCTACATGTGCACACTCCTGTCGGATAAGTGCAATAGTATGTAGCTGACCTCAGAGTCTCTGCAATGATCATTGGTATAATGGTATGACCCTCCCTGAGAGCTCTCACTGCCATAATTACACCGATATCCAACTCATTCATGTACCGCGGCATAAAGACGTATGATAATACGCATAAAAGTAGTACATCCACCCTGGATGAATGCCAATGGTCCTCCGGTGCTGTGAAATCCCAAGAATGATGTGTATAACTATCCTCAGAGCCAAATCTGTCTTACAGAAAATTCTAGGATATCACGTGGCTAGATGTAATCTCGTCTTGTACCACTCTACGTCTCAAACTGGTGAGGGTCATGAACTGTCTGCTCATATCTCCGATAGCCATATACATGCAAGGTCTGTCCAACGGCAGCATCGTCAACCATGCATACTCCTTCAAAGTAGGAGTCAACTCTTGGGTCGCAAATCAAAAAACCTGCCTCTCCGATACCCAGTGCTCTATCATACCCTCTACAAATACCGTGGGAACCTAAAACATCAACAGGGTCATAGTATGCTACAACAAATTATCTACGATCACTATGTCTAATGGTGATATACTATCATACAATGAGCGCATACCAGATACCACCAAAAATGGTGGGGCATTATCAATACGGCTAACTATCGAAGAAGACATCTGTACGGGCCATGTCATAAGACCATCCAGGGGTCAATGCTTAATATTTTTGGACATACATACATATGCATAACATAATAACATGCATGATATAATAGATGGTAATATGATATAGGGAATGGAAAATGTGTATACATTCCTAAGTATATCATCATCTAATACATCTCTGTACAGCTAAAATACAGGGAAATGGGACGAAGCTACCCAACATCTAACAGAGGCCTATCAAAAGATATAGTGAGAATGGGGCGAATCTACCCAGCAGCTAACAGAGGCCTATCAAAAGAGATAATGAGAAATATACATCAGAAAAAGTCAATGGTGTCGATGTCTAGATCATCAATCCTGTCTACCTGATGTAACACCTCCTGAGTCACTAGATCTCTATCTACAGGGATGTCAGGCCTATACAATGGAGGATCTGCACCGACAAAGCCATATGGGTCACCTGAGGGGCCAGCGCCAGAGTTGGAAGGATCCAATGTATCTACCTCTGAAGGATCTCTGCTCAAATGTCAAATGAAAAGATGTGCCCGATCTAACTGCCAGGTCAATCTATCAATCTGTGTCATATGAGTCAGATCTCTTACACAGGCTAGCCAATCCTTCATCATCATGGATCCTAGAACCATATCCCCCATAAACTGTGTGGCGCGTGTCTGAGCTCCAATAATACGAGGGATCCACCAATGTTGGAATATCTCCTGAGACCAACGGCCCTCTGACAATGTAAAACCGTCAATCCCTATCAATGGGATGTCAATGACGGGTGACTGTGAAATAGGCCAATAACGCCTGGCAGGAGGAAAGATCGGCATACGGATCTCTCCTATAGTGCTCCTGATAGCACGCACTCCTAAATAGAGCTCCCATCCTCCATCTGAAAAGAGAGGAATCCTGCGGGTGGAAATGATATACTCTACTCTAGTCGGGTACCCATCCTCAAATCCAACTCCCAAATGCTCTCAAGAGTAGGGAACCCATGTGACGGCATCCGCTGTCAACAACTCCAGTTGTAGGAGACAATGAGTGAAACCCTCAGCAACAGGAACCTCCGCCAGTATGGAATGATGCCATCTCCGTCCTCGTGGATAGGATTCTAAACCTAGCACGCTCACAGGACACAAACAGGGAAGCCTCTCATAGGCCCAAAACTGCCAACACAAAGGCAACATCTGCTGTCAGTCAACACTCTTAACCTATACATGGGAAAAGATAAGAGAAACACTCACCAGTAGAAATGGGTAGAATCCCAACCACGTTTCGGTCAAGCCCTACGATCGCATACGCATTCCCCTGAGGAAGTAGGCAAAGATATAGGAACCCCAATCATACTCTCCTATACAGTCCACGTGTCGAGTGGCGCTGATCAAAGCGAAGGACGCCATAAAAGAGTTATCTGCTATGAAATAGCCCCTAATGATCATCAGGAATAATCGCCAAAGAATGCGATCCCTGACGCTCACATCATTAGGTATGGGCTCACTCAACAGCCCACTTATAACATATATGCTCAAAGGACCAGTACGAACTGTCCTACCCTTGAGCGCCTCCGTCGAAACTCCGGTGGGGGAGATTGTTAGTCAAAAAGGTATCCTCACCCACTCCCACTCATTATCAATTCCACCCACTCTCACTCATTATGTTCCCTCACCCACCCACCCACTCCACCTTCTACTTTCCTACCTACCTCATAATTTAGCCAACCTCTCTCTTTCTCATTTGACTATAAAAGGAGGCTAAGGAAGAAGGATTAAACACACCAAAAGTTTCATACTCTATCCAAGAGTTTAAGGAGAGAAGGAGAGAAAGAAAAGCTTCTGTGAAGCTTTAGAAAATAGAGAGAGAAACATAGTTCAAATAAATAGGAGTTTTATTTGGGTTCCATCACATAGCTATTGTGGTGAAGTAATTTGGGTTTGTACTCAAATTAAGATATCTTTGTATTCTCTCATTATTCTAGTGAATTTTTCGGAGATCGTCACGTTGTTTTTACCTCTTAGTTTTAGAGGGTTTTCCACGTAAAATTCTTGGTGTCTCGTGGTTTGATAATCTTGGTGTCTCGTGGTTTGATAATTTTCTTACTACTTATTCATTGAGTAGTTTGGTTGAAAGGTTCTGTGTTAGATCAGATCGCAAACCTATTTACAACATAGATGATTCAGACGATGATACTGATATTATTATTCATTTAATTTATCAAAAACAACCGTATTTGGGTGGTGTTTTTTCCCAACACTACCCTCTCTCGCGAATTTGCAAGCCCTAGTTTCTCACTGCTCTCCAAATGGGTCGCGATTATTAGTGATTCTCTCCAAATAGGTCGCGATTCTCTCCTCTCTCGCAATCTGCAAGCCCTGAGAATCGCATAATAGTTCGATGTGCCCTA
The DNA here is from genome assembly GCA_020205505.1 of Panax japonicus. Lineage (NCBI taxonomy): Eukaryota > Viridiplantae > Streptophyta > Magnoliopsida > Apiales > Araliaceae > Panax > Panax japonicus. The sequence continues at coordinate 23,615,759 of CM035110.1, read as the reverse complement.
GTTTCTCTAAGAATCTCTCTTCTCAACTGAAGCTTCTCTAAGATTCGCGATTTAGGCTGTATTTGGTATGTGTCTTTTTCCTTCTAATTTTTCTATAATGTTTCGCTGTGGTTGATGGGTCAATTCTGAGAACTGAGAACTATTTTTTGAGTATTTGGATTATACGGGTATTGATAGGTCAATTCTTGCTTATTGATTTCTGTTGATTTTTTGATATGGGCCTGTGAATTATGTGATTTGAAGTTGTCATATTTTTCTTAGTTTTTCATTGGTTTTCTATCTTTTGAAGTTTTTATTCTCAAATGGCTTTGTTTTTTTTAGGACTGACTATTAGGTGCAGGTAATTTTTAACCATTACCAATCAAATTGTATGTTTTTTTAGGACAGAAAACAATCAAATTGTATGTTTCAAAAGCCAAAATGCCCAGAAGTGAAATTTTGGTGTTAATCTTATGAGAATAAATCAGGTGAAGACTTCTTTCTTTCTAGGAAGTTGTTTTCCAGAGTTGTCAATATGGATTTTTTGAACAACTAGGAAAGGCAATACTTCCTAATACAGTTGTTTCTGGAGATTGAGGTATATGGTAAGGTTAAAACAGAGTTGTGAGCTAAATTCTTGGTTTGCTGTGATCAATTTTAATTTTAATTTAACAGAGTATATGGTAAGGTAATATTTTCTTTCATTTGTTATGAAGTACAAGAAGGCCTGTTCAGAAACAGTAGAATTTTTGTTTTAATATGGATATCACATCATGAATGCATTTATCTGGGTGTATTACTCATTAATCTACCATGATTGAGGCTGCTCTTATTTCTAGAACTGTTATTGTAAGTGAATGCTAACAATAATGATGTTGATGCTGCAGTAATCATTTAACTTATAGGCTTGCACTGATTACTGTTCATATTATTTGAAGTGAAATTCAGCTCAAAATCCCAAATTGTTTTTTGGTCTGAGGTGAACCTTTTGAAATTTGACAAAGCTATCGTCGATTTCAAAGATTATTGGAAGAATTTTTAGTTAAGTTTCTCCAGAATTCATCATCAAGCTTCTCCAGTTCTTAGTTCCCCTCGTCATCTTGGGTGTAGTTGTTGGCGTCCGTTTCTATAACAAATCTGCTTAAGGGTTGGGAGTGTGTCTGGGGATCAGAATCCAATTTAAGTAATTAAGTTTTTATTAGTTATGATAAACCAACCCCTTGTGTATCCATTCACAGGGGAACTGTTAAATTATGGGTCCTTGAGATGTTTGAACTTGATCTAGTTTATGAGCATGTCCTTTTTATACTCAATCAATTGCTTTACTTGATAGTTTTTTAATGTCATTGAAATTTTCATATGTAAAAACATGTCTACATTGTGTTCGCCTTTTGGTAACTAATACTTCCAAGAACAAGACACCATTAGTGGATCAAGCTTGTAGGGGAGAGCTCTTTGTTGGTTTTCTTGAGATATTTTATCAAACTAAGCTAGTTTTTAAAAGAAGAAAGTATTATATTTATTAAAGGATCATTTTCATCATTTGCCATTAGACTTTTATAATAATGAAAAAGATGAGGCTCTTGGTATACTTGCACTGATTCTCCAAAACTTGTCAAAGCACTATTATTTATTCCACAAGTGCAACTTTTATTACAACAAAAACAAAATAAAAGAATTAAAAAAAAGTTGACACATGGAAACTAGCAAGAACCTATATGTTACATGTTATACTATAACAGAATAGAAGCCTCCAAAAAAACTTTTCCTTTCTATTACCCCCAAGAAAATCTCACAAAAACTACACACAAGAAAGACCACCTGCAGGCAAATCCAACTCGGTACGAAAGTTAAGTTGTGACTTCCACTAGACAAAAGATTAAAGAAAGGTATCTATCTGGGTAGTAACCGAGTCCAAATTTTCCATCTGGCTCATAGTCATGGACTTCTGCATCTGTGACCTACTGGAAAAAAGAAAGAAATCGCAGTTAAATGTAGCCAACAATGTGAACACAGATATGTAAAACAAGTATTTTTTCTCAAATTTTACACAAGTAAAAAAAAACTTAACCAGACTAGAGTGAGTGGTTGATGACAAAAGTGATGATTGAAGGGGAAAAGATAAAGGAACCAAACCAGCAAAATAAGAGAAACTCTTAAAGCTCTAGAAGAACTACCATGCTTATAAAAAAGATGGTAGAAGGATAACTATGTGCTGAATTTTATCCTCACTGTTCCTAAAGATGTTTCTAACCCCACGAGGTAGAGAGAACAACTCCATCAATGTTCGGAGATTTATCCTTCTCTTTTTACCAAAATCTCCTACAAAAGGATACAAGCACAATACAAAATACGCCCAAAACCCACCATATAATTATACCTTCAGAACCAAATCAAAATCCCCAATACAGAATACCTTAAGTTAGGGTTTTTGAAAGCTGGGAATAACAAAGGACAATCTTTTATTTTAAATTACTAAATGGGTATCCAAATTAGGCCCTAAAAGTTCTAAAAAAGCTTCAAACTTGGCTCACATGGACTATGAATTACCATTGATATTCTGGATAATATCGTATACAAATACAAGCTTGTTCTAAATCAATTGGCCCTGAAATAAAACTATAAAAATAAAACTTAATCAATACAGAGGCAATAGAGAAGAAAGAAACCTTGCCTTTATATTATAGCAACAAATAAAAAAGAAAAGGGCTTACAGATTTTGCCTTGCCTTTAGATTAGGTCTCTCCCAAAAGTGAATTGAGAAAGCGAGAGAGAATTAACAGCTTTTTCACTAGAAAAATTAGAAGGAAAAAGAACTTCAAGCAATTACATACACATACCTAATTTGGAGAGAAAGGAGAAGAGAGAATCTAGGGTTTCTAGTTCTGCTTTGGCTTTACTTGAGTCCGATTTGGAGAGAAGAGAAAAGGTTTAGAGAGAAGAGAGAAGACAGGGCTTCCGATTTGGCTCTGCTTGCGTCCGATTTAGAGAGGAGAGGAGAGAAGAGAGAAGAGAGAAAGAGAGAAGAGGGAATTGAAAAGGTAGGCACGGTTTTGGGTTGTTAGAAAAGACGCGTAAGGCACGATTTAAATAGTTATGCTCTTTAAGGAATTACTCCCTCCGTCCCAAATTAATTGCTCAGTTTTGACTTTTTAAAGTCAAATTGACCATTTTTAAAAATAATATTTTTACTATTTTTGTTAAAATATAGGTGAAGAGATTATAACCAAAAGAAAGTATATACAATTTATTACTAATCCCAATTTTTATAATATTAGAAATATATTTATATATGCTTAATTATTAATTCTAAAAAAAGTCAATTTGACTTAAAAAGGTCAAAATTGAGCAGTTAATTTGGGACAGAGGGAGTATTTTATTTAGTACTTATTCTTTTGAACTTTCTTATATATATATATATATATATATATATATATATATATATATATATAAAGTAGGTAAATGCTCCGGATGTAAAATTCAGGCTCATCAGATATGTCTAACAACAATTATATATATAAGTATATAAATATATGTATATATATATATAAGCAAGTAAACGCACCAGACATAAGTTTAGGCTCAATCGAGGCATAACTCGATAATGTTAGTCCATATATAAAATATATACATATATAAGTATATATATACAGACAAAAATGAAAACCATAGACTGAAGTCCGGGAAAACACACATAACACGACTCTCAATGTGTATAACAGTGTGTGCTAATATGAGAAGAAGGCTTTATAGAATGTGAGTAGGCTTACAGTGGGCTTCCAATGTAGACTTCTATGACTCTAAATGGATAAACACTCAGCTCCCGTCGGATAAAAAGATAGCTATATGTGAGCTAACAGATGTTTAGAGATGAGGAAACACTCAATATGGGTGTGTACAGAGTAAATTGGACAGGGCTTCCTCGCCTTTTTCTCTCCTTCCCTCTCTCAAATGGCTGACCCCAAGGTCTATATTTATAGACTAATGGTTGCAGGTGTACCTGCGACAGCTGCAATTACACCTGTGGCTGGTCGAGGTGTCCCCGGGCTTCGTGGATCCCGTCGTCTCGAAGTACGTATAATTGTGCACTATAATATCCGCTCAAACTTGTAGAACTTCAATCCGAGCATCCGAACGAGGTATATGTGACCTTCTTCGAACCGCTTGTGTCGAGAGTTATGCAATGACATGGATTAGAGGTTGTACGAAGTCAGGAAGAGAGGTCCATGCCCATGGTCTTAAAGCTTCAAATTCTATCCAAGGTACTGTCACACGTAATAGTCACTCAGGATTGTAACTCCTCGGTTCTTGTGGGACATCGTTGGATGTATGTATGTATGTATGTATGAAGTGTTGAGACAACGCGCAAGTGTTGAAGTGGCAAGATGACGTTTTACTCTTCGTCGGGATTATCGCCGGTTTGAGTTGAAAGCATACGTTGCTCAAGGTTACATCTGAGATTGGACTACTTGTTTGTATACCGCAATGTCATCTTGTGAGAGTGCCTGTCTGCCCGGTGTTAGCTCCAAGTCTAACGTATGAGTGCCTCGGCAGGAGGTCTGAGCTTGAAGCTGATAGCATGCATTTGAAACAAATACTTCCAGAGTTATCGCCAGAACTGCAACAGCACTTTTTGGGGTTATTTCCAAGGACGAAACTCGGGGTTATCTCTGAGGTTGGAAATGATCCTTCCGGTGTGTGTTCCGGGGTTGGAAATGATGTTCCGGTGTGTCCCGGGTTTTGGGATTGACTTCCGGTAGTATCCAGAATGGATGTAAGATGTCTTCCAGGGTTATCTCCGAAAGACGAATCTGCCCTCCTACAATGTTAGTAACAGACATGCAAAAAATTTCGAGTGTCTACACTGTTATAACCACCAAAGCCCGTGGTTTTTAAGGCATAACTCCTCGTCCAGACGATGAACCTTTACAAGTCTAGTCTACTAGTGTCACACCTGCTGATGTGACAAATTTTAGTGAGTCTAGTGAAGAAGAGGATGATGTTGTCACTGTCGAAAGTGAAGACAATGTGGTTGAGGAGGTAGATATAATTGAAGAAATCATTGAGGAAGACGAAGATGGTGATGACAACGATAGTGAAAACCTGCCTCGGTCGTCTGAACGCCACATAAACACACACATAGCACCGAGTAGGTATTAGACATGTGTTAGAACTTACGGGACTCAATTTTGATATACGAAATCTGAGTTATCGCCCAGTTTGCAAAACTCGCCAACACTTGGGTAAAAAGCCGAAAAACAAGTCAAAACTCGCCTTGGTCATCCGAACGCCACGCAAACACACACATACCACCGAGTAGGTATTAAAAACTTGTTAGAACTTACGGGGATTGATTCTGATATACAGAATCCGAGTTATCGCACAGTTTGCAAAACTCGCCAACACTTAGGCAAAAAGATAAAAAATAGATCAAAACCCGCCTCGATTGTCCGAACGCCACGCAAACACACACATAGCACCGAGTAGGTATTAGAAATTTGTTAGAACTTACGGGACTGGATTCCAATATACGGAATCAGAGTTATCACCCAGTTTGTAAAACTCGCCGACACTTAGGTAAAAAGCCAAAATATAAGTCAAAACCCGTCTCGATCGTCCGAACGCCACGATAATACACACATAGCACCAAGTAGGTATTAGGCACGCATTAGAACTTATGGGACTCTATTCCAATATACGAAATTTGAGTTATCGCCCAGTTTGCAAAACTCGCCAGCACTTAGGCAAAAAGTCGAAAAATAGGTTAAAACCCGCCTCGGTCGTTCGAACGCCACGCAAACACACACATAGCACTGTGTAGGTATTAGACATGCATTAGAAATACGAGACTCAATTCCAATATACGGAATCTGAGTTATCGCCCAGTTTGTAAAACTCGTCAACACTTAGGCAAAAAGCCGAAAAATATATCAAAACCCGCCTCATTCGTCCGAACGCCATGCAAACACACACATAGCACCGAGTAGGTATTAGACATGCGTTATAACTTACGGGACTCAATTTTAATATACTAAATTCAAGTTATCACCCAGTTTGTAAAACTCATCAACACTTAGATAAAAAGCCAAAAAATAGGTCAAAACTTGCCTCGGTCGTCCGAACACCACGCAAACACACACATAGCACCGAGTAGGTATTAGACATGCATTAGAACTAACAGGACTCGATTCCAACATACGGAGACCGACTTAAGTCCCAGTTTACAAAACCCGCCAACAATTAGGCAAAAAGTCGAAAAAGAGTCCAAAACCCGCCCCGGTCGTCCAGTTGACACGCGAACATAGGCGATAACACCGTATAGGCAATAGACATGCATTACAACTGACGGGACTCGATTTTGATATACGAAATTTGAGTTATCGCCTAGTTTGCAAAACTCGTCAATACTTAGGCAAAAAGCCAAAAAACAAGTCAAAACCCGCCTTGTTCGTCCGAAAACCATGCAAACACACACATAGCACTGAGTAGGTATTAGAAATGCGTTAGAACTTATGGGTCTCGATTCCGATATACAGAATCTGAGTTATCGCCCAGTTTACAAAACTCGCCAACACTTAGGCAAAAGGCTGAAAAACAGGTCAAAACCCGCCTCGATCGTCCGAAGGACATACAAACACACACATAGCACCGAGTAGGTATTAGACATGCGTTAGAACTTAGGGGACTCGATTCTGACATACGAAGACCGAGTTAAGTCCCAATTTGCAAAACCCGCCAATAGTTAGGCAAAAAACCGAAAAAAGAACCCAAAATCCGTCCCGATCGTCCAGTTGACATGCGAACACAGACAATAGCACCGCATAAGCAATAGACATGCGTTACAACTGACAGGACTCGATTCCGATATACGGAGCCCGAATTCGAGTCTCGTCCGCCTAACTTGAAGAACACAAACTAAAATAATGTAAATATATTTTCATTTTGATTTTGTTATTAATATTTTAATTTTTTAGGGTCTTGTTGATGAGACTCGTGGAGGTGGAGGTGGAGGTGAAGGCACTGGTGATGACCGTCGAGCTGATAACGAGCAGCCTCCTCCAGTACAGGGCAATGACCGTCAAATTAATGACGAGCAGCCTCCTCCAGTACAGGGTGATGACCGCGACTCGATGACATGGAGACAGACGACGGGTTGTAGTTAGTTTAGTTTATGTTATATTCTGAGTTTCACGTATGTATTTGTACAGTTTTTGAGTTGTACCGACGGCCATTATATTTTTTATATATATATTTGATTTGGGTTACTAGTTTATAACATGTATAGTTGTTATTTGATGGTTGTTATTAGTTTATAACAGGTGTATATTTGTAAATGAACAGGAAAATTTTTAAATTTAAAAAAAATTCAAAATATATTTATTCATTCACTACAAACAAATGGGCCTTTAACAACGATTTTTCGGGCAACGACTTTATAATTCGTTGCTAAAAGTATCTGTTTAGCAACGAAATTTGTCCTTCGTTGCAGATTGTGTCAGGTTTTCACTTTTTGCAACGAAATTCATAAGTCATTGCAAAATTTCGTTGCTAATTCATTGGCGGGAAAAAATTTCGTTAGAAATTCGTTGCAAAATTTTCAGCCACTTGATTTCCCGTCATCGTGGGCAACGAAAGTTTTTTATTGCTAAAAATGGGGCTTTAGGAACGATTTTTCAGGCAACGACTTTATAAGTTGTTGCTAAAAGTGTATGTTTAGCAACAAAACTTGTCCTTCGTTGCAGATTGTGTCGGGCTTTCACTTTTTGCAATGAAATTCATAAGTAGTTGCAAAATTTGGAAACAGAATTCGTTATAAATTCGTTGCAAAATTTTTAACCACTTGATTTCTCCTCATCGTGGGCAACGAAAGTTTTTTTGTTGTTATATTTTGTTTCCTAATATGGACCACATTCATTGGCATTAATTTTTATTTTTGTTACATATTTTATACAACTTTTCACAACGACTATTAAAATGTTGCCTTAAATTAAGATAATAATAATAATAGTACTAATAATAATAATAGCAATAACATTAATAATAATAATAGCAATAACATTATTATTAATAATAATAATAATAATAATATTAATAATAATAATAATAACAACAACAACAACACTAATAATAATAATAATAATAATAATAATAATAATAATAACAATAATAATAATAATAATAGTCATAATAATAATAATAGTACTAATAATAACAATAATAACAATAACAGTAATATTATTAATAATAATAATAATAATAATAATAATAATAATAAAAATAATAATAATAATAATAATAATAATAATAATAAGACCCCGGATTTTATGAAATAAAAGTATTTAATTTTTCTTATAATTATTATTCAGTAAATGGTTAAATTGATAAAAGTTTAAAGTTAAGTGTGATATATGTAAAATTTTCAAAATACGCAAGTGGTTATAAAATACTCATTTCTGTTGGGGAATATTCATTTGGTCGTGGAATATTCTTGTTGTCGGGAAATATTCGTACAACGGCGTAATCATTTGTGGGCCCTATAACAGAATAACTGTCGGATGAAGAAAATGACAAGTTTGAGTTTTTATAAATAACGGCGTAGTAGTTACCGTTAACACTGTTGGAATACCCGATGGTTAAAATACAGTAATACGCGTGGTTACACAGTAGCACACGGTATTGCACAGTATTTTTGAATTATTGATTCTTACGTAAGAAGGCACTACTCAATAATTGTTACAGTAATTAATGTTTATTATTTTATTTTATTGATTCAATAATTGTTGCTTTGATATTTTATATTATTATTGTTTCAATAATTGTCACGACACAGTATTTTCCATTATCAGATCAATAATTCATATTATTTGAATAATATTATTAGATAGCATTATTGGCAATGTCTAGAAAGTTTTGTCAATGAGAGGTTTGGTCACCTAATTGCGCGCCAGTAAGAAGAAATCCTTATCGAAAAGCCCCCTCTTTCCTGGGAACGGTCTGGTTGTTATAATTGTGATTCTGTAATATTATTTGTGAATAATTAATTATTGATTTATATAATAAGAAAATATTTATTTGATGCGGAAATAAATGATGGATTTATTTACGTGGTTATAAATGAAGGAATTAATGTTAAGGTGTTTTATCAGTATTTTGTCGGAAAGGAGGTATTAAAAATTAAACCAGTGTTCTTGTGATATATTATGTGAGTTATAATTTTTAATCCGACCGTTGGATCGTTGTAATTTTTGGATATGTTATACATATATATGTTGAATATATGTCTATAAATTTTGAACTGTTAAAATTGAACGTATGATTTGTTATGAATTTTAAGAGGTGACTGGTTCAGAAATTGTTGAAGTTTGGGAATTTATCATTTTGGTAGAAAATTCTAGAATGCGTGGGCCCCACCTATGGTTGGTAAAGAAATGTGCTGAAATTCTAATTCAAATGTGGTGGGTGGCAATAGTAGCAGGTAAAGCCATCAGGTAGCAGGTCAAGTCTGCTACGGCGTGCTAACACTTTCCTATAAATAGAGGGCTAAGATAGAATTAAAAATCACACCAAAAACATAAGCTTTTTCTCTTTCTCTCTCTATATTATCAAGAATATTTTGTGAGTATTTAGATACTTTGAGAGTTTCTATTCAGTACAAAGTTCCTTCGGCTTTACATTCCGGTCAGAAATACTGCTATTTCGAGGTAAGGGATTGTAAGGAATTTTAAGGGTTGTTATGTTTTTCACGTTTTGTAATTTTTTCGACCTTCAAAATTCTAGAAAAAATTGAAATGATAATTTGATGAGTTTTATTGATTGTGTCCAAAAATGGTAATTTTTGGAGGTATAGATTAGGAGTAATGGATTTTATGAGAAAAGACTATTTTAAAGTAAACCCTTACAACTTCTTGTGGTTAACTCCAAAATTGATGAAATTTTTATTGGGAGTACATCTATATAACATTAGTATATCCTATAAATTTGGAATTTTTGGATAAAAGTACAATTTATGATAAATGTCTAAATATTCGGCAGTTTTGGCCATATGAAAAATAGTAAATGAATTTTAAAAATTCCGAGAAAAATATATGTTCAATATGGGACTATATTTTGCTAAATCCCAGAAAAGAAATATTTTTGGGACTGATTTAGTATTTTTTATGAAAATAGACTAGTTATGAGTAAATAAATTAAATATGTTATGTGAAGTAACAAAATTGAAAAATAGAATTTTATGGATTGGGAATCCTATATATGGTATATGCAGATTTTTGAGGAGGTTGTTGGTTATTGGTGATAAAACCTCATGAGTTTGACATTTTAGTATGATTAAATGCATTAATTAGTAAAGTGTAAATAATTAAAATAAATTGTTTATAAGTTTAAGAAATGATTAAATTATTGTGGTAATATTAATAATATTATATTATGAGATTATTAAGTGATTTATAACATTTGGATTAAGGTGTTATGAAATCATTAATTTATGAATCTTACTCTTGAAATTAAATGAATTTGTTGATCATATTGTTTTTATATATTATCATATATAATATTTTTATAATCTCGGTGATGAAATTTCTCTTTGACTTAAGTGTAAAGATGGGTAGATTATTGGTATGATCGTGACTATGAGTTCTCTTTGGCAAGTAGTGTAAAGATAAATTGTTTACTGGTATGATCATGACCATTGGATTTACAATTGAATATTTTTAGCTTAAGTGTAAAGGTGAATTGATCAACATGATTATAATTATGATTTATATAAATTCTGAAATGATTGTATATTTCTTTGAGATATAAATATCTTTGGCCTGTAAGTGCAAAGATGACATGTTGAATATCTTTGGCCCGTAGTGCAAAGATGTCCTGTTGTTGAATATCTTTGGCCTGTAGTACAAAGATGAACTGTTGATGAATATCTTTGGCCCGTAGTAAAAAGTTGAATATATTAGTATGATTATGAACATGAACTATGATTTGGTATAACCATGATCTTTAATGTTTCAGGTAAAGACATGTGATGAAAATTATCTTCGTCCTGGATGAGAAGAGGAATTTAGAATTACAAATATGATTATGAGTTATTCACATTACTGTGAACAGGATCTGTTGATTAATGTTACAAGGTTAAAGCATTGTTGGTGTACTTTTAACATAGAGAAGATAATAGACTTTATGGTCTATTTGACTCTTCTAATGGATTGCTCGTTCCGCTGCAACTATGGTTGAAAAGTTTTATCATCTACCATATGTTCTAAATCTCTAATTTATTACCGATGAAGGCTATTGATAATTTAATTATCTTTAGTTATGATATTTTTTACTGGGTTAGTTGTGCTCACCCCTTTTGCATCACAATTCCTTTCAGGTAATAAAAGTGTAGCTGGGTCGAGCGGGGATAACAGTGGAATAGTGGGGTGGTCTGAGATTATCAAAGTTTCTCAACACATTATAAAACGACATGACATACAATATATAATTGTATTGAGGATCTAAGATGTGTGTATCGTATATTATACGTCACTTAATAATTAATTTTGGCGAACAACAATAGGGTGAGGTGACCCAACTTTGGAAGGGTATTTTGCCACTATCATGCAAGATGTCTAATGACATACAATCTCGTGTTATCATAAGAAAGGGTTGTGCACATCCACTTGCTGAGTATATCTACGAGCACTACCTATATGATCTTGGAGTTGGGTTGAAACATAATGTTCAATCGCGGACGGTGGAGATAGTTATATGTCAAGAGAAGACTCACCATTGAAAGGAACATGATAGTAACCTTCTCATTTTTATTTGGGGTCTATTGGATCAACCAAGGATAATTCTCTGGACATATGATATCTATCATAACTTAGATTCATGGTCTCCTATGTACGAATGTTTCCTTGAGCACTTCCCAAAGATTTTAATTTCTAGAACAGTTCTAGATTGTACCTTTATGTAAGGTATCACTGCGAGGTGATGTCCATAGTTGGGACATGAGTCACAGTTGGTATTAAAACTCACAGTATATGTGTTGTTGTATTTTGCACGACAATTGTAATAATAAAGTTGTAGTTATTTTCTGTACCATGTATTTGGCGACTCAGAATATGTTGGATGGATTGGACCTATTTTGGGAGCGTCACAATAATAATAATAATAATAATAATAATAATAATAATAATAGTACTAATAATAATAATAATAACAATCATAATAATAATAATAATAATAATAATAATAATAATAATCATAATAATAATAATAATAATTATAATAATAATAGTACTAATAATAACAATAATAATTATTATTATTATTATTATTATTATTATTATTATAACAGTCATAATAATAGTAGTACTAATATTAATATTAATAATAAAAGTAATAGTAATAAGTAATAGTAATAAAATAATAATAATAATAATAATAATAATAATAACAATCATAATCATAATAACAATCATAATCATAATAATAACAATAATAATAATAATAATAATAATAATAATAATAGTACTAATAATAATAATAATAATAATAATAATAATAATAATAATAATAATAGTACTAATAATAACAATAATAACAATAACAGTAATAATAATAATAATAATAATAATAATAATAGTACTAATATTAATAATAATAATAATAAAAGTAATAGTAATATTAATAATAATAATAAAAGTAGTAGTAGTAATAATAATAATAATAATTGTACTAATAATAATACTAATAATATTAATAAAATAACAATAATAATAATAATAATAATAATAAAATAATAATAAAAATAATAATAAAAATAATAATAATTGTAAGACCCCGAATTTTATGAAATAAATTATTCAATTTTTCTTATAATTATTATTTAGAAAATGGTTAAATTGAAAAAAAAAAGTTTAAGTTAAGGATGATATATGTAAAATTTTCAAAATACGCAAGTGGTTATGAAATACTCATTTCTGTTAGGGGTGATAACCGAGCCAAGTAGTTCGGTACTCGACTCGAGATCGGCTCGAAAATATGATCCAAAGTTCGAATTCGAAGTTGATCCGAGTCGAATCTGATCCATACTCGTTTTCTGTTTAATGATACACGAGTCGAACTCGAGCAGACCAGTGTTCGCTCGTATTAAGGTTCGAGTATTTTATTTTTTCTCAAACCATACTCGATACCTGCTCGATGGATCATATTCGAAAATTGGTCTGATCCATGCTAGTAAGCTAAATATGTTATATTTATATCAATCTTTATAATTTATAAAGTGTAGTATGAAATTGTGTAAACTTGTACTTGAATAAATCAATGAATTAAATGTCAATTTATATTAGATTCTTTATAATTTCAATTCATAAATAAAAGTGAAAAAGTTTTATATATAAATATTAATTAAGTAATCAATTTAGTATGTAGTGGTTCATTTTTAAGTGAAATGGTTCATATTCGAAGCTCAATTTGAAAGCTCATGAGTAACTCGCTTTGTAAACGAGTCGAGTACTTACGAACCGAGTAGGTCCGAGTAATGATCTGAGTCGAATCTGACGCGAAAATATAAATCCTTTATCGAATCCGAGTCGAATTCGAGCTCAATTTTTTCGAGTCGAGCCGAATTCGAGCATGAAGGTGTTCGCTTAGATTCGGCTCGTTTGCACCCCTAATTTCTGTCGGGGAATATTCGTTTGGTCGTGAAATATTCTTGTTGTCGGGGAATATTTGTACGATGGCGCAGTCATTTATGGGGCCCATAATAAAGTAACTGTCAGATGAAGAAAACGACAAGTTTGAGTTTTTATAAATAACGGCGTAGTAGTTACCGTTAACACTGTTGGAATACCTGGTGGTTAAAATACAGTAATACGCATGGTTGCACAGTAGAACACGGTATTGCACAGTATTTTTGAATTATTAATTTTTACGTAAGAAGGCACTACTCAATAATTGTTACAGTGATTATTGTTCAATATTTTATTTTATTGATTCAATAATTGCTGCATTGATATTTTATATTATTGTTGTTTTAATAATTATCACTGCACAGTATTTCCCATTATCAGATCAATAATTCATATTATTTGAATAATATTATTAGATAGCATTATTGGCAATGTCTAGAAAGTTCTGTCAAGGAGAGGTTTGGTCACCTAATTGCACGAAAATAAGGAGAAATCCTTATTGGAAAGCCCTCTCTTTCCTAGTAACCACCTGTTTGTCATAATTGTGATTCTGTAATATTTGATGAATGTGTAATATACCTATGAATTGTATACATTCGGGCATAATTTATTGTTGTTCTCAAGTCTTTTAGAATAGTTTTTAAGTGTTTGTGTCTATTCAAGTATGTTTTATGTTGTTTTGTAGGAATTGGGATAAAAGTTACTTGGATCGACATTTGGGGTGGCTGGATTCGCGTTTTCGGCTTGCCATTTATACAGCAGTAACTTCAAAGCCAATTTGAGTATTTCTCCGGACCTTATTTTTTAAACCTTACAGAATGAAAGTTGTAGATCTACTTCTCCTCTTTCCGGATCATCTTGAATAATCGAAAACAGAGTTCAAACGAAGAAGTTATGGCTATTTTTCCAAAGGACGTCGGAGCAGAAAATGTTAGAAAAGAGGCCAGCGTCGGGGCGCCCATTTTTGGCCTATGCCCAGCCCCGAGGCGCTGGGGAGCAGTGTGCTAGCGTCGTGCCCAGCGCTGGGGCGCTAGGGAAGAGGTTGGTTGGGCCTGGACGCGTTTTGGGACGAATTTTGACACTTTTTTGACTCCAAATTAGATTGGGTTTGTTCCTAAGTTAAAAATTAGACTTGTAACCTATAAATACATGATGTAAGGCATAAAATAAAGGGAGATTACATAAATTAGAGTAGATAAAACACTCCATTAGATTAGAATCTAAACCCTAGTTCTTAATTAGCCATTGGAGATTGAAGCAAATTGAAAAACACTGAAGAGCAAGAGCAAGAGGGGAATATCAGATTTGCTGACGACAGATTTTATTCTCTTCTCTTATCATACTTTTATCTTTTAATGTCTATTCAATTGTGAATTCTTGGTTTTAATTCATTAATTATGAACTAACTATTTTATTAAGATTTCAATTGAATCTTTTATGACTATAAATTAGTTATTTGATTTATTCCAATTATTTGTGTCAAAGTGAGTTGTTTATCTTGCCTTATGCTTATTAATAAATTATCTTATCAGTAATTACTTTGTTACTCTAGAAGGAATTGGAAGAGGAATTCTAGGGTTAGAACTGGGCATGATATCATGTGACTTAGTTATTTGCAAAGTGAATAATTAGGTTTGTGAATTGAATGGAAATATATGTTCACCGCATGTAACACATAAGGAATTGGGATTGAAAAGAGTATAATTCAATTGTTTTGCATAGGAATATAGCAAGATTAATCTGGATTAAATAGAAGGCAATTGATCACTTGGAAAAGGACTTTTGGCATTTGAGAATTCTTATTAACAATTCAGTAGGCATAAATATTGGGATAATTGGATAATTGATTTAGAGTTCATAATTGGGGATATTAAAGTCTTAATCCTTATTTATCTGAATTCATTCAAATCTTAGTTTTGTTTATTTGATTTAATTTAGAATAATTTCTTTTAATTGTTAATTTAGTTTTCTTAATTAGAAAAATCATAATTTATAGTTGTTTAAATAAAATTGATTTGGTTAAGAGTTAGCATTTGGTAATTTTTATTAAATAATTCCTCATGGGAACGATACTCTACTTTCACTTTATTACTTGTTGACCGTGTATACTTGCACATATTCATTGATTGCGAAATCGACCAACAAGTTTTTAGCGCCGTTGCCGGGGAATTAATTTAATAATTATTTACCAATATTAATTTCAATCAAATTAGTCGTAATTTAAATATTTTTATTTTTATTTTTCATTCTCTTCCTACATTTCTCTCTTTTTAGGTACCATGAATGACTTTGCGTATCAATGGCCATACACGAACATGACTCAACCAAGGGGAGTGGAGATTGACAGATTCGAGAAACTTTCTGCATTGTCAGCACAGATTGAGACACTTTTGAGGATGTTTTGAAGATTTTGAAGCTCAACGTCGTCAAAGTGTGGTGGTTACTTGTGATTATTGTGCTAGAAATCATATGAGTCATCAATGCGCCATCAGTTTCGAGCCGGTACAGTATAGTGATGATTACCCCAATAATTATGTTTATCCCAACAACTATCATCGTGATTGGGGGAATCACCCAGATTTTTCATGGAGTAACAATCAAGCTCAAGCTCAAGCGCCGAGACAACTAAACACATCCGGATTTCAAAATCAGACTCAACAACCAAAGAGGAAATCAAGTTTGTAAGAAGCCTTGGAAAAATTTATTAAAGCGTTTGACAAAAAAACGAGAAAAAAGACAAAAAATTTTATCAAATAGAGCTAAATATGCAAAGCCTAGGTGCGTCGATCAAGAATCTGGAAAATCAATTGGGGCAGATAGCACATGCGTTGAACAACCGTCCTCAATACACTTGGCTCTATAACATGGATGCCGAGACTGATGGTGAGCTCGAACCAAATCTGCAATCGGATGTGCCAAATGATATAGATGTTGAAAGAGAGGAAAGACTTGGGGACCAAGAAAAGGAGATCGGAGAATATCTAACTTTGAGTACCAACGAAGATGATCCAATTTTATTAGTATCCAATGTGCCTCCTCCACCAAAGTTCTAGAATCCGGGCAGTTTTGCAAAGCCATGCCCAATCGGCAGTCATGTCGTAGGCAAAGCTCTTTGTGACATAAGAGCTAGTACAACTATGGAGTCATGGTGGGTTGAAAAGGAGAAGATAGAGGAAGAGCCCATTGTGTTTGACAAGATTTCATGCCATAATTTGATCACAAACACAATGGGGAAAACACCTAGCACCTAGTGGTTTGCCGTTCTTAATGGGTATCCTATCTACAAAGAGCATGTTATGTGACTTTAATTCAAGGGTTTTTGCTAATGGGAACCTCCCAAAAGAGACATTGCTACTGATGGATGGAGGATTCCTCAATTTTTGAAGGAGAATTGGATAGAGAATTGAAGAAGTCAGGCTGAGACTATAAAACAAGCGCTTATTGGGAGGCAACCCAAGTTTAATTTTTTATTTTTAGTTTTTATTAAGTTTTATATTAGTAGTTTTGAATTTGCATTTATTTAGGATTTAATAAAATTGCTTCTATCATGGTTTTACAGGTTATTCAAGTCAAATTCAAGTGTGGTGCCCAATTTGTTCCATGTGCTTAGCCTATTCTCCAAACTTAGTGGACAGGGAGGAAGATTGTATTATTTTCAGGAAATTCCTCTGCTTTACTTTTTTATATTTCATCCATTGAGGACAATGTCTAGTTTAAGTTTGGGGGCATTTTAGTGTCGTATTGCATATAGTTAGTTATCTGCATAGTAGTTCATTTTTTTATGTGTTAGCATTGTATTTTTTTTTAGGTTGCATATAATACATGGTAGTTATTTGCATATTCATATATGTGTTGCATTAGTATGTGTTCATGTAGTATAATTGCATTTTTTTTTTATTTTTTTGCATGAATCTGTGTGATCGGTTGGTGTGGTCTTAGCTCGGCCTATGATAAGATTGGTATTAAATATTAACTTGAACAGTGTTGATAATTGATGATGAGTTCTAATTTTAATCATGATGATAATCTGAGCCTATCTTAAACTTATATAACCGGTTAGCACTTAAATTTAACTGTTTGAATCCACTTAGTTCAAGGGTTTCATAATTTGTTTCTAAGGGAAAATCTTAGTTAAAATTTAAGAAAATTAGTGAACTGACAGTAAAGATTGGAATGACGTAAAAGCTTGAGTTTGGGGGAATCTATGGGATATATATATTAAAAAAAAGAAAAAAAGAAATGATGAAAAGAAAGAAAAATAGAAAATCCAGAAAAAAAAGAGAATAAACACTGTGGCATGCTTGTCTAGTTTTGTGGCCTTTGTTACTTGAGTAAGTAAGCCCGAGGAGATTGTCTTTACACCTAGCGCCCTAAGGTCTTAATGGCTTGGGAGTCTTTGGTCGAAAGCTCATTAAGGTAGCACAGAAAAGCCTAAGGGAATAAGACATTGCACAGCCATGAGAAAAAAAAATGAATAAAACACGAGAAAGAGCAAAAATACCCTCATGGTTGAATAAAAGTATAAATAAATCTTGTATTTACCCTTAAACTTGGTAATTGCTAAGTTTTAACTGGAGTTGTCATGTTCACAAAAGTAATTGAATTGGAACTGAAATTTTTCTTTTAAGAAGTTTGTTATGTGATTATCTTGAATTGTGGTTGGTTAGAATGGTTAACAAGCACACACGCACAACATGGGTGATGACAGGTTTGGATTAACTAATTGGTTAGAGTTATGGATTTTAACTTGATTGGATATATTGTTTGAGTATCATTGGTATCTTTGAGGCATGTTGTTATATATCATATTGATTTATTACTCG
The DNA here is from genome assembly GCA_020205505.1 of Panax japonicus. Classification (NCBI taxonomy): domain Eukaryota; kingdom Viridiplantae; phylum Streptophyta; class Magnoliopsida; order Apiales; family Araliaceae; genus Panax; species Panax japonicus. The sequence continues at coordinate 23,597,284 of CM035110.1, read as the reverse complement.
GTTCGTAGGTATATTAGGAAGTAGATCATGCATATACATTCATTTGGTTGAGTTATTTTGTTTATTTTTAGTTCTTTTGTATTTTTGCTTGAGGACAAACAATGGTTTAAGTTTGGGGGTATTTGATGAATGGGTAATATACCCATGAATTGGATACATTCGGGCTTAATTTATTGTTGTTCTCAAGTCTTTTAGAATATTTTTTAAGTGTTTGTGTCTATTCAAGAATGTTTTATGTTGTTTTGTAGGAATTGGGACAAAAGTTACTTGAATCGACGTTTGGGGTGGCTGGATTCGCGTTTTCGGCTTGCCATTTATACAGCAGTAACTTCAGAGCCAATTTGAGTATTTCCCCGGACCTTATTTTGAAAACCTTACAAAATGAAAGTTGTAGATCTACTTCTCCTCTTTTCGGATCATCTTGAATAATCGAAATCGGAGTTCAGACGAAGAAGTTATGGCCATTTTCTCAAAGGACGTCGGAGCAAAAAATGTCAGAAAAGGGGCCAGCTCCGGGGCGCCCATTTTTGGCCTATGCCCAGCGCCAGGGCACTAGGAAGCAGTGTGCTAGCATCGTGCCCAGCGCTGGGGCACTGGGAAAGAGGTTGGTTTGGCCTGGACGCGTTTTGGGGCGAATTTTGACACCTTTTTTACTCCAAATTGGATTGGGTTTGTTCCTAAGCTAAAAATTGGACTTGTAACCTATAAATACAAGATGTAAGGCATAAAATTAAGGGAGATTACATAGATTGAACTAGATAAAACACTCCATTAGATTAGAATCTAAACCCTAGTTCTTAATTAGACATTGGAGATTGAAGCAAATTGAAGAACACTGAAGAGCAAGAGCAAGAGGGGAGCATCAGATTTGCTGACAACAGATTCTATTATCTTCTCTTATCACACTTTTATCTTTTAATGTCTATTCAATTGTGGATTCTTGGTTTTAATTCATTAATTATGAACTAACTATTTTATTAAGATTTCAATTGAATCTTCTATGGCTATAAATTAGTTATTTGATTTATTTCAATTATTTGTGTCAAAGTGAGTTGTTTATCTTGCCTTATGCTTATTGATTAATTATCTGATCAGTAATTACCTTGTTACTCTAGAAGGAATTGGAAGAGGAATTCTAGGGTTAGAACTGGGCATGATATCATGTGACTTAGTTATTTGCAAAGTGAATAATTAGGTTTGTGAATTGAATGGAAATATATGTTCACCGCATGTAACACATAAGGAATTGAGATTGAAAAGAGTATAATTCAATTGTTTTGCATAGGAATATAGCAAGATTAATCTGGATTAAATAGAAGGCAATTGATCACTTGGAAAAGGACTTTTGGCATTTGAGAATTCTTATTAACAATTTAGTAGGCATAAATATTGGGATAATTGGATAATTGATTTAGAGTTCATAATTAGGGATATTAAAGTCTTAATCCTTATTTATCTGAATTCATTCAAATCTTAGTTTTGTTTATTTGATTTATTTTAGAATAATTTCTTTTAATTGTTAATTTAGTTTTCTTAATTAGAAAAATCACAATTTACAGTTGTTTAAATAAAATTGATTTGGTTAAGAGTTAGTATTTGGTAATTTTTATTAAATAATTTCTCGTGGGAACGATACTCTACTTTCACTTTATTACTTGTTAACCGTGTATACTTGCACGTATTCATTGATTGCGAAATCGACCAACAATATTATTTGTGAATAATTAATTATTGATTTATATGATAAGGAAATATTTATTTGATGCGGATATAAATGATGGATTTATTTATGTGGTTATAAATGAAGGAATTAATGTTGAGGTGTTTTATCAGTATTTTGTCGGATTGGAGGTATTAGAAGATCAAATCGGTGTTCTTAAAGCTCTATTGCGTGAGTTATAATTTTTAATCCGACCATTGGATCGCTGTGATTTTTGGATATGTTATACATATATAAGTTGAGTATATGTCCACAAATTTTGAACCATTAAAAATGAACGTATGAATTGTTATGAATTTTAAGAGGCGACTAATTCGTAAATTAGGTTTATAAATGATTTTTGTTGGAAAATTCTAGAATGAGTGGGCCCCACCCGTGGTTGGTGAAGAAATGGACTGAATTTTATTTCAAATGTGGTGGGTGGCAATAGTAGCAGGTAAAGCCATCAGGTAGCAGGTCAAGTCTGCTACGGCGTGCTAACATTTTCCTATAAATAGAGGGCTAAGTTAGAATTGAAAATCTTACCAGAAACATAAGTTTTCTCTCTTTCTCTCTTTATATTATCGAGCGTATTCTTGTGAGTATTTTGATACTTTGAGTGTTGCTATACGGTGCAAGTTCCTTCAGCACTATATCTGGTATTCCAGTCAGAAGTACTGCTCTTTTGAGGTAAGGGATATTGTCGTTATTATGTAAGGGATTGTAAGGGATTTTTAAGGGTTATTATGTTTTTCAGTTTCGAACTTTTTCCGAACCTTCAAAAGTTTTGGAAAAATTTGAAATGATAATTTGATGAGTTTCCTGTGTCCAAAAATGGCGATTTTTGGATGTATAGATTAGAAGTTATGAATTTTATGAGAAAAGACTATTTTAAAAGTAAACCCTTATAACTCCTTGTGATTAACTCCAAAATTGGTGAAATTTTTATTGGGAATACATCTATATAACATCAGTGTATTATAAAAATTTTGAAATTTTTGGACAAAAGTACAATTTATGATAAATGTCTAAATATTTGACAGTTTTGGCCATTAGAAAAATAGTAAATAATTTTAAAATTATAAGAAAAATATATGTTCAATATAAGACTATATTCTGCTAAATCCCAGAAAAGAAATATTTTTAGAACTGATTTAGTATTTTTCATGAAAATGGACTAGTTATGAGTAAATGAATTAAATATGTTATGTGAAGTAACAAAATTAAAAAATAGGATTTTATGGCTTGGGAATCCTATATATGGTATATGCAGATTTTTGATGAGGTTGTTGGTTATTGGTGATGAAATCTTATGAGTTTGGCATTTTAGGATGATTAAATGCATTAATTAGTAAAGTGTAAATAATTAAAATAAATTGTTTATATGTTTAAGAAATGTTATTCTTTCAATATCATTATACCGAAATATTGGTATGGATTTTATTGTGGAATTTCTATTTTTTTCATGTCGAGATTACTATTCATGAGTTACTATTCACGAGTTACTTTTCACGGGGTACTATTCACGACAAAATTAGTTTCTTTTTCTGACCAAGTTATTGTTGATTTATGAATCTTACACTTTAAATTAAATCCATGTTTTGATCATATTGTTTTTATTATCATATATAGCATTTTTTATAATCCTTGTGAAGAAATTTCTCTTTGACTTGAGTGTAAAGATGAGTAGATTATTGGTATGATCGTGACTATGGGTTCTCTTTGGCCAGTAGTGCAAAGATGAATTGTTGACTAGTATGATCATGACCATTGAATTTATAATTGAATATCTTTAGCTTAAGTGGAAAGGTGAATTGATCAACATGGTTATGATTATTGTTTAAATAAATTTTGAAATAATTATATATTTCTTTGAGATATTAATATCTTTGGTCCCGTAGTGCAAAGATGACATATTGTTGAATATCTTTGGCCTGTAGTGCAAAGATGATATGTTGCTGAATATCTTTGGCATGTAGTGCAAAGATGAACTGTTAATGAATATCTTTGGCCCGTAGTGCAAAGATGAATTTATTAGTATGATTATGAACAGGAACTGTGATTTGGTATAACCATGATATTTGATGTTTCAGGTAAAGACAGGTGATGAAAATTATCTTCGTCTTGGATGAGAAGAGGAATTTAGAATCACAATTATGATTATGAGTTATTCATATGATTGTTGACAGGAGTTGTTGATTGACGTTACTGGGATAAAATATTGTTGGTGGACTTTTAACATAGAGAAGATAATAGATATTATGGTCTATTTGACTCTTTTAATGGATTGCCCATTCCGCTGCAATTATGGTTGAAAAGTTTTATTATCTACCATATGTTCTAAATCTCTGATTTATTACTGATGAAGGCTATTGATAATTTAATTATCTTTAGTTATGATATTCTTTACTGGGCTAGTTGTGCTCACCCCTTTTGCTTCACAATTCCTTTCAGGTAATAAGAGTGTAGCTGGGTCGAGCGGGGATAACAGGGGAATAGAACGGTGGTCTATAGCTGTTGAGGTTCTCCCTAAATAGTATGGAAATAATTTTATTGAGAACTTTAGATAAGTGTGTCAAATTATATACGTCATTTGATATTTAATTTTGGTGAACCGAATAGGGTGAGGTGAACCCAACTTTGGAAGGGTGTTTTGCCACTATCATACAAGATGTCTAATGACATATATCCTCGTGTGCACATTCACTTGTTGAGTATATCTACGAGCATTACCTATATGATCTTGGAGTTTGGTTGAACATAAAGTTCAATCGTAGACGGTGGAGATAGTAATATGTCAAGACAAGACTCACCATTGAAAGGAACATGATAGTAATCTTCTCGTTTTTCTTTAGGGTCTATTGGATCAACCAAGGATAATTCTTTGGACATATGATATCTATCATAACTTAGATTCATGGCCTTCTATGTACGAAGGTTTCTTTGAGCACGTCCCAAAGATTTTAATTTCTAAAACAGTTCTAGATTGTACCTTTATGTAAGGTATCATTGTGCGGTGTTGTCCATAGTTGGGACATGAGTCACAGTTGGTATTAAAACTCACAGTATGTGTTGTTGTATTTTATACTATAATTGTAGTAATAAAGTTGTAGTTGTTTTCTATACCATGTTTTTGGTGACTCAGAATAGGTTGGATGGATTGATAATATTAATAATAATAATAATAATAATAATAATAATAAAAGTAATAGTAATAATAATAATAATAATAATTATTATAATAATAATAATAATAATAATAATAGTACTAATAATAATAATAATAATAATAATAATAATAGTAAATACAACAATAGTAATAGTAATAATTATAATAATAATAATAACTATATTAGTAATAGTAATAATAATAATAACTATAATAGTAATAATAATAATTATTATAATTATTATTTTTATAATTATTATTTTTATTATTATTGTTTTTTTTATTATTGTCTAATCCTATTTTTATATGTACTTTGAGTATTAATTAAGAATTTGGTATGATTTTAGATATTATAGAAAATTATATTTCGTCCATAATAGTATGTTTTATAAATGAGTAAAATTCGAATAACATATTAGGACACGTTTAAAAGTTCGACTCAACTCGAGCTCGTTTAAATTTGAAGAGAGCTCGAATTCGATAAACTAAAACTCAACTTGACTTGTTCATAACCTTACTCCACGTGTAACGTATTAAAAATTATTCCCTCCATCCCACAAAAGATTCATATTTATCATTTATTTTTATTCTACAAAAAGAGTGCTCTTTTTATAAATAAAAATATAAAATAATATAATATATTAAGTTTATCATTATATTTTAAGAGTATGCTACATATGACAAAAGATAGATTTGAATTAAAAATGACCACGCTTTAAATTATTCTATTTTATCATATAAAATTTCACATTAACTATAATTCAATTTCGTTATAAATTATTCTATTTTATTACATAAAACTTCACGTTAATTATATTTTAATTTCGTCATAAATTTGTCAACATATAAATATTATGTCACTACCAACTAGTAAGCTACTGATTTATAAAAATAAACATATGTCGTAATACATATATGTTCTTAAAATTTATAAATTTTACAAATTATATTTTTTTATGAAATAAATAAAATAAGTTTTTGCCTAAAATAAATTGACCGCGAAAATATCCCTCTCCATTATTTTCACGCCCATTCTCTCCCTAAATTTTCACTCCCTCAGTTTAGAAAATACAATCGAGCCCTATATCCCTCAATCGCCCTATCATCTGGTCCACCGAAACCCTCTCCAAAATCTCCACCCTCGTCGGCCACTCCGAAGGCATCAACGACCTCGCCTGGTCCTCCGCCTCCCACTATATCTACTCCGCCTCCGACGACAAAACCCTCCGTATCTGGGACGCATTCACCTCCGAGTGCGTTAAAATCCTACGCGGCCACACCAATTTCATTTTCTTCGTCATCCAAGCGCACTCGATGCCGGTTACTTCCGTCCACTTCAATCGAGATGGATCGCTGATTGTTTTCGGCAGTCACGATGGGTCTTGTAAAATTTGGTATGCGGCTTTGGGCGCCTCCTTGAAGACTCTTATTGATGATAAGGTTCCGGCCATTTCATTTGCCAAATTCTCGAGGGAAATACCTGATGCAAGTGGGTAAGTCTGTCATTCTTGTTCAATTTTTTGTATTGACTCTATTTGTTTGATAAAAAGTTCTGTTTGTCTGTTAGTATTTCCATCCTAATTTCCTCATAATTGAAGCTAGACCATCAGAAATTGAGCGAAATTAGAGTATTCTTGATAGACTCCACGGCACGCTTGCGTGAGGTGGTCGTCGCCCGGACCGTTTCTAGCACAGTTGTTGGGTGAATTGCTTGCAACACCTTAACCCCTCGTCTATACTTTAGACGGTAATCTTGGTACAATTGCTCGCGTTTGGAAATATGCGTTGAATGGACACCAACGACACCTTGACCCCTCGCTTATATTGAAGCGGTAATCTCGGTACAATCGACGATTGATGCGGTAGAAGACGCCACACACAACTATGAATTATTGTATGATAAGTCAAAATTGAATCTCAAAGAAAAAAAAAATAAGAAACTACTAATTTCTTAGGAATTCTTCAAAGAACCAAAAGTAGAGAATAAACTCACAAATATATTGAATAATAATAATGTATTTGATTACATAACTTGGACCTCTATTTATACTACTCAAAACAATCCAAATCCTAATAGAAATAAACTATAACCCTAATAGAAGTCAATTTGACAAAGAATTCTAATTAAAAAAACATATCCTAATTACAATAGAATCCTAAAAATCAAAAATCTGCAATTGTTGTATACAAGAATTCTTGCCGCATGGGATTTCTTTAATGACCGAACTCCTTTTTTTTTTCCCGCATAAGTCAGACTAGCATAATAAGCTTCATGAATAAAAAATGAGAAAGGCCCACGTGATGCTGACATGATATGTTAAGCCCACTTGATTTTTTTTCCATGATACTGCATATGTTAATTCTAATAACTTGAAACAAAAGTGCGGCCCACATGATTGAATAACCTCTTTTGCATGTAAAATATGTAAGATTAAAATTGGGCTTGAATTAAATTGACCCAAATTTGTATCTCATGCTCATTAGCCTCTTCTTTGGATTTTCTCGCGTTAACTTCAGCCCAAACATCTTGGATCAACCCATTGAGACCTTGTTTAAACCTCTTTGTTCTAGCCTTGCTTGATCCCCACGTCCCTTTAGTCTTGTTTGAATCCACGCATGTCATGTCCTCATCATTCCTCTCCTCTTGAAAAGGATTTGTCCTCAAATCGTCACCTTCATTAAACGGACTTAGATCAGTAACGTTAAATGTGGCACTAACATTATACTCACCTGGAAAATCCAGTTTATATGCATTGTCATTGATACGCTCGAGAACTTGAAATGGACAATCTCCCCTCGGAAGCAATTTCGAACGTCTTTGAACGGGAAATCTTTCTTTCCGCATATGTAACCACACCCAATCTCCGGGCTCAAAGATCACTTGATATCTTCCCTTGTTCGCGTGCTTAATGTACTGTTCCGTCCTCCGTTCAATGTTTAGTTTGGCTCTTTCATGAATCTGCTTAACAAGATCAGCCTTTTTCTTTCCATCTATGTTAGTATATTCAGAAACAAGTAACGGTGATAAATCCAACGGTGTCAAAGGATTAAAACCATATACAATTTCAAATGGAGAAAAATTAGTAGCAGAATGAACCGAACGGTTATATGCAAACTCAACATGTGGTAAACATTCTTCCCATTGCTTGATATTCTTTTTAATGATAGCCCGTAACAATTCCGACAAAGTCCTATTTACTACTTCAGTTTGACCGTCAGTTTGTGGATGACAAGTAGTAGAAAATAACAGTTTAGTACCCAATTTACACCACAAGGTCTTCCAAAAGTAACTTAAGAACTTTGTATCTCTATCAGAAACAATAGTTTTAGGCATACCATGCAAACGCACAATCTCCCTAAAGAATAAATCAGCAACATGAGATGCATCATCAGTTTTATGACATGGAATAAAATGTGCCATTTTTGAAAATCTATCCACGACCACAAATATCGAATCATAACCATGCTTAGACCTAGGTAAACCCAACACAAAGTCCATAGAAAGATCAATCCAAGGTTCATTAGGAATAGACAATGGTGTATACAATTCATGGGGTTGAACACGAGATTTAGCTTGGCGACAAGTAATACATCTATCACATATTCTTTCCACATCTCGTTTCATATGAGGCCAATAAAAATGTTCTTTTAAAACAGCAAAAGTTTTATCAACACCAAAATGTCCCATTAAACCGCCCCAATGTGATTCCCTAACCAACAACTCACGCAAAGAACATATAGGAATACAGAGTTTATTTTCTCGAAACAAGAATCCATCAATTCTACAGTATTTACCCACAACATTCTTTTCACAAGTTTTAAACTCTTCACCAAAATCAAGGTCATTATCATATAACTCTTTAATTCGTTCAAACCCAAGCAATTTCGTATCAAGAGTGTTTAATAAAACATACATGCGAGACAAAGCATCAGCAACGACGTTCTCCTTACCTTGCTTATATCGAATAACATATGGAAATGTCTCGATAAATTCCATCCATCGTGCATGTCTTTTGTTCAACTTGTGCTGACCCTTCAAATACTTCAATGATTCATGATCGGTGTGGATCACAAACTCCTTAGGCCACAAGTAATGTTGCCATGTCTCCAAAGCTCTAACCAAAGCGTACATCCCTTTGTCATATGTAGGATAGTTCAAAGCTGCCCCACTCAATTTTTCACTGAAATACGCCACTGGTTTCCCTTCTTGCATCAACACAGCTCCAATCCCTAAACCTGAAGCATCACACTCAATCTCAAAAGTTTTAGCAAAGTTAGGCAAAATAAGTAAAGGAGCATTTGTCAATTTATCCTTAATCAAATTAAATGCTTTTTCCTGTTCATCACCCCACTTAAAGCCCACACTTTTCTTGATGACCTCAGTCAATGGTGCTGTAATATCACTGAAATTTCAAACAAAACGTCGGTAGAAACTTGCGAGTCCATGAAAGCTTCGTACTTGACTCATATTGGTTGGACTCGGCCAATCTCGGATCGCACGTACTTTTGCCGCATCAACTTGGACTCCCTGTGAACTCACAACAAAGCCAAGAAAAACAATTCTATTCGAACAAAACGTGCATTTTTCCATGTTAGCAAATAACTTTTCTTTCCTAAGTACATCTAAAACAGATTTTAAATGCAATGCATGATCTTCCAAGTTTTTGCTATAAATCAAGATATCATCAAAATAAACTATGACAAATTTTCCAATGAATGGACGCAAAACATGGTTCATTAATCTCATAAAAGTGCTGGGTGCATTAGTTAAACCAAAAGGTAATACCAACCACTCATAAAGACCATATTTAGTTTTAAACGCTGTTTTCCATTCATCACCCTCTTGCATTCTAATTTGATGATAACCACTTTTTAAATCAATTTTTGAAAATATGCAAGACCCATGTAATTCATCTAACATGTCATCTAAACGAGGAATGGGATGTCGATATTTTATTGTAATGTTATTTACCGCACGACAATCGATGCACATCCTCCATTTTCCATCCTTTTTCGGCACTAGAATCACCGGAACTGCACACGGGCTCATACTTTCTCTCACGAATCCTTTTTCCATCAGTTCGTCAACTTGCCTTTGTAACTCCTTCGTCTCCTCAGGATTACTCCGATAAGCTGGGCGGTTTGGAATCGTTGCACCGGGAACCAAATTAATTTGATGTTCAATTCCCCGAATAGGTGGTAGTCCATTAGGAAGCTCTTTGGGAAATACATCTTTGAATTCCTGTAAGAGAGATGAAACAACACTAGGCAAAGAATCATTAGCGTTAGTATTCAGAAGCGCCTCTTTATACCGAAGTAAAATCATTGGCTGTTTAGAAATCAAAGCTCTTCTCACATCACTCTTTTTTGCCAGTATATTTCTTTTTCTCTTTTTCTTTTTCTCTCTTTTTTTCTTCTTGATTTTTCTTTTCTTCACTCTCTTTTCTTTGTACATAATCTTTCTGCAAATGAATTTGATCTTCATATACTTGTTGTGGTGATAAAGGACGCAAAGAGATCTTCTTGTCATGAACGAATGAATATACGTTGGTAAACCCGTCATGTTGAACCCTCCTATCAAATTGCCATGGTCTACCCAACAATATATGTCCTGCCTGCATAGGCACCACATCACACAATACCTTGTCAACATACCGACCAATAGTAAATGGAACCAAGACTTGTTTGGTTACTTTAATGTCTGTATTATCATTATGCCACTGCAAATGATACGGCTGTGGATGTTTGGTAGTAGATAACCCTAATTTCTCCACCATCGTAGTGCTTGCCACATTTGTACAGCTGCCTCCATCTATGACTACACAACAAATTTTTCCATTCACAAGACATAGAGTATGGAATAAATTTTCTCGCTGTTCACTACTCTCTTCCTTAACCTGCGTATTAAGTGCTCTTCTTGTAACTAGAATTTCATCATGTATCGCATCCTCCCCTATCTCCTCTAATGGTGGCATAGAATCAGTGTCGCTCTCTTCCCCCTCGGTCTCCACATCTCCATTGTCAAGTAACAACATTTTCCTCTGATTTGGACATTGGCTAGAAATATGTCCCCTGCCTTGACACTTGAAGCATACAATATCCCGATTACTACCAAAAGAAGGTTGCTCATTTTTACCTTGTATCTCTCGGCTAGTTGATCCTTGTTTAGGTTCCACCTTTGGTTTGATCGCAAATGTCCTTTCCTCTCGTTTTACCAAATTAGGTCTCCATGATGAACTAGCATTAGATTGTCCTCGTTGTCCTCCTCTCCTCTTGAGTTGTTTCTCTATCTTGGTAGTCATATGGACCAATTCTTCTAACTCTAAATAATGTTGCCGTTCAACCAAGTCTGCAATCTCCCAGTTTAGTCCTGCCGAGAACCTAGCCATCGCTGTTTCATTATCCTCAATCACATTAGCCCGATCCTTCAACATCTCCATCTCCCTGTAATATTCATCCACACTTCGACTCCCTTGTTTAAGAGTTTGTAAACTACGAATGATCTCCCGTTGATAGTATGCTGGTATAAACCTCTTTTTCATGATAGCTTTCATCTCCGCCCAAGTTGTAATCGGCCGCTCTTCACACCTTTTCCGATTAGCTGTCAACTGATCCCACCATATCAATGCATATCCAGAAAATTCTATAATGGCCAGTTTGACTTTCTTAAGGTCGGAATAATTGTGACAGTCAAAGATTCGCTCCATCTTGGTTACCCAATCCAAATAGGCCTCAGGATCACCCGTGCCTTGGAAAGCTGGAATCTTCATTTTTATGCTATCCAAATTGCCATCTTCTCTGTACCGACCTCCTCTTTCCCTAGTACCTCGGTGTCTTTGATGTGAAAAATTAGATTCACGATCTTCCGCTGCACTGCTGTCCTCATCGTAAGGGTCTTCCTTTCTTGCGTCAGTTTGTTGTTCCCTCTTCTTGTTATGCATCCCATTAGTGTTGTGGGATAGCTCCGTCATAGACACTCTCATCTCTTCTAATTGTTCTTGCATTTGCTCCATAGTCTTTCTCAATCTTCGATCCCATTCTTTATGCATGGCTTCTATCTGGAATTTCAATTCAGCTGTTGAGGGTTGTTCCTCATAAGTTCCTTTATCTTTCGAGCTAGACATATTTCCTGCAAAATAAGGGTTAGTAGAAAATAATTTTCTCACCACTCCCTTACGTATTTCGCTCGAATCAATGGTGCACTCGTGTATACTCTCAATAAATTGGCTTTTACCCTCGATTAATCTCACCACTAAGCCTTTTACCTCAAATATTCTCTCTAATAGGTTCTTATTGAATTCCCTAGCAAAATTCTTGGTTTTACTAATCAATCCAAAATTACTTATCACGAAACAAAATTATAGAGGGTGTAACTATCAGAATATCACAAAATCACTGATCGATTGCCTTGTACTCCTCTTGTATACTTCAGATTTGTAAATTGTAGTTCCGTTTCAGAATTGATGATGATGGAACGATATGAACTCTTCTTTGGAATTTGATGATTTGATGGTGTGCTACAAGTTTGGTTAGCACAAATAAAATATGATATATTTTTCTTTTTTTTCTTTTTAATATTATTATTATTTTTATTTTTATTTTTTTTATTTTTTTTTTGCAATATATATTTCGGCAGAAAATTAAAAATAGGTAACTCGCTAGAAGAAGGCTTGGCTTTGATACCAAATGATAGACTCCACGGCACGCTTGCGTGAGGTGGTCGTCGCCCGGACCGTTTCTAGCACAGTTGTTGGGTGAATTGCTTGCAACACCTTAACCCCTCGTCTATACTTTAGACGGTAATTTTGGTACTATTGCTCGCGTTTGGAAATATGCGTTGAATGAACACCAACGACACCTTGACCCCTCGCTTATATTGAAGCGGTAATCTCGGTACAATCGACGATTGATGCGGTAGAAGACGCCACACACAACTATGAATTGTTGTATGATAAGTCAAAATTGAATCTCAAAGAAAAAAAAAACTAAGAAACTACTAATTTCTTAGGAATTCTTCAAAGAACCAAAAGTAGAGAATAAACTCACAAATATATTGAATAATAATAATGTATTTGATTACATAACTTGGACCTCTATTTATATTACTCAAAACAATCCAAATCCTAATAAAAATAAACTATAACCCTAATAGAAGTCAATTTGACAAAGAATTCTAATTAAAAAAAACATATCCTAATTACAATAGAATCCTAAAAATCAAAAATCTGCAATTGTTGTATACAAGAATTCTTGCCGCATGGGATTTCTTTAATGACCGAACTCCTTTTTTTTCCCCGCATAAGTCAGACTAGCATAATAAGCTTCATGAATAAAAAATGAGAAAGGCCCACGTGATGCTGACATGATATGTTAAGCCCACTTGATTTTTTTTCCATGATACTGCATATGTTAATTCTAATAACTTGAAACAAAAGTGCGGCCCACATGATTGAATAACCTCTTTTGCATGTAAAATATGTAAGATTAAAATTGGGCTTGAATTAAATTGACCCAAATTTGTATCTCATGCTCATTAGCCTCTTCTTTGGATTTTCTCGCGTTAACTTCAGCCCAAACATCTTGGATCAACCCATTGAGACCTTGTTTAAACCTCTTTGTTCTAGCCTTGCTTGATCCCCACGTCCCTTTAGTCTTGTTTGAATCCACGCATGTCATGTCCTCATCAATTCTGATTTACAGTTAATTATTTCTTTGCCCATAACTGATGCTTGTTGCACATCCCCCTTTCACCTGAACAGATTACAAATCTTGAATCTCAATTTCCAGAACTGAGTTTGTACAAGAGCTGTGATCTAATGCCTTCCAGTTGAATTTCTATAGCTTGGTATGCATTTGTCATGCTGATCTGCAGCATACTTCGTATTTTGGTTAAGTTTTTCATGACTAGTATAGTATTTGTATAATCAATTTCATTTCATTTATTAAATGAATTTTGTTGCAGGTACCCAATATATAGAATACCTGTGGGTTCAACACTAAAGGATCTGGATGCATCTTTCTTAACAATCTATTCCTTGTCCACCTACAATAGAAGTACATCTCTCTCTCTCTCTCTGTGTGTGTATGTGTGTCTGTTCATATATTAAAGCCATCGCCTTTCATTGTGCAACTAATTTGTGGTGATCTTTTGTGACTGGTACAGACAGTTGTCAACCACAGTTTCAAGGTGTGAGTGGTGGTCTAAAGGTCAATGGTGTGAGTGGTGCATCTTCAAAAATTTCTCTACCAGTCATTGGCCTTGCTTCATACAAGTACAAAGGTTCAATTATGACTCCCTGCGGGCCTCAGGAATGCGAGCAGGAGAACTCACTCTTGCAATCTGTGAACAATTGGCTTCAGGGTTTGAAGGTTGTTCTCCCTGATTTCCAGTTTTTTCGCTCTCATTATTCAACATGGAGATGATGATGATGATACTTGGAAGCTTTCTTATGTGGCATAATTTGTAAGTATATGCTAAATATAGAGAATCAGAAACTGAAAGCTATATTATGTGGCATAATTTATAAATATATGCTAAATATAGAGAATCAGAAACTGAAAGCTATCTGGTGCTATTGTTTAGTCTTTTAGTTATCTTTCCAGGTAATTCTATTTAGTCTATTCACAAAAGCAGAAAACTTAAAAACTAACACATTTATTGTTTGGATTCTCCAGTTGTTTGGTCTTGGTGTGGCCAATATCTTTGGTTCATTTTTTTAAGCATACCCCACAACAGGTGAGTCTGTGGTCATGCAAGAATAAGTTTTAAAAATTTGTACTTAAACACAGGCAGACTTCATATATAATGCTCTGTGCATCATGACCCTCTATGCTGAATACTTGAAATGCATTTAAATAACAGTTATTCTTTGAATGTGTCATGTAGGCTCCTTTTCTAGGTCAGCTGTAAATTATGAAAGCGGAGCAAAAACTGGCTTATCTGGAATTGTGATGGGGATCATAATGTGTTGTGCACTTTTATTTATGACTCCAATATTTGAATACATACCCCAGGTATGGTTCTCTGGTGACACATGATTATCCTCTTTAAAAACACAACGGCTGCTGTTATTGGCCTGCTTTGGAAAGCATATGCTGCAGTGTCTAATTGCCCAGATAATTTCAAAATCTAAGTTCCACCGCAAGCTTGTCTTGTTTGTTCCGATATTTATTTTTTAATTTTCAATGAAGATGTGAAGTTTAGATTAGATGGTACCTAATTTCCTATGCAATTATAGGTTAATTTCAATTATCATAAACCTCTTTGTCTCGTATAATTTTATGTGTAACCTGGCATAGTTTTTATAATGTAGGCAGGAAATTCGGACACCAACAAGCTCTATGACTTCAGTTCCAAAGCCATTAAAGTTTTTGCGTCCTCATTATGGAACTCTAAAGGCACATTATGAAACACTGACAGCTTCATATATAAAGGTATCTTATTTTGTTGGACGTTGATATTTTTGTTCTTTTTTCGAAAAGGTTAAGCTTGGTTGGACTTTAATATTACTTCATATACAAACAACTGTTTCGGGTTGCCCACTTTGCATAGTAGCTACAGGCTCCTTGAGATGATATAATCAAAAAGCTATTTTACAGATTCCGAATTGAAATCGAAATGGGATTCTCTGTAGCAACCCTCATCATCACAATTGTGGGCGTAATTGCAAGTCTTTCAGCCAGAATCTGCTTCAACAAAGGCCCCTCTGCCAATCTGTATGCATAGTTTCTTTAATGAACATCTTACTGTTGTCTACTTTTGTTAAATTGATTGATCTATGTGAGAATTAACTAGATTATAATCGTTTGGATTATTTTTTCTTGAAAATGGGTCTCATTTTGTTAGGAAAAGTGATTTACTTGTTTATAAGTAGGTAAATCCGCAGACAGCAGATGCATACTCATTTTCTGGTTTTGCATAACTTGTTCCTCAGATTTAAAATTATGATTGATTATTCATATTTGTCCTCCGTTGGCTGATTATTCATATTCCATATTTGTCCACAGACAGTAAATTGATTATTCATATTCTTATATTCGAGTCATAGGCTGGTGTCCTGCTCCTACTGATTTCAGTTCAAGGTTTATCCATCTTTACTAAACCATATGCTATTAAATTTTGTTCTATGATATGATACTATATGATCTTTTTTTCTAATTGGTTAGCCCCTATGTTCCTAATAGATCTTTTGCAGTTATTTGCAGAGTACACAACATAAATTTTAAAAGAGAAATTTAAAATAAATAAATATGTTGGAAATGCCACATATGGTTGGTGTCAGCACATGGAGTATAATTTAATGCTAGTGTCTTTGACAAGAATTGTTTATATTACAGCTGCTTCTGATAAGCATACTATTACTAACTTTGTTGTGGTGCTACTTTTCAAACTAATATTTTGTGAGCTGTGCAAGGACCTTTAATATTAAATCTACCATGCACCTACCATTAATATTTTTTATACCACATGATAAACTATAAAGTTGTATATAAAGGAACATGTGAAACATCACACGGAACAAACTTTCCCATACTATAATTTTGATGGTTTGTTCTTTGCATCAATGGACAGGAACAACCTTTGCATCAGGAACATCAAGTACTCTGGGGAACATCAGTTATTATGGGTGTTGCAGCATCTGGTCAAGAGATCTCCACTCGTCCATTCCAGTTGGTGACTGATCGTGTTTGGAAAGGAACTGTGGTAGCTTTAGATGTTTAATTCTAAAGATAATGAATGATTATGTAGTGGATGATTTTATTAAGTTAATAATATTTTAGTTTTTTATATTTTTTTCCATTATTTGCTATTGGGACATTGAGCCAGCTAGGTACACAAAAAAGAATGTCAAATTTTGATCTGACAACAATATAATTCGTTACCAAAGCATTGAACAAGTTTTAATATAGCAACAATTTTTTATACATTTAGCAATAAATTTTCGTTGCTAATGGCATTAAAAATATAATATTTGGTAACGAAAAATTAACTTAATAACAATGGAGAGGATATTGTTGCTAATACTAACATAAAAGGCAATATTTTTTATCGTTGCAAATTATATCAACTTTCGTTGCATATATAAAGAAATGACGACATATAATGTTGTTGCTAATCGACGACTTTCGTTGCTATTGAAAAATAATCAGCAACAAACATTTTCGTTGTTGATTCACTATAATGTCGTTGCCAAATAATATAATCAGCAACAAAAATCGTTGCTAAAAAGTTTACCCACAACGAAAGCAAGCTTAGGTAACAATTTTCATAATTTACTGCAACGAAAAATGGCGTTGCAAAATGGTGTCAATTGCAACGAAAATGCATGGTCGTTGAAAAAAAGAGAGTTCATTTCGTTGTCAATTAGCAGGCTTTTGCAACGAAATTGGATTTTTAGCAACAAAATTTTAATTATTTTGCAACAATACATTTTGTTGCTAAAGGATCGATGTCTCTGTACGAAAGCTAAATTTCGTTGAAAAATGTATTACTTTTGGCAACAAAAAAAAAAGTTCGTTGCGGAACAATTAGCAACGCTTATTGCGCAACGAAAGACGCAACAACATTAAAGTCGTTGCTAAAACTCTTTTGCAACAAAATTTGGCACCTTTAGCAACAAAAATTGGTTGTTGCTGACGCCCTATTTTTTTGTAGTGATATCCGACGGGGGTAATGGCGACGGCTATGCCGTCACCAATGACATATAGCGACAGACATGGGTAAAAGATCATTGCCGACGGCGATAAAGGCATTGCCGACGGTCATGCCGTTGGTAATGAGTTTTTCCCTCAAAACATTTATGGGGTCTTTGCCGACGGCCTTGCCGTTGGTATAGCCGTCGGTATTGACATTATGTCGTCGCCAATGCCTCCCGTCGGGAATGACAATGATGCCGACGGCTGGCGACGGGAGCCAGGGGTGATGACCTGTGGGGCGACGGTTGTGCCAACGGTATTGCCCGTCGCTAATGATCTCAATGCTGACAGCACTATAGTTATAGACGAAGGCAGTGCCCGTCGGCAATGACTGATTTTCTTGTAGTGATTGAAATATAATTAATATTTTATAATAAATGTCATTAATCACATAACATAATTACTAGACAGATTTTAAAGTCTCATTTGACTTCAAAACTAGGGTTTACCAGTAATACTAGGGTTTTATCAGATTATAATAAAACTGTTCTCCAGATTAACCTTACACACATAACGTACATATTTATAGCACTGAAATATACTTAATATAATATTATTATTCTCTTTCCTTATTCCAAAATCAGAATTAGGGTTTGGATTCCATATCTGATTTATCTTGCATATATACCTTTAATAATTAAGTTAAAACAATTAACTTAATTAATATAAATTAAATTCATATAATAAAATAAAACAATTATTATAATAATTCTAATAATTATTTCATATATTATTTAAATAATATATAATCATATTTTCATGGAAAATAAATAATAAATTCATTTCCACTATAAAATTAATTATTATAAGAATATACTTTATAATGATCAATAATTCTTAAAAATTATTTGCAATAGTTAATGTAAAAAATAAATTTTATTACATATATATATATACACACACACATTACCTAGCACATACTTCCAACTTTATAAATAAAATAAAATAAAATTTATACGCAAAATTTTTGATTTAATTATATAGAATATATCGGGTTATTACAGGTTTTGCATGATTTTCATGGCAGTGATTTAACTCGATTTGATGTTAAGTTGGAAAAATTACTCTTTTTCCCTCCCGAGTTAGTTCTGGGCTTGACGTAGCGGCATCTGTCCTCCTTGGGGTTATCTCCAAGGTTTGACTACTAGTGATTCCTGTCTGTATTCATGGTTATTTCTGAAGTTGATTTGATGATTTTTCGGGGTTGTCGTCGGGATTTGATTTGATCTCCCGGGGTTTGTCTTAATCTTCTAGGGTTGTCACCGGTGTTTGATTGCTGCCAAATTTTTTTTTCCTTACGGTTGATCTCCAAGGTTAATTTAATGTTCCACAGCGATGTCTCCGTGGTTAGATTTGATGTTGTGGTCCTCCAGGGTTATCTCTAGAGTGTGAAAAAGACGTTTTTTCCCTCCTCCATAGTTAGTAACAGAAAAACAAAATTTCGAGTGTCTACAATATTATTAAATGAGTAATAATATTAAAGTATGGTTAAAATATTATTAAATAATTAATAATATTAGTAAATGATTTGAATATTATTAAATGATTAATAATATTAGATAATGAGTTGAATATTATTAAATGTTTAATAATATTAGTAAAGGATTAAAATATATATTACTAAAGGATTAATAATATTATTAAGGGATTATAATATTATTAAATAATTAATAATATTAGTAAGTGGTTAAAATATTATTAAAGAGTTAATATTATTTGTAAACGATTAAGATATTATGAAGTGACTATTAAGAAGTGAATAAAATATTATTAAGTGATTATTAATATTAGACATGAGTTTAAAGATGTTGTTTAAGTGATAAGTACTATTATCAAAGGACGATAATATTATTGATGGGTTAAGGTGTTTTCTAATATTTGATTATGCGTTTAAATGTTAGATGATATATTTATAAAGTAGTAGTATTATTGTGATAACCCAGGATTTCGAATAATCCAAAATTTGCGAATAATTTTTTTTTTTTTATTAATTATCGATTTTGTGACAAGTTTCTGTGATACGTATATCGAGAAGGTCAATTTATGTATTGACTAATAAAATTAGAGTAGAGTTGTGCTTAACGGAGAATAAAAACCCTAACCCTAATTTTTGAACGGGATTCGATAGAAAATATAATTAAAATAATTATATTAATACGTATGTGTTTGAACGGTATAGAATTTTTGATCAATAATTGATCGGATAGGTTTTAATATTATTAAACCCTGATAAGAGATTAGAAACCCTAATCTTAGGATTAGAAACCCTAATATACTGTTAAAAACCCTAATTGTACGCCGGAAAACCCTAATTTAAAATTTGGGATTTTCTAAACCCTAATTAGGCAACCCTAATTTTTATTAGCATGCCTAAAATATTCATTAAACTTAAATATGGTTAGAAATCTCTAATTATATTTTTGTATAGTAAATTTCTATTTTAGAAACCCTAATTTTAGTTTAGAAAATTTATTTTTCTAATTAAACCCTAAATTTGCAAATTGTGGGAACTAAAATTTTTGATACCTAAAGAGTTCAAAACCTAAACCCTAGATTATCCAAACCCTAAACCCTAAGGGTTTCATCTAATGCAAAAATCTAGAAAAAATTGGAAAGGACATAAATGCCCTTTTAGTGTGATATTTTAGTAACTTGCAAATCTTACTAAATCCTTGGTGGTTCAACAACCCTAAGCCTAAACCTAGCTAGCATTTGACAAAAAGCTCCAGCAAATCAGTCTAATTGACCAGCAATCTCAGCAAACATCAACCATGCAATGAATCAAGCAACATATAAATAGATTTAGAGAGAGAAATTGCTCAAAACTTAGCCAATTTCATTTTTGCTCCTACCAACTCCTACTCTCTCTCAAACCCACGAAATATATTGCTAGATCAGTTCTAAAATACAGCCCCACGTTGATCATAACAGAATCAAAAGGGCAGAAACGAAAATCAAGCTCAAAAGTGGTAAAAATCTCTAATTTTTGAAATTCTTCAATTCCTTGTTAAATGTTGCAATTGATTGTTGAAAGTAGTGTTAATAGGTGTCAATTGATGTTCTGGGTTGTTAAATCCATGACCCATAACATCAAAGTGCACGAATTTAAAGTTTTTCAAAATCTAAAAATCTGGAAATCTGTGATTTACAGTCAAATGTCGAGGCTTATAGATCCGTGTGTGTTACGTGTTTTTGATGTCTAAAACTTGTAACATGTAGGCTGATATGTGTTATTTAAGTTGCAAAAAGAATAAGACCTAAATCTATTATAGATCGCAAGATATTCAAGGTCAAACATCGTTGACCGATCTGCTGAAACTGCGAACCCAGAAACGTAAGAACAGTGGTTCGTGTTCAAGTTTGACCGAATATAGCTAGCTCCCGTCTTGATGTTTTTGTGTTATTATGCTTTCTAGTTGTAGTACTACATTTTGTCTACAGCCTGGAGTTGATAGATCACATAAATCATGGCCAGAACATTGTTTAAATCGAACTTAAAAGTGACCACTCGAGTCTGTTTTTGCCCAGAAAATGTTTGGCATCAACTTTGGAGGCTTTGATCTCCTTGTTGTGATGATGTTTAACCAAAGTGTTGGTTGGATGTTGTAGTATGACATATTGTCTACACGACCAAATTTTTAGATAGTGATCATGCTCAGATCGTGAGTTATAGCCGGTCAAATCATGCACCTTGCAGCTGCCGGAAAAATCTGGGTTTGCTCAAGAACACCTATAGCGACAGATAGTGTCGCTATAGGCCTTTAGCGACGGATTTCTTTATTTATTTTCTGAATATTTCGGAAATTAATAAAAAAATAGAAATAAATTCTAAAAATTACCAAAAATGATTTTAAAAATTATTTTAAATTATGAAAAATAATTTTTGACCCATTGGAATATTTTTCTTTAATATTTATAATTATTTAAATATTAGAGGTATTTAATTTATTTAATTAGTGTATTAAATAAATTAGAGAAAAATGAATTAATATTATGAAAAATCATTTTAAATAAGAATAATGTATTTAAAAATATTTTTAGTTATAAAAAGTAACTTTTAATATTTTTGGAGAATTTTTATTAAAAATTTAATATTAATGATATAATATTTATTTGATTATTAAATTAAATAAATAAGATGAAAATGATTTAAATGATTTAAAAATCATTTTAATTGAAAATAAAGTATTAAAAAAAATATTTTAAATTATAAAAGATAATTTTCAATATTTTTGGAGAATTCTCATTAATAAATTAATATTAATGATATTTGATTTATTTAATTATTATATTAAATAAATGAATTAAAAATGATTTTATTGATTTAAAAATCATTTAAAAATGAGAAAAATGATTTAAAAATATTTTAAGTTATAAATTATGACTTTTAATATTTGGATAATAATTTCATTAATATTTATATATTAATGGTGATGATTTAAAAATGATTTTAATTATTTTAAAAATCATTTAAGTAGAATATTATTGATTTAAAATATTTGTTTTAGTTATTAATAATAACTTGAATATTTTGAAAAGTATGTTATTAATATTTTGATATTATTAAATATTAATAATGATACGATTAATTGATAATTTAATCATTTAAAAATAATTCTGATATTTGAAAAATTATTATAAATTATTATAATTGCTTGATAATTATTAAAAGCTTCTGAAAAATATTATTAATGATAATTGACTTATCTAAAATAATATTGAAGCTTAGAGACCAAGTTTAATTGGCAATCAATGTGTTAATTGTCGGATAAGGGTGACCAGAACACCGAGATTGGACCGAAATCCAACCAGACCAAAATAGTTAGACGTGATAAGTGTTTATATAGGTTATAAACACTAATGTGGCTATGTGGTAATGTGCCTAGGAGAAGTTTGACTGTAAAGTACAGTGTTATATGTTATAAATGATTGTGCTAATTGTTAGACCGATATTGTTGAATATAGGTCTTATGAACGCAGTTAATTACATTGTGTAGCCGTAATCAACGAGGAAGGCAAGTTTCCTAACTCAACCTTGAGTTATATTTCATTCAATTATTATAGTGGTTAATTATTGCTAATTATACCACATCCAGGGAATTTATTGTTGATTATTCGCAGTTAGTGCATACTTAATAATGCAAATTGAATTACTGATTCAGAAATATATATTCGTAGAATTACTGTTGTTAAATACTCAAATCTGTAGAAGTTAGAATTGACAGTACAGATAATTCCTGTTTATTGTCAAATTGTGTTGAGAAATGTCTTAGCTAATTATTCTGGCTAGACAAATATTTGTAGAACTTGATAAATTCAAGAAAAGAGAATTCAATTGTTATTGATAGATCAATGCCAATTATTTCGGCTAGATCAATAAGTGCATAGAATTTGAAATCACAGTATTTCATTGTTAAATCAAAATCTGGATTCTGAGACTGAGGAGAATAACCTTTTATATAAAGGGAACATTTTGGGTCGTAAATTCGACCTTTGCGCGCTTACTAAGTATTATGCATAATATCGGGTATAATAAAGCTGATCACTTGTTATACTTGCAGGGGGTATGATTTAATCTTTATGGTTATCTGATACTCCTGGAATGTATCAAAGTAAATCTTTGATAAATACCCGAGAAAAATAAGTTCAAAGATCTGGTGGGATCACTCAGTATAAATTTGGAGAATAATCTACTTTGTTATTGCGGAGAATTGATTCTTGTTTAATCATTTGAATATCGTAGAACTTTGAAAGCGTTGAACTCTTTCATTATCAAAATATGGTGTTGCATAGAAAAGGAGAAGCCTTGTTATTGATTAACGATTTGTTCAGCTAATGCAAAGTTCCCCAAACTTTGGTTTCTTTCTATCAAAATAGATAGGATATTATTGTTGATTCATATACATTTATTGTATAATCTTAACTTGCGGGGCAAATTTGTTGCTCACCCTTGCTATAAATAAAATTTTTCAGCTAGGGGCGAAGTTGCAGGAGGTGCTGCAAAGGACAAAGGCAAAGGCGTAGTTATAAATTAGTTATACTAAATAGTATTATTTATATTATTGTATTGTAAACCCTTTTTGTATATCCAAAGGGGTATGTTTGTAAAGTTAAGGTTAGTGAACCTAGGTGATGTATTATTAGTAAACTCTGATAAATATTTATGAAAGTTACTATCTATATATATTATGGGTAGTTAAATGTTATTTATATTTGGATCGTGAACACCAAATTCGAGAGTCAGGTAACCCAGATTTGGGGGTGTCACAATTATGAGGTATGTTATGTTATGCTGATTGAAAGATCAATCTTATAAATGATTGGTCTTTCATAAGAGATTAAATTAGATTGCGTAGCAGTAATTGACGTACAAGAAAAGTTTCCTAACTCAAACTCGAGTTATTATGTTTCAAGCATGTTATTTGTTTAATTATTGTCAATTATTCCACATCTCTGATAATTATTGATTATTCGCACTTTGTGCAAGTTTGATATGTTCATCAGGTATGAAAGGTTGATCACCTTGATTACCAAAATATTTGTTCATGGTCATTGTTGGCCACTCAGGGTTAATGATTCAGTTATTCATTTGTTGAAATTGATTATTGTTTTTTAACAATTTATTATATAT
Source organism: Panax japonicus (assembly GCA_020205505.1). NCBI lineage: Eukaryota > Viridiplantae > Streptophyta > Magnoliopsida > Apiales > Araliaceae > Panax > Panax japonicus. The sequence continues at coordinate 23,573,089 of CM035110.1, read as the reverse complement.
TGTAGAAAATTGAAAGCCTATTTTTTTCAATCTTGATATATCTTTATTGTATTTAAACTTGCTGAGTAAAGTAGTTGCTCACGCTTGCTATATCATGATAATATTTCAGTTAAGTCCAAGTGTTCGAAGAAGGATAAAGTCAAAGATTAAGTTTGAGAATAATTCCATATGAATGTTTAACTATTACATTTATGTAAAATGATAATGTAAACCTTTTGAATTATTAAGGTATGTATTAAGTTGAGGTTGTAGGACTTTGGGAAATGATGAAGAACCTTTTGTATTAAACAAATTATGTTTATAATTTCGCATTAGTTTATAGAATATGTATGAAGATGAAGTATCGTAACGCACCAATTCTGAGATTTAAGGGACCCAGATTTGGGTGCAAAATAAGTTGGTATCAAAGTTGTAGGTTATAAACCTTAGGTAGGAGTACCTTAGGCTATAGCCGCAGAAATGAGGATAAGGAATAAACTCAAATAGAGTTTAAAGTGCTAAGAGATGAATTTGGAAAATTTATTATTTAGTAAAGAAGAAGATGAATAAGATTCAAAGAAGAATCTTGAAGAGTTATAAAAGATAAGATTCCAGAGTTACCTGACTCCAGTAATAATAATGAAAAATAATGATAAATAGACTAGGTCTATAAGATGAAAAGTTTAAATAAAATCATAATATAATATGATTAAAGTGAAGAGAAAAGGAGATCGTAGAATAAAATGATCATAAGGATAAGGAGAAATAATTGCAAAATAAGATCATGACGTGACCAGATTGAATTGTTGAATAACATATGCTATGTTAAACGATTAAGTAGATATAGCCTGACGCTATAAACAGAACGTATTCTAAAACTGTACGATGTAAACTTAGGTAAGAGTGGTAAATGCTAAGATAAGAATTAAAGAAAATTCATATTTAGAAATGAGGAAGCTAGAATTATGTGGTATTTCAACTGAGGACTCATGTGATAGCTAAGTTGTACAAAACTTTGTATGGGCATATGTTTTGTGCTTGGTTTAAAGATCACTTAGTTTATCACATTGATAATCATTGAAATGTTGATGTCGCGCTATCGATATACATATGGTGAGAAGGTGATTCTTTTCTCATATTTATATTTGATAGTTAGAGAATATAAGAATTAAGTTTGACTTCTTAAAACTCATACTTATTGTAAGTTTGTGACTCATAATCTTATAGTTTGTTTTTGAACCCCTAAGCGTATGGACAGTCCCAGATGGTTCTTGGACTACGTATTGCTAGGACAAATTCCTAAACTCATAGTATTGTGAAAAGTTCCTGAACTCATAATGTGTGGTATGTTTGATGAACTATACCGGGGTATAAAAAAGTAGTGGATATAGAACCGAGGATTTTTAGTGTAGTAAACTTTAAAAATGATAGAAATAGATAGAATTATTAACCAATGAAGCATTGGAGAAAATTGGAGTCGATGGAGGAAGCATAGGTATTCCAAATCTTCTAACTATGCTAGATTTTGAATTTATTGACATCTTGCTAATAAAAGTATATATGAAAAATATTGGGTTAGATTATTGAACCAATGAGTTTTTAAAAGTTCTATTATTCATATGTATATACTAATTATTTTGGCTAAACAAAAATGATTTGAAATATATTAAAATGTATCTTATATATCATTAATGCATCATTGAACCTGGTGCAGAGATGAAAAAAATGATGCAGTTATCAATGCAGTCTTACCTAGTGCTGGATGTGATCTAATGATCGTCAGCCCACTATGGTATGATGTAGTGTGACACCCCCAAATCCGGGTATCTTCCAACCCGACAGATGGTGCTACACGGTGTTAAAGTTCACACATACATTCAATTAAAATAACTCAAAAGAGTGAATATGTCTTCTATATATATTCCAAAATAATATTCCCTTTCCCAGGTTCTTTATAACCATTATATATGTTCTTGGTCATAATATCAAATAATTACAACATTCAAACTATACTATTACAAAGACAACTTATTTGTCTGCATTAGCCTTCCCTTTATCCTTATTGGATCCTTCAGGTCGTTTGGTCTTAGCTGCATTCATACGGTTCCACCAAGAGTGAGCATAACTAGCTCAGCAAGTATGACAATTTCATTTAAACAATAGGCTTGAATCATAAGAATCGTATATCTTCATTAACTAAAGCAATAGTTATGAAGTACTATAGATAATTCAAAATAGCACTTCTCTTTTCTTTAAAATATTTCACAATGAACAACGCTCGTTAAACATAAATTTTGGTCCAAGACCTTGAGCATTTCACTCTTTCTTTGAAAAGGATAACCCGGCACCAAGTCCGTAAGTTCGGTATATCTTACGAGCACGTCTAGGTGATCAGCCTATAGTACTCTATGTTGTACAACACTTCTTCTTTAAACGTATTTATGTTTAAGTTTGGGCAACCTCACATGCCTTTCATTTGATGACAAAACGTTTGTTTATTCATACTCTGTCTTTCTTTGAAATCCATACCAAAATAGTTTGGCAAAAAGATAACAACTTTGATAGATTATAAGGAAATCTATAAAACACATTCAGTCTAGCCGAAGGAATCGGTTTCGACTTCATTATACATTAATTCATGCGTAAGATACATGAATCACAAAGCTTGTCCAGAATGAATATAGACATGGGTTAGAACACTTGCCTTCAGCGACTTCTATAGATAGTATACTTTTCTTTTGAGTCTTTAAGGATTCTATAATACATAATCATATAACATACCACATTAGGTCATAATCAATCATGTATGGTCACTAATGTATCTTACCCTTCTTCTCAAACTAATCATTCATTAGATTATTTAATATTGGTTACGGTTTATTGCATTACTTCTTATTTACATTCAAGTAATCGTTCATCAACCTTTAGTTGTAATTCTTAAGGTTATTATCATCCTTAAGGATGATACTTTAAGTTCATTAAGGTATTAATTCACCAATAATCAACTTCTATTCTTTTACATTCATGAGCATTCCTCTCTGGTCCTTCCCTAGTGCTGGCACTGCGGCGCCGATATAGATCTCGTGCTGCGGCACGAGTCTTCAGTACCTATGCCCCAGTCTCGGCGCTGCGACGCCATCTCCTTATACCGTAGCAGCATTGCGGTGCAACTTCACAGTGACTAAGGGTTAGGCCTTGGCACTGCAGCACCAATTATAAAGCTTTAGGCCACGTTATAGCACCGACCTTGAGCCTCAGACAAATTTGACAGTTTTCTTCTTTTATAAATTTTCTGGGCTCATAACTTATTCATTTTAATTCCGAATTGGCTCGTTCAAAATCCATTAGCTCATATATCACATGAACTATGATTTCATTAAAAAAAATCTTATATTTTCAAATCCATTAACATAGAATTCATCGATTAAGTTCTTGATTACGAAAAACTTAAACGTTCGTGAACGTTCATAGCTCGTTTCTTCGTTCTATGTTAGAATTTGACCCTTTTCAATTTTGCAACTCCAAAATGCAAACTTAGATTATTCTTCATCGAAAACCAACATTTTCGATGTCAATGGTGACTTTTAACTTCCATTACAAGAATTTAATGATTTCGATGATTATCGTCTAATCTCATAAATTTCGTCGTTCCAAATGGATTTCTTCCATTAACATAACATGGATCATCTAAACCTACAAATAATGGTTTTAAACTTGTCCATCAACAACAAAATTATAATTCTTCAATGTTCTTCATTAGTTTATAACTTTTATGATTATGATTCCATTTACACATGGTTTATTAAGGTTTAAGTCCTCTAATAACCATCCTTGTCACTCTTTATCATACATGTTTTTACCAATATTCACTTCTATATCAAACTAGAATTGAAGGGATGAAGAATAATGGTTAGGGATTCATTACCTCAAATGTTCTTAACTTGGTTCTTCTTCTTTATTATTGACTTTTCTCTCAATATGTAAACTCTAGGATGTTGGTGGAAATCAAACAAGCAACAAATGATCTAGAAACTCTTCTATTTATAGAAATTACAAAGTTAGGGCATTAAAGTCATTTAGTCCATTCCATCTCCATAACTTCCACCTCCTTACTATTCCTATCTTGGTTACCAAGTAAATCACTTTAATTGGTCACCAAGATGGCTGGCCATGTGCTCCATGGGGCCTATATGGTTTGCCCGATGGGTTTTTCTTACCCGGTAACCCATCGGTTCGATCCACAAGTCCGGTTCTTGGTTCGGGCTTAGGTTTTAATTACTTTGGGCCTAACATTGGGCTTGAATTTCATATCATTGGGCTTTAACAAGTTTGCACTTGGGCTTGCCCAATTCCTACATAAATCCTACAAGTCCATTACAATTAGCTTAAAGCGTTTAACATATAGTCTACATATTCTTCTCATATACTAATTCGTATAATCATTCATCATATACGATATACCATCTTTCATACATACTTGTATAATACTTTATATCAAACTCGTATTCATTGCTTTGTATAATACTTATGTATCATACGATCGTCATTTATTCAATCTTTACTTACTTAATATTCTCGAACGTAGTACGCAGGCGAAAAACTGTGTTTGTCATACTTGAATTATTATTACATAATCCATCATTCCTTATTATTCTATCATTACGTATTTCCCAGAAGTTCAAAAATAATTCCCGAGCATATAGTAAATAGTGTTTTTCAAAAATTTCTCGAAAATCTTTTATTTTCGTCTTGGAAATTCAAACACTTTAATTCTATCATGTGGCCAAAATACTACGATATTAAGATACTTTTAGGTTATAGAACAACCTTCATCTTGCTTACTTATTAATACTAACATATAATATAATTTTATTCATTATTTAATTAAATAAAATTATTTTATAATTAATCCAATTTTCTCGATCGTTACATTCAACCCCCCCCTTTATAATGATTATGTCCCCAAAATATCTTTATAAGTTAAACAAACAACTGAGGGTAATTATTCCTCATCTTTTCTTCAAATTCCCACATTGCTTCTTCGACATCTTGGTTCTTCCATAACACCTTTACTGAAGGTATAACTTTGTTCCTAAGAACTTGCTCTTTTCTATCAATGATTTGAATTGGCATCTCTTCATACATTAAGTCTTTCTCAATATAAATAGGCTCATACTCTATTACGTGCTTATAATCTGGCTTATAAGGACGCAACACAGATACATCAAACACATTATGTATTCGTTCTAAGTCTGGAGGTAATGCTATCATATAAGCTACCTCTCCTACCCATTTTAATATCTCAAAAGGAACAATAAACCTTAGACTTAATTTTCCCTTCTTCCCAAAGCGAATCCTTCCTTTCCAGGGAGATACCTTTAGAAATACATTCAAGCCTACTGTAAACTCTATGTTCACTCGATGTGAATCTGCAAACTTCTTTTGTCTGTCTTTAGCTACTCCTAATCGCATTCGTATCAATTTAACTATATCAGTTGTTTGCTGCACCAATTCAGGTCCTAGCATTCGGCGTTCTCCTACTCATCCCAACACAATGGTGTTTTACACTTCCTTCCATATAAAGCTTTGTAAGGCGGCATGCCTATACTCGCATGACAACTGTTGTTATACACAAACTCTACTAACGGTACATGATCATCCCAACTACCCTTAAAATCCATAACGCAAGATTTCGACATATCTTCTAGCGTCTGAATTATCCTTTTGATTTGCCCATTAGTTTGTGGATGATACGATGTACTTAACTTCAACTATGTTCCCAGCTGTTCTTGCAGACTTCTCCAAAAGTTTGATGTGAATCGTGGATCACGATCTGACACTATCGAAACTGGTACTCCATGTTTGGAAATAATTTCCTTAACATGAAGTTTAGCTAACTGCTCTAAGTTATACTTGATCATTATTGGCAAAAAGTGAGCCGACTTCGTCAACCGGTCCACTATTACCCAAATAGTTCCATACCCTTTCTGTGTAATTGGAAGTCCCACCACAAAGTCCTTCGTGATATGCTCCTATTTCAATTCTGAAATCTCCAATGACTGTAACAATCCACTTGGTCATTGATGTTCGGCCTTAACGTTTTGACAAGTTAAGCACCTACTCACATATTCTGCTATCTCTCTATTCATGTTCGGCCACCAAAAACTCTGTCGAAGGTCTTGATACATCTTAGTACTACTAGGATGAATCGATCACCTCGAACTATGAGCCTATTGTAACACTTCCTCCTTTAATTCTGTCTCATTCGGAACCCAAATTCTTCCTTCAAATCTTAATAATCCGTCATTATCAAGACTATACTTTATATCTTTTTCATTTGCTAGGCGCTTCTTCATCTGGTCACACTCATTATTTTTGAGTTGTACCTCCTTGACTCTCTCTACAATGGCGGAGTGAATCTCTGTTGTAAATCATCTCTGTCTCGATTCACTCGGTAACTTCACCTCTAACTCCATTCTAGCCATCTCTGTTATTAACTCAGTTTGAGCCTTTAACATAGACAACTTTTCCCGACCCTTCCTACTTAAGGCGCCGGCCACTACATTGGCTTTTCCTGGATGATACAGGATATCGGAGTCGTAATCCTTTATCAACTCCAACCATCTCTTTTGTCTCATATTTAAGTCTTTTTGTGTGAAGATATATTTTAGACTCTTATGGTCCGTGTATATCTCACATTTTTCTCCATACAAGTAATGCCTCCATATCTTTAAGGCAAACACTACCGCAGCCAGTTCTAGATCATGTGTAGAATAAACTTTCTCATAATCCTTTAACTACATTGATGTATACGCAATAACCTTGCCATGCTACATGAGCACACAACCAAGTCATCTATGCGAAACATCGCTATAAACTATAAAATTCCCTATATCATCGGGTAAAGATAATACAGGTGCTTCACTCAATCTTTTCTTCAGCTCTTGAAAACTGTCTTCACATTTCTCAGTCCACATGTACTTCAATGTCTTCCTTGTCAAATTAGTCAATGGAGTAGCTATCTTAGAAAAATCTTAAATAAATCTTCGATAGTATCCCGCTAACCCTAGGAAACTCCGTACCTCAGTCTGCATTTTTGGCTATTCCCAATTTATCATTGCTTCCACCTTCGCTGGATCCACTGAAATTCCATCCCGGTCGATAACATGTCCTAAAAACTATACTCTTTCTAGCCAAAATTCACACTTATTGAATTTTTCATATAACTTTCTCTTCCTTAGTGTCTCCAACACTAACCTTAGGTGTTTAGAGTGATCTTATGACATCTTAGAATAGACTAGAATATCATCGATAAACACTACAATGAACTTGTCCAAATATTGTTTGAACACTCTGTTCATCATATCTATAAATGCAGCTACTGCATTCGTCAACCCAAATATCATTACCAGAAACTCGTAATGGCCGTAACGAGTTCTGAATGCTGTCTTAGGTATATCCTCCTTCCTAACCTTTAACTGGTGATACCCCGTTTGCAAATCTATCTTAGAAAAATACTTTTCCCCTTTCAACTAATCAAAAAGATCATTGATCCTGGGCAATGGGTATTTATTCTTTATCATTAACTTGTTCAACTCTCGGTAGTCAATACAAAGTCTCAACGATCCGTCATTCTTCTTCACAAACAATACCGGTGCTCCCCACGACAAAACACTCGGTTGAATGTATTTTCTGTCCAACAGTTCTTGTAATTGAACCATCAAATCCTTCATCTCTACTGGCGCCATATGATATGGTGCCCTTGAAACTGGTGTGGCTCCTGGCATAATATCTATTATGAATTCGATCTCCCTATCTGGCGGAAGACCTGGTAATTCGCTTGGAAATACATCCATGAATTCTTTTACTATAGTTATTTGTTCCATCATTGCTTCCACTCTCTGGGTATCAACAACATGACACAAATAACCCACACATCCCTTCCTCAACAATTTCCTAGTTTGTGTCATGGTAAGACAACACGAACTCCCCGGTGATTTATTACCGTAAAACACTACATAAGGTTGTCTCAACATTCTAATATTTACACACTTCTTTTGGCAATCTATAATTGCACCATGATTAAACAACCAATCCATCCCGAGAATTACATCGAATTCTCCCAACTTTATTGGTATCAAATCTACCGATACTTTATAACCTCGTATTTCTACACAACAACCCCTATGAATATTTTTAACAGGAATTATTTCTTCATTTACTACCTTGATATTCAAAGGTATAGGCAATCTTTCGGGAAGTAATCCTAATCGTCTAGCAAAATCACATGCTATAAAGAAACTAGTAGCACCCGAATCAAAAAACACTTAAACATTTATATCGTTGATTGGGATAATACCTGCAACTACATCCCCTGATGCAACTGCATCTTGGACCGTCATATTAAATATGCGGGTCATCGACCTACCCGTCTAAGCTGAACCACTAATAGCTAACTTACCACTATTAGTGCCCTTATTCCCGTTCGTCCCCTTCTTCAGGAAATTCTTCGCTATGTGATCAGTTAATCCACATACGAAGCATCCATGGTTCTTCTTTGGACTTGGACAGTTAGGCGAAATGTGCCCCCTCCTGTCCATAGTTGTAGCATACTGACTTTCCCTTGAGACAGACTCCTAAATAAGTATTTTCGCATTTCTTACACGCCTCCATCCTCTTCTTAGGATCTCCTTGCTTTACTCTAGTATTCCCAGATATAAAACCCTTCCTCTTCTGCCCGTTGCCACTACCACTGGCTCCCTCGGTTTTCACTCCCCATCTACCTTATTCTTATTTTTCTTCTCCATGTGTTACTGGCTTAAAGCCTCATTATCACCCTCAGCAATTATTGCCTTTTCCAGAATGGTTCTGAAGGAAGTACTTTAAAACACTGATATCTGGCTATAGAGAAAGGGTTTCAAGCCCTTCTCGAATCTTCTCGCCTTTTTTACCTCCGTATCCACCTGATGTAGAACAAACCTCGCCAATTCATTGAACTTGGTAGCATATTGGGGAATAGTCATTTCCCCGCTGTTTTAGTTCCAGAAACCTCATCTCCATCCTCCCCTGCATACTCTTGGGAAAGTAGTTCTTGAAGAAAATCTCCTTGAACTGTGTCCACGTTAAATTTTCTATCTTAGACCTAGCCTGGTTTGCCTCCCACCAAAAGTTGGCCTCTCCCTTCATTATATAGGTAGAAAAAGCAACCTTTTGCCCCTCATCGACATTTGTAATAACAAATGCCTTCTCTATCTTTTTCACCCAAGTCTGGGCTTCTATAGGGTCCGTAGTTCCTTTGAACTCTGGCAAACCTACACTCTTAAAATCCTTAAATGTAGTAGCTTTTACTACCACAAGATTTACAGGTATATTCGCCCTATTTTGGTTAAAAGCGGCCGTTAATAACTTAATGAACTCTTACATTGGGTTAACCAGTCCTTCTTCCGGTTGATTCACGTTCGCTCCTTGATTTTGTTGTCTTCTTCTTGGCTGCATCTTTCTGTTAAAATAAATAACACTTCATTATTACTTCCTTCTTGTTAATTATTTATTATACATAATTAAACAAGAACTCAAACTCATTGCACACTATGCTCCATAAAAGGCTTATATTGATATGTTCTTCCTTGTAGTATAATACTACATCGTTCATCATTACACAACCTTAGCTGATTACATTACTTTCCCACCATTACTTTCCAAAAATTGGGATTTACGAAAGACTACCCTTTGATATACAAAAGAGGGTTTTACGTCACTTTATAGATACAACATATTTACATATCTATTCTACTCTATCTAGTAACTAGATTACATTTGCTTAATGGCATTCTCATAATCTGCATTGGCAAGACCGGTTATCATATCTCGGCTGATAGTATGTCGGGTCTGCCCTGTCTCCACAGGATACTCAGCCACTTGCAACTGAAAGTCCCCGTGAGAACTCCTATGTATATAGGACATCCTACTAACCTTCTTCTTCTTGGTCTTTAGCTCCTGCCTAAGCTCAAAAACCTCATGTTTTAGCTCATGGACCTTGTCCTTGGCTAACACCTTCTCGTCGTGCTCTTCTTCCCACATCTTCTCCATGCTTTTCTTGTCCTCCAAGATATTATGGATCTCTGATGAGTGGGATTTAAACCTGCGAATCGGATATTTTCTGACTTAAATACTTGCCTGGATTCATAGTTTTTTATATAGTTTTATTGGGAATATAGTGTTTTTGTGTTTAATCGTTGCATTGCAGAGCTTCGCAGTGTTTGTGCTGCCTTGAAGGGCAAAACTGTCATTTTGCGCTTTCCCGCGCCGCGACGCCAATGCCAGAGTCATTGGTCGCGCCGCAGCGCAACAATCTGGCCCTCGCTGACGATAGCCGCGCCGCGGCGCCACTTTCCCTATTCTGGCTCGCGCCGCAGCGCGAGCTCCATGTCCCAGTTCCTTATGCAGCGCCGCAGCGCGACTCAAGGCTTAGTGGCCCGCGCCGCGGCGCCACCTCCAGTTCCCAGGCAGACAGGAAGTGTTTGACCTAGCAAAATGGGAGGATAAAGGAGGAGGAGGCGGCTGTTAGAAATATATACACAGAGGAGATAAGAAAAAGCAAGAGAATATACAAGAAGAAAGGAAAAAGCTTGTAGAAAAGAGATCCATTGCTCTCCATATTTTCAGATCGTGAACGTGAAGAGATTGTTTGACTGAAGAGTATTCCTTTCTTTAGGGGTTTTTCTTATTTCAAATCTTCTATTTATTGTATTTGTCTGATGAAATGGGTAGTGTATTAGAACTTTGTGTTAGTCCCATAGTTATGAACTAACTCCATTGTTAGGATTGCAATGTAACTTTTTGAATAGCTTAATCGACTTTCTCTCTCGTTTTATATAATGAAGCATTTTGGAATGGGTTGTTGTATTTTGCTTATAATGTCTGATTTCTTGATAAAGAAATAGGTTCTGATAGTAGTGGAAATTGATAAATGGATATTACTGTCTTCCTTTAAATACAATGACACCTGTTTTGTCCTGATATTTAATTGTGGGCTTATTGTGCTAGTAGGATAGACATATCCTCACTTGCCTTGTGTGACCTTGGAGTTGAGCATAATGACCTTGGTCAAATTAGATTCACCAATAGACATATTGTGTTCTAGCTTGTCAAGGATTAGCATTTGACCTTCGATAGAAGCTTATGCTTACTTTAATCTCGGTTGGCCATTCCTTGATTTGTTTATATTACGGAGAGTTAGAAGATTAGGCGAAGCATTAGGGGAGTTGTAATCCTATCTTCATTTCTTAGAGCTGTTTCTTCTCGCAATTTGATTGTCCTATAGAAATTGTTTAACCAACCATCTATTTCTTTTGTTTAGATAAGATTAGTAACGATTTTACCTTAGTAGTTGTTTCCTGTTAAATCTTTGTCCTCGTGGGTTCGATACTCTCTTATCACTGTATTACTTGTTAGACCGCGTATACTTGCGCGTGTTTTTCGGTTGCGAAATTGACCAACAAGTTTTTGGCGCCGTTGCCGGGGACTTAAGAATTAATTGTTTTGCAATATTAAATCTAAGTCATTACAATCATACTTTAAACCGATTTGTTTAACTCTCTCTTCAGGTAGTCTTCATTGTTTATGCCACCTCGGAAGGGGCAGAATACAATACCTCTTGATCCCGAGGTTGAAAGGACCTTCAGACGACTGTTGAGAGAAAAATTTGTGGACGCGCCTGAGGACATACCTGTGCCCGTCATAATGGCTGAGGAGCTTCAGAAGTCTCTGAGGGATTATGCTATGCCTCGTGTTGATGATCTCCAGGCGAGCATTTTAAGGCCCGCCATTCAGGCTAATAATTTCGAGATAAAGCCGGGCACTATTCAAATGTGCACAAACATTCAGTTTGGGGGAATGCCTAATGACGACCCCAATGATCACCTGATTAATTTTGTGGAAATCTGTGACACCTTCAAATGTAACGGAGTGTCCGACGAAGCCATCAGGCTCCGGCTGTTCCCATTTACATTAAGGGACAAAGCCAAGAGCTGGCTTCATTCACTGCCGACTGGATCCATTACAACATGGGCTGACTTGGAGCAGAAATTCATGGCGAAATTCTTTCCGCCTGCCAAAACAGCTAGGCTCAGGCACGATATCACGTCCTTTGTGCAATTTGAATCCGAATCCTTATACGACTCATGGGAGCGATTTAAGGATCTCCTGAGAAAATGCCCGCACCATGGTCTGCCGGAGTGGCTTCCCATCCAGACCTTTTACAATGGATTATCCGGATCTACTCGTTCGAGTATTGATGCCGCATCTGGAGGGGCATTCATGTCCAAACATCACACAGCGGGGTATGAGCTGGTGGAGACAATGGCGGCCAACAATTACCAGTGGCCTAATGATAGGCAATCTTTGAGAAGAGCAGCGGGGGTTTATGAAGTGGACTCGTTCACATCGCTAGCAGCTCAGGTAGCAACGCTAACAAAAAGGCTTGACACCTTGGGACCTTCTGCAGTTCAAAATGTGCAGAGTGTCATGGTCCAGTGTGAATTATGTCAAGGAAGCCACCTGACCGATCTGTGTGCTATAAGCCCTGAATCGGTGCAATTTGTTTCCAACTACGGGCGGCAACAAAACTCAAATCTTCCCACTCATTACCATCCGGGGTTGCGAAATCATCCAAATTTTTCATGGAGCAATAACAACAACAACAGAAATAACCCCAACCAACCACAACCTCCTTCTACCAGGCAGAGTTATGCTAACCCTCCTGGATTCCAACCTACAACTCAGTTTAACCCACAACCTCAGAGCATTCAGAATCAGTTTCACCATCCTCCCCATCAACAGGAGAGAAAACCAAGTTTAGAAGATCTGCTTTCTAGGTACATAGCCCAGAACGAAACCAGAAGTAACAATCAAGAGGCCTCCATTAGGAATCTTGAAGTACAAATGGGTCAGTTGGCTACTGCATTAAACAGTTGGCCACACGGCGTATTGCCTAGTGACACTGATGTCAACCCTAAACGGGAAGGCAAGGAACAGTGTAAAGCAGTAACCCTCAGAAGTGGGAGAACCACTCAAGTACAAAGTGGTGAGGAAATTCCTGTGGACGACAATGGGGCGACTGAAGAGGCAACTCCTGCAACGGAGATTTCTTAGAAAAATGGGGGTGACGCAAGTGGTCAAGACAGACCACTAACACCATCTCCTCCAATGACTGCAATACATCGGCCTTTCCCTCAATTACCTTTCCCCCAGTGGATGCAAAAGCAGAAACTAGATAAGCAGTTTTCCAAATTCTTAGAGGTGTTCAAAAGACTGCACATAAACATTCCATTTGCAGAGGCGTTGGAAGGAATGCCCAGTTACGTAAAGTTCATGAAGGACATTTTGTCCAAAAAGCGGAAATTGGGAGACTATGAGACGGTGGCTTTAACTGAAGAATGTAGTGCTATCCTCCAAAACAAACTTCCGCCTAAGCTCAAAGATCCGGGAAGTTTTACAATCCCGTGCACAATTGGGGACCAATTCATTGGAAAGGCTCTGTGTGACCTAGGGGCCAGCATAAACTTGATGCCCCTTTCCATTTATAAAAAAATGGGTCTTAATGAAGCCAAGCCGACTAGCATCACCCTGCAATTGGCTGACAGATCTTTATCTTATCCGAAGGGAATTGTGGAGGATGTGCTAGTGAAGGTGGACAAGTTCATATTTCCGGCAGATTTCATAGTTCTTGATTTTGAGGAAGATAGGGAAATCCCGATAATATTGGGAAGGCCATTTTTGGCAATTGGGAGGACCCTGATTGACGTCCAAAAAGTGGAGCTAACAATGAGAGTTCAAGACCAAGAGGTGACATTCAATGTTTTCCGTGCTCTGAAATATCCTAACGTACACCCCTGAGGATTGCTTCCAGGTCACTACGATTGCTGAAGCAGTGAATGGGGTATTCTCAGAGACGTGCATTAAAGATTCTCTAGAAGCTACACTAACAGGGGCGAGTACTACGGAAGAGCCGTCGCATATTGAATGTGCCATGTGGCTTGATGATCCGCTAAGATCAAGGCATTCGCACCGCCAATTCGAGTCTCTTAAAGATGATGAGGCATCAACTTCCAAGGGTTTGCCGTCAATCATTGAGCCTCCAGTTCTTGAGCTAAAACCGTTGCCTAACCATCTAAGGTATGCATATTTGGGAAATTCTCTTTCATTACCTGTGATAATTTCTGCTTCTCTAACCAAGTGTCAGGAAGAGAAGTTGCTCCTTGTGCTAAAGAAGTACAAAATGGCCTTGGGATGGTCGATTGCAGACATAAAAGGGGTCAGTCCAACTCTTTGCATGCACAAGATCCTATTGGAGGAAGGCTCAAAACCTTCTATAGAGCACCAGAGGCGGCTAAATCCGATAATGAAGGAGGTCGTCAGGAAAGAAATCATTAAATTGCTTGATGCGGACATTATCTACCCCATCTCTGATAGTCCGTGGGTTAGTCTGATCCAGTGTGTGCCTAAGAAAGGAGGCATGACAGTTGTGCCCAATGAGAATAATGAACTTATTCCCACCAGGACGGTGACTGGGTGGAGAGTGTGCATGGATTACAGGAAACTGAACAAAGCAACCTGTAAGGATCACTTTCCTCTCCCTTTCATTGATCAAATGCTCGATCGGTTGGCGGGACATGAATACTACTGTTTACTGGATGGATACTCGGGGTACAATCAGATTTCTATTGCCCCGGAAGATCAGGAGAAGACGACATTCACATGTCCATATGGGACTTTTGCCTTTCGGAAGATGTCTTTCGGGCTGTGCAATGCCCCCGCTACGTTTCAGCGGTGTATGATGTCCGTCTTCTCTGACATGGTTGAAAAGACCCTGGAGGTCTTCATGGACGACTTCTCTGTGTTTGGGAGCTCGTTTGATAATTGCCTAAAAAATCTGACTGCAGTTCTCCATCGCTGCGCTGAAACAAACCTAGTGCTAAATTGGGAGAAGTGTCACTTCATGGTTGAAGAGGGCATTATTTTGGGTCATCGGATTTCTGCTGGAGGTATTGAAGTTGATAAGGCCAAGATAGATGTTATCAACAACCTTCCCCCGCCCACCTCAGTAAAAGGGGTAAGGAGTTTTCTCGGGCACGCCGGATTTTACAGAAGGTTCATCCAGGACTTTTCGCGCATTACCAAACCGTTGTGCACCTTGCTGGAAAAAGATCAGCCCTTCCACTTTGATGCCGCCTGCTTGAGCGCTTTTAAATCCTTAAAGACAAGACTTGTCACAACACCTATTGTGGTAGCTCCTGACTGGACCTACCCTTTTGAGCTTATGTGCGATGCTAGTGATTTTGTTATAGGGGCAGTTTTAGGCCAGCGAAGGGAGAAGGTCTTCCACACTATCTACTATGCCAGTAAGACACTGACGGTCGTGCAGTTAAACTATACTACCACTGAGAAGGAGCTGCTGGCAGTAGTGTATACTTTTGATAAGTTCCGTTCATACCTCATCGGGACGAAGGTGATCGTATACACCGATCACTCGGCAATCAAGTATTTGATTGAAAAGAAGGACACTAAGCCGAGATTGATACGGTGGGTTTTGCTCCTACAAGAATTTGACTTATAAATCAGAGACAAGAAGGGAACTGAGAATCAAGTTGCCGACCATTTAAGTAGATTGGAAAACACTACATCGTCTACTGAAGCCGACAGGGCTATAAATGAATTCTCTCCAGACGAGCAGCTCTTATTGGTCCATGGCAAAGCCCCGTGGTATGCGGACTTCGCAAATTACGTCGCTTGCCAAGTTATCCCTCAAGGCCTGAGTTTCCAACAAAGGAAGAAATTCCTTAAAAATACCAAGCAATATTTTTGGAATGAGCCTTTCCTATTCAAACAGTGTTCGGATCAAATCTTGCGTAGATGCTTGCCTGAAGAAGAAATTGAAGATGTGTTGCATCATTGCCATTCGTCTAATTATGGAGGTCATTTCGGAGGCCAGCGAACTACCGCTAAAGTGCTACAGTCAGGATTCTATTGGCCCACCCTTTTTAAAGATGCTCACGCGTATGTGATGCATTGTGACAGATGCCAACGGATGGGCACTATTTCGAAGCGGCATGAACTACCGCTGCAAAATATTCTGGAAGTAGAGTTGTTTGATGTCTGGGGCATTGATTTTATGGGACCTTTCCCTTCCTCGTTCAACAATCTCTACATCCTGGTGGCAGTTGACTATGTCTCAAAGTGGGTGGAAGCAGTTGCCTTGCCGACAAATGATGCGAAGGTGGTGCTTCAGTTCCTCAAAAAGAATATTTTCACCCGTTTTGGCACACCTCGGGCCATAATTAGCGATGAAGGGTCGCACTTCTGCAATAAGTATTTTGAAGCACTTCTAGCCAAGTACGGGGTAACTCATAAAATAGCCACTGCTTACCACCCTCAGACCAGCGGCCAAGTTGAAATTTCGAACCGAGAGGTGAAACGAATCCTGGAAAAGATCGTTAACCCAACCCGTAAGGATTGGTCGAAGAAGCTTGATGATGCATTATGGGCCTACCGCACAGCTTATAAAATGCCCATCGGAATGTCCCCTTACCGACTAGTTTATGTAAAAGCTTGTCATCTCCCGGTCGAATTGGAGCACAACGCTTACTGGGCGATTCAAAAGCTTAACTTTGATCTTGAGGCAGCCGGCGAAAAACGGCTGTTACAACTGAATGAAGCAGATGAATTTCGTCTGCAGGCATATGAAAATGCCAAGTTGTACAAGGAAAAGACCAAGAAGTGGCACGACAAGAAGATCCTTGAGAGGCATTTTGAACCGGGTCAGCAAGTTCTCCTGTTTAACTCCCGGCTAAAATTGTTTCCCGGGAAGCTAAAGTCCCGATGGTCGGGCCCCTTCACTATAGCTAAGGTTTATCCCCATGGAGCAATTGAGCTTATGGATCCAAATTCCGATTCCACATTCAAGGTGAATGGGCAACGTTTAAAGCACTACTGGGGCGGCGAGGTTGACCGTCAAAATACCTCCATTACACTTGGAGACCCGACCTAAGTCGGGATGAATAGTCAAGCTGACGACTATAAAACACGCGCTTGGTGGGGAGGCACCCCCATCTCGGTATAAATATTATTTGTTTCTTCACTGATTCCAAGTTTATTTAGTGATTGTTCATTTTATCACTTATCTTAGCTGATAGCTTTTATGTTTTGTATTTCACATTTTCGGGCAACATGTTTTGTATGATAATATTATATAACAGTGTTTGCTGTGTTTTTAACAATGTATGTTTGCTTGTGTAGTGTAGTTGTTGTGCTTGTTTTGGTCTGTGCAGATAACAGATGATAAAAAAGGGCTCAGAGTTCAGCACTCGCGCCACTGCGCCACCCAACAAAGGAGATCTCGCGCCGCGGCGCTACATGATGTGCCCAGCTACTGCTAACTCGCGCCGCGGCGCCATCCAACAAAGGAGATCTCGCGCCGCGGCGCCACAAGAAGTGCCCAGTTATTGCAAACTCGCGCCGCGGCGCCGAGCAATGTGCAATCTCTCGCGCCGCGGTGCCATTAGCGTGTTTTTGTTTTCCCAGTTGCTTTATAAAGCAAGCAGATCGGCCAAGTCTCCAGTTTTTCTCAACCATCTCTGCAGTCTCCCTCTTGGCATCCTGCGCGCCTACGACCCATCAGCCATATCACTGTATCCATTGGTCGTGTCTCTACTCAGCCTCTAAAATCTGATTTGAGCATCAATTTCTCATCAAAGGCTCCCCCCACTCAAGTGCTAGGGTTTCCTTCCAAAGGTAAATTCGAGGGTTTTCTTTGGATCCGAGATTTTGTTTAAGTTCTTTTCCGTGTTCTTCTTCTAGTGTGATTTGGGGTGATTTCCACTGACGGAAATCGGGTTTGAGCAATTTCAATTAAGGGCTGTCCAGGTGTTGTTTGGACATCGCACGCAAGGTGTTTGACAAATTGCCTGAACCAAAAGTGTAGGCTAATTGGGGCTGTCTTGGTTTATTTTTTGCTGGGTTTGCTTTGGGGTTGAGGTTGGCAGTGCTTCGAGGGTCGTTCCGATAGAGTTTGAATCAAGCCTACTATTACCATGGCACCAAAAAGGCAGCGTCTTAGTGTCGGTGGATCTTCGTCTTCTGCCGCGGCACCGCTACAGGCTTGGGACCCTGCCAAGTTTGTGTGTGAGGCAACGTGGAAGCGGTACAGAGACTCCTTTGGCAAGCGCAATTTGCTTCCTGAGCGGGGGTTGCGGCCCGATAGAAAGGACGGGGAGCTCATGAATATGATTATCGAGCGGAAGTGGGTAAACTTCACCAAACCGCCCGTATCTGCTGTTGTGCCTGTGGTTCGGGAATTCTATGCCAATGCAAGTCCTGATGGTCCTGATGTGGTTATAGTCAGGGGTAGACCGGTGTCATTTGACAATAAAATAATCAATGCACTGTTCGAGGTACCCGACTACGCAGGTAATGATTATATGCAGCTGGGGCTCCGCAGTTATGACCAGGAGGATGTTATCAGAAGGCTCTGCAAGCCCGGAACGGCTTGGAAGAAAAATGATTATACCGGTGAGAAGACCAGCTTCCCGGCTGCTGCGCTCAGTCGCTACGGGAATGCGTGGTACAGCTTCATTTGCACCTCCATGCTACCGACACGTCACCTAAGCGATGTGACTAAAGACAGGGCGATTCTGCTTTTTGCCATTGTCACGGGCTTGAATGTGGATATAGGAGTTCTCATCCACGACTCGATCATTAAGGCAATCAAGAGTACAGTCGTTTCGGGACTTCCCCATCCATCAGTGATCATGACATTGTGCAAGCATGCAGGGGTACAGTGGGGGCTTGATGAGACAGTTTCGCCGCCCATGACTATAATTGACCATCTGACGATCAAACGCTTCACTATTTGGGACGGGGCAGAATCTTATTTAAGGGGCGAAGGGTACGGACCGCCTACAACACCGCCTCCTTCCGCCGAACCAGAGCCTCCTCAAGCACTTGAGTCAGGACCGGGTAGTCAAGGTCTTTTGACAGATATCATGGCATCCCTCACCCTGCTGCATCAGAAGCAGGACGCCGAGGCACAGAGGCAGCGGAGGCATATCGCTGCTGTGGCTCAAAGGCAGGAGATAGCGAAGCAGTACCAGGCTGAGCTGGTGAACATTATGCAAGGGATCTACACTGATTACTGTGGAGAGGGCATTAACTTCACGCCATACCAGTTTCCCGATCCTCCCATCTTTCCACCTTACCCTCCTCCATCACCGCCCACCGAAGCTGACGGCGCTGATGAAGATGAAACTGAGACTGCTGCATAGTGTGCGATCTCCAGGGAAGCCCTCTTGTGTATTCAACTGCTATACGTTTTAGCAATGGGGGCATTGCTCTCCTAAAGTTTGGGGGTGTTGTTTTTAATTTTTATCTGTTTATCTTAGTGCTGCCATGTTAGGACTACTGTCTGACTTTATTTCTTTATTATGTTTGGATTTATCAGTTTTTGGTGCAGTCTTTTGAACTGCGGGATTTGGTTGATTATCTTTATCATTATGGATGCCTGAACTGTTTTTGGTTTTATTTTGATTTTATTTAGCATGATTGTGGTTTCTAGCCATCTTTTTGGGGCTTTTACAGATTCGGATGTTTGTGCCCTATTTTGAGCTGCTATTTAGCAAGGGTGTTATATTTATCATTGCTAATTTTTGTTGGATTGTGGCTATGTCTAGCGCCAAATGAGTATATATCTCGTAGAATTGTGTCAAGCTTGCCTTGTGCTCGGGGTTTATGAATTGACAAGTTTAGACTGTTATTGATCCATCCTTCTAGCAAGCTCTGACCAGCTGTGTTAACTAGTTATTCTTCGAATTTAGTTTGTGTGTTGATTGTGTTGACTAGTTGTTCACTCTTATAAACTTTCATTTGTGCAAGGTAATAAAAGACTGGGGTGTCTATGCAGTTTTGGATCTTGGTTTCTAGCTAAGGGTGTTTATATCGAAATTTGTGCGGTGGGTCGAGATGGAGCGTAAAACGCACCCGCCCATAAACGCAGAGCCGATATCGAGTTGGAGCATAAAATGCACTCGTTTAAAAAAAATGTTTATATCGAAAGTTGTGCGGTGGGTCGAGATGGAGCGTAAAACGCACTCGCCCATAAACGCAGAGCCGATATTGAGATGGAGCATAAAATGCACTCGCTGATAAATTTTCGTTCTTGTTGTGAAGTCTCAGTTGGCTTATGTTGATTACGTGGCCTTTACTGCTCGAGTTATTAGATTCTTCGGGGTGTTCTACACCTAGTGCCCTAAAGTCGTCTGGCTTGGGAGTCGCTGATCAAAAGCTCATTCATGGGTAGTTCTGATTAGCCTAAGGTAATTAAGTACGGTCCGAGTCTGATTTTACTGTCGGCTTGCTAAAACCTTTTGATCTTTCCCTGCATTTGCGTCTTGTTCTTAATGCTTGTTGAATATTTAAGTTGCGGAGTGTGCTTGGTTTTAACAATCAACTATGCGAGCTTATTTGAGCTATGATTAGTCAGGACGGTTGATTTTCACACACGTGCACAGATTGGATCGATTACAGTCTTATGCTTGAAATAGATTGAACCCTTGTTCATCCCCGTGTTTGACTTATTCTTTTGGGGGTAGTTTTTATAGATAATCGTAGCTGCGATGCTAGTATATATTTTTATTTTCCTTTCGCATTCTTAGTGTCTACTGTTATTATTGTGTAGATAGTTTGCTCGAGGACAAGCAAAGACTTAAGTTTGGGGGTATTTGATGAGTGGGATTTAAACCTGCGAATCGGATATTTTCTGACTTAAATACTTTCCTGGATTCATAGTTTTTTATATAGTTTTATTGGGAATATAGTGTTTTTGTGTTTAATCATTGCATTGCAGAGCTTCGCAGTGTTTGTGCTGCCTTGAAGGGCAAAACTGTCATTTTGCGCTTTCCAGCGCCGCGGCGCCAATGCCAGAGTCATTGGCCGTGCCGCAGCGCAACAATCTGGCCCTCGCTGACGATAGCCGCGCCACGGCGCCACTTTCCCTATTCTGGCTCGCGCCGCAGCGCGACCTCCGTGTCCCAGTTCCTTATGCAGCGCCGCAGCGCGACTCAAGGCTTAGTGGCCCGCGCCGCGGCGCCACCTCCGGTTCCCAGGCAGACAGGAAGTGTTTGACCTAGCAAAATGGGAGGATAAAGGAGGAGGAGGCGGCTGTTAGAAATATATACACAGAGGAGATAAGAAAAAGCAAGAGAATATACAAGAAGAAAGGAAAAAGCTTGTAGAAAAGAGATCCATTACTCTCCATATTTTCAGATCGTGCACGTGAAGAGATTGTTTGACTGAAGAGTACTCCTTTCTTTAGGGGTTTTTCTTATTTCAAATCTTCTATTTATTGTATTTGTCTGAAATGGGTAGTGTATTAGAACTTTGTGTTAGTCCCATAGTTATGAACTAACTCCATTGTTAGGATTGCAATGTAACTTTTTGAATAGCTTAATCGACTTTCTCTCTCGTTTTATATAATGAAGCATTTTGGAATGGGTTGTTGTATTTTGCTTATAATGTCTGATTTCTTGATAAAGAAATAGGTTCTGATAGTAGTGGAAATTGATAAATGGATATTACTGTCTTCCTTTAAATACAATGACACCTGTTTTGTCCTGATATTTAATTGTGGGCTTATTGTGCTAGTAGGATAGACATATCCTCACTTGCCTTGTGTGACCTTGGAGTTGAGCATAATGACCTTGGTCAAATTAGATTCACCAATAGACATATTGTGTTCTAGCTTGTCAAGGATTAGCATTTGACCCTCGACAGAAGCTTATGCTTACTTTAATCTCGGTTGGCCATTCCTTGATTTGTTTATATTACGGAGAGTTAGAAGATTAGGCGAAGCATTAGGGGAGTTGTAATCCTATCTTCATTTCTTAGAGCTGTTTCTTCTCGCAATTTGATTGTCCTATAGAAATTGTTTAACCAACCATCTATTTCCTTTGTTTAGATAAGATTAGTAACGATTTTACCTTAGTAGTTGTTTCCTGTTAAATCTTTGTCCTCGTGGGTTCGACACTCTGTTATCACTGTATTACTTGTTAGACCGCGTATACTTGCGCGTGTTTTTCGGTTGCGAAATCGACCAACAATCTCCTCCTTCAATTCTTTCACCTCCTTCCCATACTGGATATTTCTATCCAATACTGTCATGAACAATGCCTTCATTGACTCCCCCACAGTCATTTCTTCTACCGTATTGAACGACACCACCTCCACCTCCTCCTCTAACATGCCATCAATCAATGACATGAAGTTTAAGTTTTCTGAGTCTTTTGATTCAATCACCACCACTTCTGGCAACTCTGCTACAGGTGTCGGTAAAATCTCTACTTGATTCACAGACTCCTCACTAATGACATGTATATCCCTATACATCACGTTATCTCCTAACATCTACAACAAAACAATTTAGTTTGATTAGTAAACGCCATTAGCATAATAAAAACACATATCACATATAATGCATTTTTAGGGTTAACTTCATCTTTTACTTCTTTAACTCTTCTTAAGGTTATGACTTAAGGTTCTTTTTCCCCCTTAAGGTTTATAACCTATAGTTTTGATACCAACCTATGACGCCCCTAAATCTGGGTATCTTCCAACCTGACAGATGGTGCTACACGGTGCTATAGTTCACATATACATTTAATTGAAATAACTTAAAAGAGTGAATATGTCTTCTATATATATTCCAAAATAATATTCCCTTTCCCAGGTTCTTTATAACCATTACATATGTTCTTGGTCATGATATTAAATAATTACAACAATCAAACTATACTATTACAAAGATAACTTATTTGTCTGCCTTAGCCTTCCCTTTATCCTTATTAGATCCTTCAGGTCGTTTAGTCTTAGCTGCATTCATATGGTTCCAGCAAGAGTGAGCATAACTAGCTCAGCAAGTATAACAATTTCATTTAAACAATAGGCTTAAATCATAGGAATCGTATATCTTCAATAACGGAAGCAATAGTTATGAAGTACTATAGATAATTCAAAATAGAACTTCTCTTTTCTTTAAAATATTTCACAATGAATAACGTTCATTAAACATAAATTTTGGTCCAAGACCTTAAGCATTTCACTCTTTCTTTGAAAAGGATAACCCGGAACCAATTCCGTAAGTCTGGTATATCTTATGAGCACGTCTAGGTGATCAGCCTATAGTACTCTATGTTGTACAACACTTCTTCTTTAAACGGATTTACATTTAAGTTTTGGCAACCTCATGTGCCTGTCATTTGATGACAAAATGTTTGTTTATTCATACTCAGTCTTTCTTTGAAATCCATACCAGAACAGTTTTGCAAAAGATAGCAACTTTGATAGATTATAAGGAAATCTAAAAAACACATTAAGTCTCGCCGAAGGAATTGGCTTCGACTTCATTATACATCAATTCATGCGTAAGATACATGAATCACAAAGCTTGTCCAGAATGAACATAAACAAGGGTTAGAAAACTTGCCTTCAGCGTCTTCTACAGATAATATACTTTCCTTTTGAGTCTTTAAGGATTCTACAATACATAATCACGTAGCATACCATATTAGGTCATAATAAATCATGTATGGTCACTAATGTATCTTACCCTTCTTCTCAAACTAATCATCCGTTAAATTGTTTAATATTGGTTACGGTTTATTGAATTACTTCTTATTTACGTTCATGTAATCGTTTGTCAACCTTTAGTTGCAATTCTTAAGGTTATTGTCATCCTTAAGGATGTTACTTCAAGTTCATTAAGGTATTAATTCACCATTAATCAACTTCTATTCCTTTTACATTCATGAGAATTCTCCTCTGGTCCTTTCCTAGTGCTGGCGCAGCAGCGCCAGCTTTCTATATAGATCTCGCGCTGCTGCGCGAGTCTTCAGTACCTATGCCCCGATCTCGGAGCTGCGGCGCCATCTCCTTATACCATAGCTACGCTGCGGCGCCACTTCATAGTGGCTGAGGGTTAGGCCTTGGCGATGCGGCGCCAATTGTAAAGCTTTGGGCCGCGCTTAAGCGCTGGCCCTGTGCCGCAGAAAAATTTAACATTTCTCTTCTTTAGTAAATTTTTTGGGCTCAAAACTTATTCATTTGAAGTCCGAATTGGCTCGTTCAAAATCCGTTAGGTCACATATCACATAAACTATGCTTTCATTAGAAAATCTTACATTTTTGAATCCTTTAACACATAATTCACCGATCAAGTTCTTTATTAAGAAAATGTTGAACGTTCGTGAACATTCATAGCTTGTTTCTTCGTTCTAAGTCAGAATTTAACCATTTTTAAGTCTGCAACTCCAAAATGCAAACTTAGACTATTCTTCATCAAAAACCAACGTTTCTGAGTTCAATGGTGACTTTTGACTTCTATTACGAGAATTTAACAATTTCGACGATTATTGTCTAATCTCGTAAATTTCATTATATCTTCGTTATTTGATATTTTTACACCGTTCCAAATGGATTTCTTCCATTAACACAACATAGATCATCTAAACCTATAAATAATGGTTTTAAACTTGTCCATCAACAATAAAATTATACTTCTTCAATGTTCTTCATTAGTTCATAACTTTTATGATTATGATTCCATTTACACATGGTTTATTAAGGTTTAAGTCCTCTAATAACCATCTTTATCACTCCTTATCATACATGCTCCACCAATATTATCTTCTCTATCAAACTAGAATTGAAGAGATGAAGAATAATGGTTAGGGATTCATTAACTTTGATGTTCTTAACTTGGTTCTTCTTCTTTCTTCTTAAATTTGTAAGATACTTTCACTTTTCTCTTAATATGTAAACTCTAGGATGTTGGTGGAAATTTAACTAGCAAAAAATGATCTAGCAACTCTTCTATTTATATAAATAAGAAAGTTAGGGAATTACAGTCATTTAGGCCATTCCACCTCCTTACTATTCCTATCTTGTTCACCAAGTAAATCACTTTACTTGGTCACCAAGATGGCTGGCCATGCGCTCCATGGGGCCCATATGGGTTTTTCTTACCTGGTAACCCATCGGTTCGATCCACTGGTCCGGTTCTTGGTTCAGGCTTAGGTTTTAATTAGTTTGGGCCTAACGTTGGGCTTGAATTTCATATCATTGGGCTTTAACAAGTTTGCACTTGGGCTTGTCCAATTCCTACACAAATCCTACAAGTCCATTATAATTAGCTTAAAGCGTTTAACGTATAGTCTACGTATTCTTCTCGTATACTAATTCGTATAATCATTCATCATATATGATATACCATCTTTCATACATACTTGTATAATACTTCATATCATACTCATATTCATTGCTTTGTATAATACTTGCGTATCATACAATCGTCATTTATTGAATCTTTACTTGCTTAATATTCTCGAACTTAGTACGTAGGCGAAAAACTGTGTTTGTCATACTTGAATTATTATTACATAATCCATCCTTCCTTATTATTCTATCATTACGTATTTCTCGGAAGTTCAAAAATAATTTTCGAGCAGATAGTGATGAATAGTGTTTTTCGAAAAATTTCTTGAAAAGCTTTTATTTTCATCTTGAAAATTCAAACACTTTAATTCTATCACGTAGCCAAAATACTACGATATTACAATACTTTTAGGTTATAGAACAACCTTCATCTTGCTTACTTATTAATAATAACATATACTATAATTTTATTCATTATTTAATTAAATAAAATTATTTTACAATTAATCTGATTTTCTCGGTTGTTACATGTAATATGAAAAAGTCACAAAATAACAGAATCCTCAAATGGACTGTAAATACAATGCGGTATTATGACGTCATAAAATGAATTTCAGAATTTTGAACCAGTTAAAGAAAAGTCAATGCCAATTAAAGTGGCTAGACAAATGTTTCGATTGATGTTCTAATTATTGGTATACATTTGAGCTATTTGATTCAGCTAGACAAATGTTTATGACAATTCAAATACTTCTTTAAGAATTATCCCGAACCAAATTGTTTTGGTGTAGAATTTTATGCTAAGTCTGAGGTGAATAACTTCGAATAAGGGGGATATACAGTTGGAGAAAATATTCCAATATATGAGCACAAATAGTCACTATACATTATTAATACGTTGTGCGTGACATAAGGGTACGATAGGCTGATCACCTAACATACTTGCAGAAGTAGTTAACCTTCTTCGTGATTGTAAACAGAACTAGTATAAAATGTTTCAGAGGTAGAGTACCTTTTTCATAATTTAAAAAGGTAGCAGGTAGTAATACCACTAAACATCAAAATTCATGGTTTTTATGACCCCTCGGCATAATATGAAAGGTATTAACTCCTTAGAGAGAAGTCATGATAGAATGTGATGGTAAAAGAGATACTTATAGAAGAAAATAGTGTGTATTCATTGATTGAGAATGAAATCAGATGTGATTTAATAAAGGTTAAATTAAAAAACCTATTTCTGGTGAATAAAAGGAGCAGAGATTAGTATGCTATAATTTCGAGGATGAAATTCTTAGAAGATGGGGTGAATGTGATAACTTAAAAATTTATAAGATTTATAAGATCTTGAATGGTTAAAATAAAGGTTAAAATATAAAACCTAGATTTGAAAATAGAGGAATAGTTAATTTTTTTAAAGAGCCTATACGGTTTGATATTTGAAAGAATATATAGAAATTAAATGTGAATGATAGAAATTTTGAAGAAAAATAAATGAAGAATGAAATCTCATAAATGAGGTTACTAGTTAACTTAAGTAAAATAACGTATTAATGTATGTACTGGATGTAAATGGTAATTAGTGGGTTAATTAAACCCATTATTTTAAATATATTACATCTAAATGTAATATATTTACGAGATAACTTAATATATTATATTATGCCAAGTGGACATGGGGAGATGAATTGAAAATATGAGATAAGAAATTAAGCTAATTAATTTAAATTAAATGGGTTAAGTGTGAAAGAAGAATTATAATTGGAAGGAAAGTTAATTAAAACTTGGATTATGAAATAACCAAGTTATTGAGTAAGCCTTGTATGGCATTATAGGAGGCCCAATAAAATTTATGGAATCAAGCCTCATGAAAAATATAAGTAAATTAATTATGCATTGACATAAGTGCTATGGAAAATATTAAACAAGTGTGAGAATTAAATAAGTCTAATAATATGTTAAAATGTTGGTAGAATGAAAGAATTAAGATGACCCAAGTTTTTTAATTAAAAACTTGTGTCAAATTCAATGAAGAAGCCCAACGAGAATTTAATTTAGTAGCCCAAAATAAAGGGACATGTGTTAGTAGAATATCTACGGTTAAGAACTAACCATTCTTGAGTTAAAGGTAGAAAATTGTGGGAAATGACTATATTGGCCAAAAGAAAGTGCTTAATGACTTATGTGTCCTAAGAAGAAATTTCTAGGAAGTTTCCTAGCAATGGTGTGTTAACTCTTTTGTCCTTGGAGAAAGCTACTAATCACGAATGACTCCTAGGAGGATATTTCTAGGAAGTTTCCTATTAATGATGAAATGACTATTTTATCCCAAGAGAAAATTATTAATAACTATAGTGTCCTTGTAAGAAATTTCTAGGAAATTTCCTATTTAATGATTAAATGACCAAATTGCCTTTGAAGAATCCCACTAATGACCCTTGTATCTTAGAGGGAAATTTCTAAGAAGTTTCCTAGAAAATGGCCAAATAACCATTATACACCTGATAAAAATTACTAATGATGAATATGTCATAGAAGGAAATTTCCTAGAGATGGTGGAATGACCATTTTTCCCTTTCTTAGTGATGGCGTAATGACTATTTCCCCTTGATGGTGGCCAACTAATTAGCCCAATTAGGCAAAATCATCATTTCTTCACAACAGTCATTCCCCCACCTCACACTCTCAGTTATTGCAAGAGAAAGAGAGAAGTAGAGAAGAAAGGAAAAAGGAAGAAGAAAGAATAAAAACTTAATTAAGGTAATTTCTAAACGTAATCCATAAAAATTTTGGGTTATTCCTTTCTTTTGAGAATCTAAAAATTCTTACCAAGAAAAGTGTTTTGTATATGTCTCAAATGCTATGTAACCATGGAGCATGAAAAAGGAAGAAAGACTATGAAACAAAGGGATGGAGGAAAACTAGTTAAAGCTAAATCCTAATTAAGTTTATGTATTTTATTTTTGTTATTTTGAAGCATGAGTTTATGATCTTGAACATGGGTGTAGACACTCGAAATTTATTTTTCCTGTTACTAACTATACAGGAGGATAAAAGCATATTTTTCACACTTCAGAGATAACCTTGGAGGACCACAACATCAGTTCCAACCCCGGAGATAACCCCGGGAGATTCAGTTTCCTACCCCGGAGATAACCCCAGGAAATCAAGTTAAAAGCATGAAGTCAACCCCAGGAGGTCAAACCAACCTCAAAGATGACCTGAGGACAGTCAGAGTCAATAGCAGGCCAACCTCAGAGATAACCCTAAGAAAAGATTGCTACAACTACGTGAAAACCGGAGATAACCCTGGGAGGGGCAAAATGGTTATTTCACCAACTCAACTTCAATTTAAATCAAATACACTCATTTCAAATCAAATTTCTTGAAAAGAAGTCCCAGAAGAACCATATCTTAACTTTTCAAACGCAAACTACGCAAAACAGCTCAACGGACTGCCGGATAGAGACCCAAAAATGCTATTTTGGTCATGAACTCATCTTCTCGGAATCAAAAAGGGCAAAACCTATGTTATTATATAGCTCTCGAAAAGAGCTTTCCGGAATGGTATGGAACATTTCCATCGAACTCCCGGATTAAAATTTGTGAAGGTTCGAGCGAACAACGTGTTGTTCAAGTGCACGTACTTCGAAACGGCGGGATCCACATTGCCCGGGGCACCCTGGGCAGCCACAGGTAAACCAGGGGCTGCCGCAGGTACACCTTCGGCTCCCCCTTTATAAATAGAGGGCTTAGGGTGGCCATTTTAAGAAGAGAAAAAGGTGAGGAAGCTCTGTACATTTTTCTCTGTACACACTATAAACTGAGTGCTTTCTCTTTTCAAACAGTTGTGAGCTTGTATTGTGCTATATTTTACCGGTGGAAATTGAGTGTTCATTCATTTAAATCCATTTGAAGTCTTCTTGGCAGCCCAATGTAAGACTTCTTACATTTCTTAAAGCCTTTCTCCACTTTTGGAACACACAATTATTCACGTTGAGAGTCGTGTTGTGTGCGTATGATGTTAGTACATATATATATATATAAGTATTTATATATATATAAAAGAGTAAATGCTCCAGATATAAATCCAAGCTCAATCAAATAGAGTTCGATGATAACAATATATATATATATATATATATATATATATATATATATATATATATATATATATATATATATATATATATACATTTTTGTCAGGCTTCGAGTTTACTTCGTGGCAGTTAATCGTTCTTATATATATATTTACAACTTTTATATATTTACATTTCCAATCCCCCATGGAGTTTACTTCGTGATGGTTGATCATTCATATATATATATATATATATATATATATATATATATAAATATAACTTCTTACAGCTTTCATACAAGTTCAACATCATGTAAGACTAGGAATCATGTGATCACAGATTAAGCCTAGATTCGGTTCCCGTGATGGACATTTTCGGCTGTAATCAGCTTGTAAATTATTCATGGTGTTTGAATTTCCTTAGATGTCTCTCATGCCCACAAGGAATTAGGCACTGTTATGTATCTTATTTTCTTGAAGATGTCTCACATCTCAAAAATAAAAGCAATCAAGCCGAATACATATAATAAAATGGAAGTATCAAAGGCCTTAATTACTATTGAGCATAAGAGTTTAAAAAACCTCTTTTACAAAACCTCACTGCTATATCTTGTTAAAACTGAACTTTTATACAAAATTCAAACCCTTTGTATATAGGTGCAAACGAGGCATAACACTACTTCCAGATAATTGCACACTGACCCACACACACACACACATATTCATATAACAGTTTAAATTGAAAAGTTGCGGTCACCGTGGTAACACGGATGTCGGGGGGTGCCTAACACCTTCCCTCCGCATAATCAAGCCCCCGGACCCTAATGAATCTTAGTTTCAAAGACATGTTAAGTAGTGTTACATCACTAGGTGAATGTGCAAACCTTTTCTCGGTTGAGTTGGTGCAACCATTTAAAAATACCAACTGGCGACTCTTACAGTCCAATTGTCGATATATATATGTCGGACTTTTTCACAACTTGTTTTTTCAAACAAATCTCACCTAACATGAGAACACCAAAAGACAAGAACAGAAAAGAGACAAATAAAAATCCTGATGTCGACAGGTGGTGACTCCGCTAGGGACTTCCAGTAAGAGGGCTTAAGCTGCTATTACAAGCTTTTCAAAATTGTTATATGCTTGTGTGTGGATGTTGCATTTATATTTAGATAAATGTATACGAATGCATTTACTTACTATACTTAGTGCTTCGCACTGTATCTACCCGTGATATAAGTGTTTCGCATATGTCATCATTTTCATACAATGAGACATATTATATATGAATGTATGTTATGTGGTCCCTCCACCAGGAGGCTATCTTGTCGGTGTTTTATTACTGGACTCGTAGGGAGACTAATTCCAACGAGGCTCAGGAAAGGCACTACCCAGATTTGCTCCAGTTGAAAGACCGGATTAACTTCCCATCGAGTAAATTGCGATGATCTGGGAACCTTCATGCCAAAAATTTGCGAGAGTAACCTAAGATAGGTTAGCCTCTGATTAACCAAACGCGGAGGGAAGTCTCTTCAAACTTTCTCATTTCAATTACTTGTAATATCAATTACTTGTAATTTCATTTCCATGTCAATCTCAATATAATGGAAAGTATAAAGGAATATGTGTACATGCATTCCCTTTCATATCAAAACATAGCATATTATCTTGTTTAACTGACATCCGATTTGTAGGATAATACTCCCAAAATGGACTCACATTACATGTAACTTTTCTATATTCACTAAGACTAAACTACATAAGTCTTTTTGTAGGGAAGCAATTGGTCCAATTACCCGTTCAAAGTCCAAAAAAGCACTAAGCCCACCGTCAGACATGGCTACAAGTGCCTAGCCTGATCCTACTTCTGTTTCCCATGAGGAGTTCGAAGGATTAAGGAATCAAATAGTAGAATTAGTTGTCTTTCTAAAAGAACAAAGTAAAAACACTCGGGCCCAGACAATACCTACTCAACTAGAGTCATTCACACCAGGGGCAGTCAAGGTATTTGGAAAAAGATGGAAACCCAGATACCTGAACCTCATTCCAACAAAGGAACTGACAAAACCCCTAAAATCACAAAACTAAGGGATGATCGAGAAACTAGGGATATAAGAAAGAAAGTCCAAACAATGGAGGAACCCATCCGGTTAATCAAAGCGGCTGGAAACTATTAAAGTGTCACTTATTAAGATCTCTGCATATTCCCAAGGGCTAAATATCCTAAAAAATTCAAAATCCCAGAGTTTGAAAAGTACAATGGGGAAGGTGATCCTTATACGTACCTAAAAGTATACATTGGCGAGCTAGGATCTTATGCTGAAGATGAAATCCTCAGAATGAAGTATTCTAAAAGAGTCTTACTGGGGAGGCTAAGGCCTGGTATGCCCTACTCGACAAGGCTAAAATCCACAATTGGGAAGAATTGGCCCACACCTTTCTAAATCAGTACAATATTCAGTTAAAAATGGCACCGGATCGATACCAAGTGACTAAAGTCAAAAAGAAAAGTACTGATTCTTTCCGAGAATATGCCCAAAGATGGAGACATCTAGCAGCATAGGTCATTCCATCATTGACAAAAACTGAGACGATAATAACATTTATTGATATCCAAGAGGCTCCTTACTATGAGAGGATCCTAGCAGGCATAGAAAATCCATTTTCAGAAATGATCAAACACAATGAAATGGCAGAGATGGGCCTGAAGGCAAGCGAGATTAAAGACTTCACTGCCTTGGAAGCAGTCGCCAAGTATATATAGACTGGCAAGTATGCGAGCAATCTTAAGAGGGTACCCGATAAAGGCAATGAAGATGTATCCCTCGTTTCACAGGGGCAAGCTAGGAGACCAACCTACAGTCGCCCCATTTGGAAAAAGTAAGACAATCTGCTATTTCAAAGAATTTAAAAGAATTTAAAATCAGGTGTTCACTCCATTAGGCGATTCCCTTGAAAATGTATTGGCGATATTAATGGATCACAAGAAAATTACCGAACTAGCTCCACCTCTGGAACCAGAAAGTAAA
Source organism: Panax japonicus (assembly GCA_020205505.1). Lineage (NCBI taxonomy): Eukaryota > Viridiplantae > Streptophyta > Magnoliopsida > Apiales > Araliaceae > Panax > Panax japonicus. The sequence continues at coordinate 23,540,748 of CM035110.1, read as the reverse complement.
AGATATAATCCAAGCCAGAGGTGTGCTTATCACTTAGGGTCTCCAGGACACGACACACAAGACTGTTGGTCCTTAAAACATAAAATTCAAAATCTGATCGAAAGTGGTAGTATTGTGGTCCAACAACCTGACCAACAAAATCTCAACACCAACCTTCCATTGTAGTATGATACAGATAGAGTAAACATGATTGGGTCAAGAAGCGATGAAATGTATCCAAATCGTAAGTACATATGAAGGATGGAGGAATACCCCCAAAGGAACAAAACAAATGTCCTAGAGTGGGAAAACTCAGAGGAGGGTATGACATTAATGTAAAAGTTAGAGATGATCCAGAATCAAGTAAATCTGCTAGCTAAGATGATAGTGCGCCAACATCAGGATACGAGGTAGTTTTTCACTCAACTATCAGAAAGCCAAGAAAAAAAAGAGGTTAACCATAATGCAAACCCATATCTCTCCATAATGAGCCAGCTAAATGAAAAAGATCAAAGCAGGATGAAAGGAGAAGAAAAGGGGAATAATAAAATCGTTAGAAGATCTCACTAATGAAAAAATCGCTCGGGGAAAAGCGAATTCTCAAAGAAGAAAGATCAAACAACCTCCACAAGAGCCCAAAAATTCACCCCTCTGAGAAAATCAAATGAAGAAATGCTACACTTTTTGATCAGCGAAGGAAGGATTACCGAGTTGCTGCCTCCTATAAATCACAAGATAAAGAGTTATGATTTCACCAAGATATGTATCTACAATTCTAACTCACCTGGACAAGAGACTGAGGAATGCTGGTCTTTGTGACATAAAATCCAAGATCTCATTGAAAATAAAGAGCTAAAGATAGAATTCCTCATGACCAAAAAAGGCAAAAAAAATTTAAAAAGCTTAATATGTCCACTCGAGACAAGAAATTCAAAGAGGTGAAGGATATGAGTGCCAATTCTGGCAGAACACAAGGTGGAGTGATCCTAATGCAAGGAATGGCAAAGGAGATTCCTCTGTCAATATCAAACATCTTGTGGTCCAAAGATAGCAACCACGTTCCTGATTTCATCATCTTGGATGATGAGGAGGAAATACTAATCCTTTCCATGAAAGAAAAAGCCAAAAAGGAAAGTTTCGTACAAGAAATGAAACAACAATTCGAGGGAGATTTTATGGTCGAAACCTCTCAAGCCCAGGAAAAATGTGAAGGAACAGATGAAGGAAAAGATGGTGAGTGTAAGACCCCAACTTTTTATAAATAAAGATTTAATTTCCTCTATTTATTATTTTGAAATAGTAAAGGGTTGATTTGATTAATGTGGTTAGTTATGGGTAAAATGAGCAAATTTTTTAAATAAGTAAGTTGTTAAAAAATATTCATTGTTGTCGGGGAATATTCGATTGGTCGTGGAATATTCTTACTGTCGGGGAATATTCGTATGACGGCGCCGCCATTTGTGGGCCCCATAACGAAAAATTGTCGGATGAAGAAAATGACAAGAATGAGTTTTCTAAAAATAACGGCGTAGTTGTTACCGTTAACACTGTTGAAATACCCGGTGGTTAAAGTAATGTAATACGCGTTGTTGCACAGTATTTTATATTATTGTTGTTTTTATTATTGTTACTGCACAGTATTTTACATTATTAAACCAATAATTCATATTATTTGAATAATATTATTAGATAATATTATTGACAATGTCTAGAAAATTTTTTCGAAGAAAGGGGTTAGGTTATCTAATTGTGCGCCAGTAAGGAGAAATTCTTACCGGAAAGCCCCCTCTTTCCTGGGAATGACTTAGTTGTCATTATTGTGATTCTGTAATATTATTTATGAATAATTAATTATTGATAAAAATGATAAAAAAATATTTATTTAATGGAGGAATTTTTAGAAAAGTTACAATTGTTGAAAATGGATATTTTATCTTTTCTGGTAAAATAATTCATTCAAATATATTATTATATTACATTATAAATGTATAATGCGATAATGTAATAATATAATAATGGTGATATGTTTACAATGAATGTGTGATATATGAATAAATGAGGAGAAAGAGTATTTTTGTTACAATAAATGCTAAAAACATGTTAAACATGTTGGTGGACCTCATTTTTGATTAAAATTTGATTATAGCCTGCAAAATCATCTATATGTGGATTTTGGTCAATTTCTGTTTAGAATTTGGAAAAACTTAAATCTACAAAGTTGTAGAGAATTAAATTTCCTATGGAATGGGCATAAGATTCAAAATTTTCTGATAAAAGAGCTATTTATTATGAATTATTAAAGTTCCAGAATATTGTGTCTGAATTGATTTTGTTATAAAAAATGTTTAAAACATGTTTTTCATGTTGGTGGGCCCCACTTGCATGTGTAAAATTCTGAATTCAGATTTCAAGTGTGCGTAAGAAAATTTTTATAAATAATAATATTTTATTAAATTTTTTGCTTTGGTGTTCTAAGCATTTTTCTATAAATAGGGTGCTTAGGTTAGAATTGAAAATCACACCAGAATTTAAAGTTTTCTCACTCTATATTATCGAGTGTATTTTTGTGAGTGTTTAGATACTTTAAGTATTGCTATACGGTGCAAGTTTCCTTCAGTATTATATCTGATATTCTAGTTAAAAGTGCTATTCTTTTGAGGTAAGAGATTGTAAGGAATTGTAAGGGACGATAAGGGATGGTAAGGGATATTGTCATTATTATGGTAAGGGATATTGTCATTATTATGATAAGGGATGGTAAGGAATAGTAAGGGATGGTAAGGGATGTTATTAATCAAGTAAATGATATTATTTCCTTTAATATCATTATACCGAAATATTGATATGAATTTTATTGTAAAACTTTATCTTTTTTCACATCGGGGTTACTATTCACGTATACGACACTATTAACGTATATGACACTATTCATGTATATGACACAATTTATGTATACGACACTATTTATGTATACGATACTATCTACGAATACGGGGTACTATTCACGAGTTACTATTCACAGATTACTATTCATGAGTTACTATTCATAGGTTACTATTCACGACAAAATTAGTTTCTTTTTTTGTCGTTGATTTATGAATCTTACACTTGAAATTAAATCCATGTTTTGATTATATTGTTATTATTATCATATATAATATTTTTATAATCCTGGTGATGAAATTTCTCTTTAATATGAGTGTAAAGATGGGTAGATTATTGGTATGATCGTGACTATGGGTTCTCTTTGTCCAGTAGTGCAAAGATGAATTGTTGACTGGTATGATCATGACCATTGAATTTATAATTGAATATCATCACATATTTCTGAAATGATTAAGTGCAAAGGTGAATTGATCAACATGGTTAGAATTACTGTTTATATAAATTCTGAAATGATTATATATTTCTTTGAGAGATGAATATCTTTGGCCTGTAGTGCAAAGATGACCTTATGTTGAATATCTTTAGCCTGTGGTGCAAAGATGAACCGTTGATGAATATCTTTAGCCCGTAGTGCAAAGATGAATTTATTAGTATGATTATGAATAGGAACTGTGATTTGGTATAATCATGATCTTTTATATTTCAGGTAAAGACAGGTGATAAAAATTATCTTCGTCTTGGGTGCGAAGAGGAATTTAAAACCATAATTATAATTATAAGTTATTCACATGATTGTGGACAGGAACTGTTGATTGATGTTACAAGGACAAAACATTGTTGGTGGACTTTTAACATGGAGAAGAGAATAGACTTTATGGTCTATTTGACTCTTCTAATGGATTGCTCATTCTGCTGCAACTATGGTTGAAAAGTTTTATCATCTACCATATGTTCTAAATCTCTAATTCATTACTGAGGAAAGCTATTGATAATTTAATTATCTTCAGTCATGATATTCTTTACTGGGCTAGTTGTGCTCACCCTTTTGTTTCACAATTCCTTTCAGGTGATAAGAGTGTAGCTGGGTAGAGCGGGGGTAACAGGGGAATAGAACGGTGGTTGATAACTGTTGAGGTTTCCCCTAAAATAGTACAGAAATAATTTTCTTGAGAATTTTAGATAAATGTGTCGTATTTTAAACTTCATTTAAACGTTAATTTTGGTGAACCGAATAGGGTGAGGTGAACCCAACTTTGGAAGGGTGTTTTGCCACTATTATACAAGATGTCTAATGACCTACGACTTTGTGTTATCATAAGACAGGGTTGTGAACATCTACTTGCTGATTATATCTATGAGCACTACCTATATAATCTTGGAGTTTGGTTGAAATATAATTCTCAATTGGAGAAAATGGAGATAATTATATGTCAAGAGAAGACTCACTATTGGAAAGAACATGATAGCAATCTTCTCGTATTTCTTTGGGGTCTATTGGGTCAACCAAGGATAATTCTTGAGTTATATGATATCTATTATAACTTAGATGCATGGCCTCCTATGTACGAAGGTTTCTTTGTGTATTTTCTAGAGATTTTAATTTCTAAAACAGTTCTTGACTGTACCTTTATGTAAGGTATCAATGTGAGGTGTTATCCAAGTAAAGGGATGAGAGTCACAGTTGGTATTAAAACTCACAGTATATGTGTTGTCGTATTTTTCACGACAATTGTAATAAAAAGTTGTAGTTGTTTTCTGTACCATGTATTTGGCGACCTTGAATGGGTTGGGTGGATTGGACCTATTTTGGGGGCGTCACAGTGAGGTTGTCGGGAAAGCCAACTTATTGAAGAATCAATAGTTCATCCCTTTTTGCGATGGTTCCAGTTCAAGCATCCCTGAGGAATGTACTGAATCGGGAGGCGATTAAGTTATGGCCATAAGTGAAGATATTCAAAACCAAGAGGTAACCTCCATCGCGAGCCTTGAAGGCAATATAACCACTAACGACTTGACTATCTAGCCTCAGCTGGCCAAGAAGATGTAGATCCAGAGGATAAAGTTGGTAGTTCCAGGAGATGTTAGGACGGTATCACTTTCTTCGCAGTATGCCTTTTATTTTCCATGCATGTAAATATTGAAAAAGTCAAAAAAATTAAAAAATCAAAAAATCAAAAAAAATCAAAATTAAAAAAATCAAGCCAGTCAGGTCTCAGCTCATTAGGCCTGAATTACGAAAGACCTGATTTCCCCTCGTTAATGGGAGTACGTAGGCAGCCATTTATGGTGCAGTCAAACTAAATAAAAACCCAAAAACCCAAACAAACACTTTAATGTCATTCCATCAAATCTGGCATAAGTCCTAGAAAGGAAGAAACAGTGATACACCAGGACAACCAGCAGCGAGGACCTTCAAAGAGTCGACTCCCTTAATCACAAGTCTTCATTAAATTAGAAGAAAATTATCAAGGTCAATTGTACAAACAAGTCAGGAATAATGATTGAGGTCATCAAAGCCTAAATCCACTACCTGTTCATCATATGGTATAGAGCTAAAGCCTCTTTCGACCTCGGCATCTTACCAGCCCATCTGTCAAAGAAATTATTCCAGAAAACAAGTAAGTCTTGGGTAATTTCAGAATCAGCAATAACTCGATATTGGAACCCTTACAACAAGAATGGGGCAATCTCAAAAATAGAGATAACTCAACACTAGGGCATTTATCAACCATCTTAAAGAGGAAAATGCACCAGTCAGCACTATCAGCATGTTACATCATAATCAGAGCTTCCCTCACATCATCTCACTAGTGATTCAGTATGATCATTTGGTCTTTTCCAATCATATTGTTCTCAGAATGAATAATCCACATGTGCGGTATGACTCTTTCACCTCTTTATGAGTTTTTAGTCTCCATTTACATGCGTTAGCGATAATATACATGTTAAGCATTAACATGGTACATCATCATCAGAGCTTCCCTCACATCATCTCACTAGTGATTCGGTATGATCATTTGGTCTTTTCCAATCATATTGTTCTCAGAATGAATAATCCACATGTGCGGTATGACTCTTTCACCTCTTTATGAGTTTTTAGTCTCTATTTACATGCGTTAGCGATAATATACATGTTAAGTATTCTTAGAAGGAGGTTTTTGCTTAACTTATTATGAATGGGATTAATTTTGATAAGCATCCGTGGGGCGAGAATCACGAGAATATTTAGAGAATTAAGACTATTCAGCCTTTTGATTAGGCATGACATCCTAGTTTAAAGCTGTGACAACCCGAGAAATTAGACAATTTATGAAAATCTTAAATGATTGATTTAAGGTTAAATAATAGACCTAGACAGAAAATAAGTGTAAGCGTTTGATGTTATTGGGATTTAATTTTGAGGATTTCAAAATTCCGTGAAGGATATAGGTGAATTATTCAGGATTAAGGATTTATGCTCTGTGTACATGGTTAATGATGTGTTCAGAATGTGGTTAAGGGTCATGGGTTGATCAGATAATTTATATCTATATCAAACCCTAAGTTTATATTAAGAACGACAGCGTTCGGTTAGAAAACCCTAATTTGTGGTTTGAAAACCCTAATGACCATTTTGAACCCTAATTGTGCAGTGGTGGATTTAATTGCTTTATTAGCAATGTTAATTAGGAAATATATATCCTAATTGTCAAGTTATTAGAAACCCTAATCTAATTAGGAAATCTAAACTTCTAAAATTGAAATATTACTTTAAAACCCTAGTATGTGATTTTGAAACCTAATGTACAATTTGACCCTAAGTGCTTAATTAACAAATTTAATTAGGATAAATTAGTCCTAATTAGCAAGATTGATATGTGATTAGGAAATAATATTATAGTTAAGAAACCTTAATTATAAGTTAGAAATAGAGATTTTCTATTTTAAAATTTAATTAGAAAATTTTGGAAATGCAAGTTGCTAAATCTTAAAGGATTAAAACCTAAACCCTAAAGGGTTAAACCCTAAACCCTAACAAGCCCTAAACCCTAATGCAAATTCTAGAAATTTAAGGAAATGACAATTATGCCCATTTTGTGTATGATTTGAGGTAGCTTGCATATCTTACCAAGATGTGGGTTGTTGAACAACCCTAACCACTCCCTTGACTAAAGATCACATCAAATCAGCCCTTTTTTTTACAGCCATTCATGCATCATATAATTATATATATAGAATTAGAGAGAGAAAAGGACCACTTTTGCTCTTATTTTGCTCCCAAGTCTCTCTCTCTCTAGAAATCCGGGAGTTAGAGTGAGAAAGTGTGAGAAACCAAACTATGATCAAGCTTTAGCAATCCAATAACAGAACCAAGAGTCAGAATCGAAAATCAAGGCTCAAAGAGGTATAAACCCTAAATCTGTGTTAGTGATTGGTTAAAGTTGTGTAATAGGGTGTTAAATGATGATCTGGGTTGTCAAAAAACAAACCCATAACATCAAAGTGCTCGGATTTGACATTTTAAGGAATCTGGAAAACTTGAAAATTTTGGCCTGACAGTCGAATGTCAGAGGCCCTAGATCTGTGTGTGTTAGATGTTTAGTGTGTTTGTTATTATGGATTTGTAGTATGCCATGCTGTCTTTAATCTAGAACTTGAATCAAGTCCAGAACATGTGTAGATTTCATGTTATTCATGGTCAAAGTGGGTTGACCGACCTTGACCAACTGAGAATCTGGGCAAGCCCAGAAACCCAGAACGGTCTGACAGCATTTTTGAACGTCTAGATCTTGCTGTATCTTGTTAGTTTGGCTAAGATGTTGTTGTTATGTTGTATTCTGGTATGTATACTACATATTAAAGTCATTATATCCCCTAGATCGTAACTGGAATGACAGGAAATTAAGGTCAAAATATAGTTGACCGACTGTTTTGATGAATTCTGGAAATTCCCAGAAAGTTGAAGAACACGTGTCTGACAGCATGTTTGACCAACTAGATCTTACACATGTGATGTTGTTAGACTAATTTTATGTTATAATGTTGTGACACTCCCAAATCCGGGTTACCTGACTCCCGAGTTTGGTGTTCACGATCCACACTATAATTATCATTTAACTACCCATAATATATATAGATAGTAATTTTCATAATATTTTATCAGAGTTTAATAATAATACATCACCCAGGTTCACTAACCTTAACTTTACAAACATACCCTTTGGATATACAAAAAGGGTTTACAATATAACATAATAAATATATTCAACACAATTAATTTATAACTACGCCTTTTCCCTTGTCCTGCTTCACAGCACCTCCTGCAACTTCACCCCTAGCTGAAAAATTTTATTTAGCAAGGGTGAGCAACTAATTTTCCCCGCAAGTTAATACATACAATAAATGTATAAGGATTCAAAACAACAGACTATCTATTTTGATAGAATGAAACCAAAGTTCGGGGAACTTTGAAATAGCTGAACAAATCATTATTTAATAACAATTTTCTCGTATTCTATATAACACAATAATTCAATAATGAAAGAGTACAACGCTTTCAAGTTTCTACGGTATTCTAGTGAATAATCTAGAATCAATTCTACGAATGAAATATTTCTCCAGATTTATACTGAGTGATCACACTAGATCTTGAACTTTATTTTCTCGGGTAGATATCAAAGATTTACTTTGATAAATACTCAGGTGTATCAGACAGCCATAAAGATTAAATCATACCCCTCTGCAAGTACTCAGAGCCGGCCAACTCTTTGTACCCTATATTATGCATAATACTCAAAACGCGCGCAAAGGTCGAATTCACGACCAGTAAAATGTTCCCTTTATATAAAAGGTTGTTCTTCTGAGTCTTGGAATCAAAAGTTTGATTTTACAACGAAATACTGGGATTTCAAATTCTATTTGCTTCTCTTCTCAAACCTAACAAGTTTTTACAAATGTTTGTCTAACCAGAATAATTGGCTAAGACATTTCTCAACATAATTCGACAATAAACAGGAATTATCTGTACTGTCAATTCTAACTTCTACAGATATGAATATCCAACAACAGTAATTCTACGAATATATATTTTCTAATTCGAAAATTTAATTTCAACAATAAATCCCTGGACGTGGCTTAATCAACAATAATTAACCACCAATAATATTTGAATGAAATAACTCAAGGTTGAGTTAGGGAACTTGCCTCTTCCGCTGATTACAGCTACACAATATACTTATCTGATTTCGAAAGACCTATAACCAATAATGTAGGTCTCACAATTAGCACAAACATTTATATCACACAGCACTGCATTCATAGTCAAAATTCTCCTAAACACATTACCACATAGTCACATTAGTGTTTATAACCTATATAAACACTTAACAAGTCAAACTAATTCAGTCTGGTTGGACTTCGGTCCATTCTCGGTGTTCTGGTCACCCTATTCGACAATTAACACATTGATTGTCAATTAAATTCGGTCCCTAAGCTTCAATATTAATTTAGATAAGTCAATTATCATTAATAATATTTTTCGGAAGCTTTTAATAATTATCAAACAATTATTATAATTTATAATAATTTTTCAAACACTTAAATCATTTTTAAATGATTTTAATTATCAAATAATCTTATCATTATTAATATTTAATAATATCAAAATATTAATAACATACTTTTCAAAATATTAAAGTTATCATCAATAACTTAAAATATTTTTAAATCATTAATATTCTACTTAAATGATTTTTAAAATAATTAAAATCATTTTTAAATCATCACCATTAATATATAAATATTAATGAAATTATTATCTAAATATTAAAAGTCATAATTTATAACTTAAAATATTTTTAAATCATTTTTCTCACTTTTAAATGATTTTTAAATCAACAAAAATCATTTTTAATTAATTTATTTAATATAATAATTAAATAAATCAAATATCAATAATATTAATTTATTAATGAAAAATTCTTCAAAAATATTAAAAATTATATTTTATAATTTAAAATATTTTTTAATACTTTATTCTCAATTAAAATGATTTTTAAATCATTTAAATCATTTTCATCTTATTTATTTAATTTAATAATCAATTAAATATATTATCATTAATATTAAATTATTAATGAAAATTCTCCAAAAATATTAAAAGTTACATTTTATAACTCAAAATATTTTTAAATACATTATTCTCATTTAAAATGATTTTTTTTCATAATATTAAATCATTTTTCTCTAATTTATTTAATACACTAATTAAATAAATTAAATACCTTTAATATTTAAATAATTATAAATATTAAAGAAAAATATTCCAATTGGTCAAAAATTATTTTTCATAATTTAAAATAATTTTTAAAACCATTTTTGGTAATTTTTAGAATTTATTTCTATTTTTTTTAATAATTTTCGGAAATTCTAAAAATTAAATTAATTAAATCCGTCGCTAAAGGCCTTTAGCGACACAAAGCGTCGCTGTAGGTGTTCTTGAGCTCAAGAACACTGACAGCCGGCAGCTCAACCTGCCTTGTTTGACCAGCCATAATTCTCGGCTCAAATTGTTTCTGGACTTGTTTAAAGTGTGATCGTGTAGCCAAAATGTAACACTACAACATGCAACTCACACTTAGATCAAACAACAACAACACGGCAAGATCTAGAGCTTCAAAGAAGCTGTCAGACCCATTCTGGGTTTTTCTGGGCTTAATCAGTACCGAGTTGCTACTTTCAACCACAGTTTAATCTATGATCTGGTCTTGGTTTAGGTTGTTTTATGGTTCAGAGTTATATTCCATGTATCAGAGAACAACATCAAAGCAACAAATCAAATTATCATCAACAGAATCATCACAAAACATACGGTCAAACTCTGTCAGACAACTTGTTCAACCCGTTTTCTGGGTTTTCCAGAAACTATTCCCGTGAACAGATGGTCTAGTTTGACCATCATTTATGTTCGTTATGCTTGTTGTTTAAGACATTTAAAAGCATGGATCTATATTACAACTAACAGGCTTCAACTTGGTTACAAAAACAACATCAACCAACACAACATCTGACAGATCCAGACCTTGAAAAACATTGTCAGACTCTGTTCATCACATTCTGGGTTACCCAGAATGTTACTCGGTCAACGTCGGTCAACGACTTTTGACCTTAAATATCTTGAAATCCAGCTATCTAATTGTTGTTTGTTGCCTAATTTTTAATAGCACTTTTCCACGCAAGTATACGCGTTCAATTGTAATATTCAGCAAGCAAGAGTATCGTTCCCACGAGGAAATAGACTAATATTTATCAAATACTAATTCTAATGCAATTAATCCTATTTTAAACTAAGAAAATTTTGTTTATGATTTGAAAATTAAACTTAACAAACTAATAATTAAAAACCAAAATATCACAAGAATAAATGCAGATTTAACAGATTAAGATTACAACTTCCCTTAGTATTTCATTCAAACTACTTACTTCCCATTTAAAATAAATCAATTAATACGAATTGTTATCCAAGAATGCTTTATAAATATTCACGCTCTTCTTCCAAAGACACGTGAACAAATCCTTCTAAATCCAATCACTAAGATGTAGAATTATAAGGAACACCCCAATTAATCAACTCACTATATTCCTATGTGAATCAAGTTAATTAGGATTTATGCACAAATTCTTTCAATGGATACAAAAGACACATAGGTATATTCCTATCCTATACGCTAATCATATTAACCCTATTCAGATTATATGAACAGATGTTATCATATCCAGATCTCAATCTATACTCCATCTTCCAATTTCATATAGATTATCACAGTAATTGTTGGCCAAACAATTAATCAATAAGCATAAGATATAATAAACAATTCAATAAAAACTAACTTTCATTCAATGGGAAGCTTGCAATTTAAACTACATACCAAGTTCCGTTGCAATCTTAATTAAAATTTAGTTCATGATAATAATAGAGAAAAACATAATCCAGATAAATAATTCAAACATCCCAGATAGTTACAAAAGATAAAACTAGAGAAGAGAAGAAGAAACTCTGAATTTGCTCCAATACTCCCTCTTAGATCTTCAGCCTTTGCAATTCTCCTTCGTATTTTTCTTCCTTGTTCTCTCTGCAAATCTCTTGAAAACTTAATTGATTCCTTGCAAAATTCGTCCCCCTTGCCTTTGTAGAGTCCTCTCCTACTTGTATTGGTCTCAACCCTCATTCAGACTCCTCTTTGGCTTCAAAAACCCACTTGACAGCTGCAAAACGCACCAATCTACGCATTAGAGCGCCTAGGCGCTCATCATAGTGCAATTCCAAGCGCCTAGGCGCTTGGCCATGTCCTCATATTTACAGAAATGCCACTCAGCTTTAATTTTCATGATTTTTGACCTTTTTCTTCTCCGAAATGACCAATTTGTCCCTCCAACTCCAACCTACAACAAATAAACACAAAACACATAAAAAGATCCTAAAAACAATTAAATATAACAATAATTAAGTTTAATAATACTAGATTCATAGGTATAAAACCTACTCATCAAATACCCCCAAACTTAACCAATTGCTTGTCCCCAAGCAACACAACACAGTGCAACCGCTAAATATGCAATGCAAATGCAACTATCTAAATGTCTACATTCCAGCAGTCAAACAGAACAAAATCTATTCATCAAGCCTCAGAGAAATCACAATAAACATGATAGTACATCATATCAAAACAGATTTGTAATTTCATCATCAATCATCAAATCTTAACCTGTTATTATTGATATAGTGTGTGTGTGCTTAACATCCGTGCTAACTGATATGATGCTAAATACAACACATAATAAATCTCTTTAAAGAAATCATACAGTGTAAATTCACAAAATTCACGAACAAGCTAAAACCAACTAAAAATAAATATCCACCAAAATTTAAGAGTTCAATCCGGGATACTTATGCTCTTTTCTTTTTTTTTTTTTTTTTTTTTTTTACGGGGGCTTTTTGCTCTTTTCCCGTTTTATTTTTTTATTTATTTTTTATTTTTTTTACCCATGACTGTGCAATGTCTCATTCCATCAGGCTAATAGTGCTACCCCTTAGCGAGCTTTCGACCAACGACTCCCAGACCATATAAGACCTTAGGGCGCTAGGTTTTAAGATACCCCTTCGGGCGTACTTGCTCAAGTAACAAAGGCCCCGAAACAAAACTAGCCAGAGTATATATATATTTTTTTTTTTTTTTTCAAGCTTATATATCCCAAATTTTTCCCCCAAACTTAAGTTTTTATCTAAATTCAGTCATCTTTGCCTATTCATGTCTTTCATTCATTTAAACTAGCATTATCCTCTAGAAGTCCATTATGTGTCAATTTAAACTCAATCAGTCAACATAGTTGTTTATACTGTGCTATCCTTATTATATCAATTTCAAACAGGTAAAGATTCAAATCTTGACAATAAATCACGTCAAAGTTTTAACAGACAATACTATACTTGTCTACTCAATTCCAATCTCATCACTGACCAAGACAGATTTAAACTATTTAACAGCTGGAACATGCAAATGCTTAAAAATTTTTTTTTTTATTTTTTTTAAATTTTTTTTTTTTTTTTTTTTTTTTTTTTTTTTTTAATAAAAACTATAAAAACTACATGAATGCAACTAAATGCAAAACTATATGCATGAACTGAAGCTGGAAACCTACACCCCCAAACTTAAATTATGCAATGCCCTCATTGTATATAACAAATAAAATTTAAGAAATTAAGCACTGAGGACTTCCCTGAAAGATAGAAGCTTTACTCCTCGTCAGAATCTTCTTCATCTTCTTCATCTGGGGGGTATGCGGACAATGGTGGAAATTGGTAAGGAGCGGCACCTGGATTCATGCGAGCAAACATTTCAAGGAATGCTGTGCTAAAATTCTGATACACCTCCGTTTGCCGCTGAGCTAAACTATCCTGATTTCTTTCCATTCTATCAAAACCTTCCTGAACTTGAGTGGCAACCATGTCGATTCTTCTAGTTTGATGTCTCAAATCGCGACGGATATCTTCATAAAAATTAGGAGGTTGCTCTGAACTTCCAGCTGCAGGAGGATTCTCGTGGACCTGATGACTAGGCTCAGCTGCAGGCTCGGGAGGAGCAATAATGAATCCTAATCCTCTCGGGTGTGGTGTTCCCCCACCCCATACCTTGTACTTCTTTATAAGCGAGTGGTCAATTGCAGCTAAAGGAGGCTGTATAGCTTCCTCGGCTTCCCATTTCACCCCAGCTTGTTGGCATAGTCCTGTGATCAAAGATGGGTGCGGTAGTCCACCTGAGGTCCCTCCTCGAATTGCTTTGTCAATGGAATCATGAATAACTTGGCCCACATCTATAATTTTTCCTGATGCAATGCAGAAAAGCAGGGCTGCCCTTTGATTTACAACATTACTCATATGCCTACATGGCATCATCTTGGCACAAATAAATGCATGCCATGCCTTCCCATAATTGCTTAATTTGGATGCGGGGAACAACACAGCTTCATGTTGATCTGTTAATTTCCATGTCGTTCCAGGCACACACAAGGCTTGAATAATCTCACTGTAGTCTAGCTCGTGTTGCAGATATTGCATGTATCCATTGTTGGGTATCGTGTTCAAACCATAATAAGCATTTATTGACCCAAAACTGACCTCCACAGATTTACCTCGAACCCAAATTACGTTACCAACATGATCTATTGCATTTGCGTAGAATTCTTTAACAATCTTAACAACAGATGCATCCGGTTGAGCTGTGAAGTTCACCCATCTTCGACTCCCAATCATCTGTAATAATTCCCCATCTTCTATATCGGGCAATAGTCCACGCTCGGGAATTAGTGCTTTGTTAGAAAGTACATTGTAGTATCTGTCCGACGCTTTAGCACTTGTGAATCTCTTTTTGTCATACTTTTGGGAAGTGCCCGAAGTTTCTCCTCTTTGTCTCTTACTAGCCATGGTCTTATGTACTAAGTTCTTGGCAACCCAAATGATACTCAATGACTTAGGAGAGCCAAAATCTTTGTTGTGACAATTTATCAAACATTGGTTATAGCCAAATCTTGATGTTCAATCAAAGTTGGATGATCAATTTGAGCCTTGAACCCTTACTTCAAGTAGATGTGGCTTGAATGCAAGTGCAATCCCGAATTGGTGAAGAAGGATGATAATATGGAACTTAGTTGCTTTGGTTTGGGTAGGGATTTAGTGTTTGATTTGGATTTGGAAGAGAAAGATTAGTTGTTTAGGCTAGATTAGATGAGGGTTTTGAGTTGTGGAGGGTTAGAGATGGAGTAGGAGAGTAAGAGAGGCTTTGAGTTGGAATAGGAGAGGAGTTGCCCGAATTGGGACTTAAGAAAATTTTTTTTTTTCATTGGAGCGCCTAGGCGCTTGGTGTGTGCACTATTTGGGCGCCTAGGCGCTTGTTTGCAGAAACCTTTGGCCGAGTGGAGCGCCTAGGCGGTTGAAGTATGCAATATTTGGGCGCCTAGGCGCTTGGTCTGGACAACCCATTCTGACTTTGAGCGCCTAGGCACTTGAAATGACTAGAGAGGGAGCGCCTAGGCGCTTGGCATGGTTTGTAGCTACTGACTTGAAGCGCCTAGGCGGTTGGAATGACTTGAAGTGGAGCGCCTAGGCGCTTGGGGCTTTTCCAAGTTCTCTGCTCTGACGTCCTTTGGGAAAATAGCCGTAACTTCTTCGTCCGAACTCCGATTTAGATGATTCAAGATGTTCTGGAAAGAGGAGAAGTAGATCTACCACTTTCATTCTTGAAGTTTCACGAAATGATATCCGGAGCTGTGGTCAAATTTGCTCTGAAGTGACTTCTTTGTTAATGGCAACCCGAAAACGCGAATCTAGCCACTCCAACGTCGATCCATGTAACTTTTGTCCCAAACCTCGTCAAATATCCCCAATCTTAAACTTGTACTGGTTTTCCTTTCCTGCAATCAATTGAATCTCTGTTAGAGAACAAGGTATGTACAAATCATTAACTAGCAAAGTTTAACCACTAATTAAAGTAATGGTAAAGTAAATTAATAAAAGTAAAAATAGCGAATAATAATAAAACTTCCTGGGTTGCCTCCCAGTTAGCGCTTGGTTTATAGTCTTCAGCCCGACTTTCTCCTCTGTTCTAATCGGCAAGGTTGACCGATGTCTTTTCACGATCAAAGCATCCCCCATAGTAGTGCTTCAATCTTTGACCGTTGACTTTAAAATTACGTTTTGAATACGGGTCTTCCACTTCTACAGCTCCATGAGGATAGACTTTTGAGATTATAAATGGCCCAGACCATCGAGATTTCAACTTTCCAGGAAACAGTTTAAGCCTCGAATTGTATAATAACACTGTTTGACCTGCTTCAAACTTTCTTTCCAGAATTTTCTCATCATGCCACCTCTTAACTTTTTCTTTATATAACTTCGCATTCTCATACGATTGGAGTCTGAACTCATCCATTTGATTCAATTGTAAGAGGCGCTTCTCTCCCGCAGCAGATATATCAAGGTTCAGCTTCCGAATTGCCCAATAAGCACTGTGTTCGAGTTCAACTGGAAGATGGCATGCCTTCCCATAAACTAATCTATACGGAGACATCCCTATCGGAGTTTTGTAAGCTGTACGGTATGCCCATAGAGCATCGTCCAACTTGCTAGACCAATCTTTCCGACTAGGATTCACTATCTTCTCGAGGATTCGTTTCACTTCTCGGTTAGATACCTCGGCTTGACCACTTGTCTGTGGATGGTAAGCAGTGGCTATCTTATGAGTGACTCCATATTTAGCAAGGATAGCTGAAAACTGCTTATTATAGAAATGTGTCCCTTCATCACTAATGATTGCGCGAGGAGTGCCGAATCTAGAGAAAATGTTCTTCCGAATGAACTTAATCACAACCTTCGCGTCATTGGTAGGTGATGCTATAGCTTCTACCCACTTCGACACGTAGTCCACCGCTAGAAGTATATAGGAGTTACAGAAAGATGGTGGAAATGGTCCCATGAAGTCAATTCCCCAAACATCAAACAATTCGACTTCCAGGATCATATTAAGTGGCATCTCGTGTCGCTTTGATATATTACCAACTCTTTGGCATCTGTCACATTTTAATGAAAACACACGGGCATCTTTGAAGAGTGTTGGCCAGAAAAATCCACATTGAAGCACTTTAGCTGCCGTTCTTTCTCCCCCAAAATGTCCACCATAGTCAGATGCATGACATTGGTGTAGAATACTCTCCATTTCAACTTCTGGGATGCACCTTCTTATTACTTGATCGCCACATTGTTGAAATAAGAATGGCTCATCCCATAAATACTGTTTCACGTCATGGAGAAATTTCTTCTTCTGTTGGCTTGTCAAATCAGGCGGAAACACCTTACTGACAATGAAATTTACATAATCTGCATACCATGGTGTATCCATCCTTACCACAAATAGCTGTTCATCCGGAAAAAATTCGTTGATCACTGTTGTGTCATTTTTCTTTAGTTCTGAATTCTCTAACCGTGATAAATGATCAGCAACCTGATTTTCTGTTCCTTTTCGGTCCCGGATCTCCAAGTCAAACTCTTGTAGCAATAATACCCATCTAATTAATCTTGGCTTCGCGTCTTTCTTTGCTATTAAGTACTTAATTGCCGAATGATCCGTAAACACAATCACCTTTGTTCCAATCAAATATGAGCGAAATTTATCAAATGCATAAACAACTGCTAATAGCTCCTTCTCGGTAGTAGTATAATTCAGTTGAGCATCTGTCAATGTTTTACTAGCATAGTATATAGCATGAAAAATTTTATCCTTTCGTTGGCCAAGAACTGCACCAATCGCATAGTCGCTAGCATCACACATTAATTCGAACGGTATAGTCCAATCTGGTGCTATGATTACAGGTGCGGTAACAAGTTTCTTCTTTAACACATCAAACGCTTCTAGGCATGCTTGATCAAAGTTGAATGAGACATCCTTCTCCAACAGATTGCACAGTGGTTTTGTGATTTTGGAGAAGTCTTTTATAAATCGTCTATAGAAACCAGCGTGTCCCAAGAAACTTCGAATACCCTTTACAGAAATTGGTGGTGGCAGGTTCTCAATGGTTTCGATTTTTGCTCTATCAACCTCAATTCCTTTTGATGATACTCGGTGACCCAAGATTATCCCTTCTTGCACCATAAAATGACATTTCTCCCAATTCAAAACCAAATTCGTTTCCATGCAGCGTTTGAGCACAAGTGTGAGATTTTCCAAACAATAATCAAACGAATCCCCAAAAACTGAAAAATCATCCATAAATACCTCAAGATTTTGTTCAACCATATCTGAAAAAATAGCCATCATACACCGTTGAAATGTCGCTGGCGCATTACATAACCCAAAAGACATTCTGCGAAAAGCAAAGGTGCCATATGGGCATGTGAATGTTGTTTTCTCCTGATCCTCGGGTGCAATGGCAATTTGGTTATAGCCCGAATATCCATCCAGGAGGCAATAATACTCGTGCCCTGCAAGCCTGTCCAACATTTGATCTATGAATGGTAGAGGAAAATGGTCTTTACGAGTGGCCTTATTCAACTTCCTGTAATCCATACACACTCGCCAACCAGTAACTGTTCGCGTTGGGATCAATTCATTCTGCTCATTCGCAACTACTGTCATTCCCCCTTTCTTTGGCACGCATTGAACCGGACTTACCCATGAGCTATCTGAGATAGGGTAGATAATTCCAGCATCCAACCATTTAATGATCTCCTTTTTAACGACTTCCTTCATGATTGGATTAAGTCTTCGTTGTTGTTCAATCGTTGGTTTCGTTTCGTCTTCCAGCAAAATCTTATGCATACAAATTGATGGGCTTATCCCCTTGATATCTGCAATAGTCCATCCAAGAGCAGTCTTATATTGTCGAAGTACCCTTAGTAGCTTTTCTTCTTGAACCTTATCAAGTGATGCAGAAATAATGACTGGCAAGGAAGAAGAACCAAGGTAAGTGTACCGGAGGTGGTTAGGCAATGGCTTAAGTTCCAAGGTAGGAGGTTCTTCTATGGATGATGTCACCTTTTCATCTAGCTTTCCCCGATAATCCAGAGGTTCAAATTTTTGTGGGCATCGTGTGAACTTTGGAGCTGAATCTAGCATTTGGACCCATTCTATCACCATTGAATCATCAAATAATTTTTCACTAACCAATGCGGTTTCAAGAGGGTTTTCAATCACAGATTCACCAAATACCTCTTCAGTTGCTTCTTCAATAAGATCAACTCTTAAGCACTCTTCCTCTTCCGTCGGAAATTTCATAGCCTTGAAAACATTAAAAGTTACTTCTTCATCTTGAACTCTCATTGTTAACTCTCCCTTTTGTACATCAATTAATGTCCTTCCAGTGGCTAAAAATGGTCTTCCAAGGATAATGGGTATGTCTTTATCTTCTTCGTAGTCCAACACAATGAAGTCTGCTGGGAATATGAATTTGTCCACCTTCACTAATATGTCTTCCACAATGCCCCTAGGGTATGTCACTGATCTATCGGCGAGCTGTAGAGATATATTTGTTGGCTTTGGGGTTGGTAATCCCAACTGAGTGTAGATCGAAAGTGGCATCAAGTTAATACTTGCCCCCAAATCACACAAACATCTGTTAAAGAACTGGGGCCCAATCGTGCACGGTATTGTAAAGCTACCCGGATCCTTCAACTTCGGTGGTAACTTTCTTTGCAGAATTGCGCTACATTCTTCTGTCAATGCTACTGTTTCGAACTCCCCTAGCTTCCTCTTTCTTGATAAAATATCTTTCATAAATTTTGCATAACTAGGCATTTGTTCTAAAGCATCTGCGAATGGAATGTTGATTTGCAGCTTTTTGAACACTTCTAAAAATTTTGAAAATTGTCTGTTTAATTTCTGCTTTTGAAGTCTTTGAGGAAACGGCACAGGTGGTACAACTGTTGTTTGCTTTTCTTCTTGTTGTTTTGTCACAACTTTTTCCTCAGATTTACTTTCTGAATCTCCGCTCTCTTGTTCACCATCCTCAGCAGAAATTACTTTCTTGTGTCCGTCCAAATCTGTAGTCAACTCCTTCCCGCTTCTGAGTGTAACTGCCTTACAGTGCTCATTTCCATCATTCCTTGGATTTTTCTCCGTATCACTAGGTAAAGAACCTGGATTTCTAGTATTCATAGCATTAGCCATTTGCCCTACTTGATTCTCCAAATTCTTTATTGCAGCTGCTTGGGTTTTCGTTACGGTTTCCAACTGAGTTGCAAATCGTGCCATCATTTCTTCCATTTGTGAAAACTTTTGAAGTTCTAGAGTTTGTTGCTGTGGTTGAAATCCAGGTGGATATGTTTGCCTTGGAGCTTGAGCTTGTGACTGATTATTACTCCAAGAAAAATTCGGGTGGTTTCTCACTCCTGAATTGTAGTTGTTTGCATAACTGCCCTGCTGCCTGTTATAATTGGAAACAAAATGGACTGATTCAGGATTTATTGCACATTGATCAATTGAGTGGTTACCCGCACATATTTCACATATCGTTTCCATTTTCTGAACTGGTTGTACCCCAAGTGAATCTATCTTCTTTGTAAGAGCAGACATCTGAGCTGTCATTTGAGCTGACAATGCTGTCATAGCATCCACTTCATACACTCCTACTGTCCTTGTCGGAGTTGTTCTTGCTGTTGGCCATTGATAATTATTAGCTGCCATGGTTTCAAGCAACTCATACCCCTCATCACAATTCTTGGCCATAATAGCTCCTCCTGCTGCAGCATCTATACTCGATCTCACTGTGCCGAATAAACCATTATAAAACGTTTGCACCTGAAGCCATTTAGGAATTCCATGGTGTGGACATTTTCGCAATGAATCCTTGAATCTCTCCCAGGCTTCATATAGTGATTCTGAATCGTGCTGAACGAAAGAGAAGATATCGTTCCGCAACTTTGCTGTTTTTGCAGGTGGGAAAAACTTTGCAAGAAATTTCTGAGCTAAATCATTCCATGTAGTGATCGAGCCTGGTGGTAGTGAATGGAGCCAACTCTTAGCCTTATCTCTGAGGGTAAATGGAAATAGCCTTAGCCTTATTGCATCCTCTGACACATTATTATACTTGAAAGTATCGCAGATTTCTATAAAGCTGACTATGTGATCGTTCGGATCATCGTTTGGTAACCCTCCGAACTGACATGAATTTTGAATCATCTGTATTGTCCCCGGTTTTATCTCAAAACTTGTAGCAGTAATGGCAGGTCTCGTAATACTCGACTGAATTTCAGTAACCCGCGGCGTAGCATAATCCCGCAGTGCTTTTTGCTCTTCTTCAGCCATAGTATCTTCCTTATCAAGTGCTTCTTTGGTTTCTTTAACCCACTTACGCAACCGCTGAAATCTTTTCTCGATGTCGTCCTCGTGAGGCAATAAATCTGGCTTCTTCGATCGCGTTTGCATAAACTAGTCAAAAGCACCTGAATAGAACAGAACAGAACAGAAAAAGTTTAAATTAAGATTAACGCTATAAAAATCAATAATGACAAAATATTAAACTAATTTCCCCGGCAACGGCGCCAAAAACTTGTTGCCTAATTTTTAATAGCACTTTTCCACGCAAGTATACGTGTTCAATTGTAATATTCAGTAAGCAAGAGTATCGTTCCCACGAGGAAATAGACTAATATTTATCAAATACTAATTCTAATGCAATTAATCCTATTTTAAACTAAGAAAATTTTGTTTATGATTTGAAAATTAAACTTAACAAACTAATAATTAAAAACCAAAATATCACAAGAATAAATGCAGATTTAACAGATTAAGATTACAACTTCCCTTAGTATTTCATTCAAACTACTTACTTCCCATTTAAAATAAATCAATTAATACGAATTGTTATCCAAGAATGCTTTATAAATATTCACGCTCTTCTTCCAAAGACACGTGAACAAATCCTTCTAAATCCAATCACTAAGATGTAGAATTATAAGGAACACCCCAATTAATCAACTCACTATATTCCTATGTGAATCAAGTTAATTAGGATTTATGCACAAATTCTTTCAATGGATACAAAAGACACATAGGTATATTCCTATCCTACATGCTAATCATATTAACCCTATTCAGATTATATGAACAGATGTTATCATATCCAGATCTCAATCTATACTCCATCTTCCAATTTCATATAGATTATCACAGTAATTGTTGGCCAAACAATTAATCAATAAGCATAAGATATAATAAACAATTCAATAAAAACTAACTTTCATTCAATGGGAAGCTTGCAATTTAAACTACATACCAAGTTCCGTTGCAATCTTAATTAAAAATTTAGTTCATGATAATAATAAAGAAAAACATAATCCAGATAAATAATCCAAACATCCCAGATAGTTACAAAAGATAAAACTAGAGAAGAGAAGAAGAAACTCTGAATTTGCTCCAATACTCTCTCTTAGATCTTCAGCCTTTGCAATTCTCCTTCGTGTTTTTTTTCCTTGTTCTCTCTGCAAATCTCTTTAAAACTTAGTTGATTCCTTGCAAAATTCGTCCCCCTTGCCTTTGTAGAGTCCTCTCCTACTTGTATTGGTCTCAGCCCTCATTCAGACTCCTCTTTGGCTTCAAAAACCCACTTGACAGCTGCAAAACGCACCAATCTACGCATTAGAGCGCCTAGGCGCTCATCATAGTGCAATTCCAAGCGCCTAGGCGCTTGGCCATGTCCTCATATTTACAGAAATGCCACTCAGCTTTAATTTTCATGATTTTTGACCTTTTTCTTCTCCGAAATGACCAATTTGTCCCTCCAACTCCAACCTACAACAAATAAACACAAAACACATAAAAAGATCCTAAAAACAATTAAATATAACAATAATTAAGTTTAATAATACTAGATTCATAGGTATAAAACCTACTCATCAGCAGGTCTTAGAGAGATTTGACGTGTACAATGCTAAACTAGTTAGCACTCCGTTGGCAGCACAATTCAGGTTATTTTTACAGTTGGGCCCACAAACAGAGGATGATTTGGAGTATATGTCCAAAGTACCGTATGATGCAGTGGGTTGTCTCATGTACGCTATAGTATGCACAAGGCCAGATATCTCACATGCAGTTATTGTGGTTAGCAGGTATATGGAAAATCCAGGGAAAGAGCATTGGAATGCTATCAAATGGATTTTTCGTTATTTAGCAGGTACAACCAATTACGGTCTTATATTTGATCGTGATACCGCAAGAAGTGAGGCTACAAGGTTTGTTGATTTGGATTATGCTATAGACCTAGATTCAAGGAGATTTACGATAGGGTTTGTATACACCTTTTGTGGAGGATGTATATGTTGGAGGTCAGTGTTGCAATCTACGGTAGCATTATGAACAATACAGGCTAAGTATATGGCGTTGACAGAGGCAGACAAGGAGGCTTTATGGCTAAAGGGACTAGTTGAAGAATTAAGTTTCAGACAAGGCAGTATCCACATACAGGCTGATATATAGTCAAAGTGCTATTCATTTAGCAAAGAACTAGGTGTTCCACGCTAGGACCAAACATATAGATGTTTGGCATCACAAGATTCGTGAGTGGCTGAACAATGGTGACATTGCAGTTCACAAAGTTCACACAAAGGAAAATGTTGCAGATATGCTCACAAAGTCGGTTACAGCAGAAAAGTTCAGGCATTGCTTGGACTTAATTCACTTTGTTGAATGTTGAGTTCGTGGCGGAGTATCCAGGGAGAGGGATACTTTCACAGTCTCGAAGTTCACAATATGCAGTATTTGAAGAATATAAGCAAAGGTGGAGATTGTTGCAAGTTTGGCTTATTTTATTCCATGGGACCCACAACATTTATCAACCAACAAACTTTGTATAGCTCCTAGTTCCTAGATGGTTACCTTATCAAACTACAACAGTAAGTAGCACACAAATAAATAAGTTTGTGTGTTGATCCTTGACTTGGTTCCTTAGCTTGAGGGAGCATGTCTCCTAAGTTTCTACTATAAATAGGTTGCTCAGTTGAGCAACAAAATACACACCACCACAACGAGTTAAAGAAGCTCAGTGAAAGCAAATAGAGAGTGTGAGGGTGTAGAGAGAAAATAAATAGTTTATTTCTCGATTGAGAGTTTGTATTTTCATAGTGGATTTCTGTTATCTCTTCTCGTAGTTTTTCCCTGGGTTTCCACGTAAAATTCTTTCAAAAAAAATGTGTGTTTACCGTAGTGTTTTGTGTGCTTGATTATCTCAACAACAATATTCATCATTGTATTAATTAAAATTAAAAGAATCTATATTAATTTTGAGTTTAAAAATGTCTTAAATAGACTTTTAAAAAGTCGACAATGATCAAATAGTATGAAATGGAGAGAGTATAAATGTATAATATATAAAATACAAAAATCTTTTAAACATACAATGCATATCTATGCTTTTGGCATGTCTAAAGTTTGTGCCGAAAACCACCGAAAGGAGGGACTAGGGAGTTACTTAAATTGGGTCGGTACTATAGAAATGAGTTTTCAGCACGTCATGAAATGCATGCTACACATACCTAATTAAACGGGACAACTAATTTAGGAAAACAATACTCGTGACATGGACGCATGTAAAAGGATCTTAGCATTTTTAATGGATGAAATTTGTTTCAAGCAGATATCTTTGATGTAACTTTAGATTTTCTTTATTGTAGTCCTAGTTTGGTTTCTGTTTCCTTTCAAGTATTGTAATCCCCACAAACTTAGTTCTTTGTGTGTTTTTATTGATTGCTTGGGAGGATATGTTTTTTCTTCTTCTTTGCTTCTCCCAATCTATTATTCTTCTCTTTGTTTTCATTAATTTTGGTATCGAAACTAAATATTTGGATTAAAAATTATTTTCATACAACTTTTGCTTAAATATCAATTCCCTTCCATTTAGGAGAGAAAAAGGAAAAAACGATATAATTCATCGACGTGAATTACATTATTAACATTAGTGTTCATAAATACTGCTCAGTAGTGCCTATTTTTTTTCCTTTTTTGTGGGGTGGGGTGGGGTGGGGTGGGGTGGGGTGGGGTGGGAGCGATTAATTCCCTTTAGAATTTTACCGCTTTAACAAAAAATTTGGAATTCCAAGCTTAGAAAAGACTCGAAGAGGATGTTTGAAGAGCAAAACTCCTTTCCATTTCTTTTCTTGTCGAGGAAGTCTTAAACTATTATTGGAGTGAACGACAATGTTGTGTAATCCATCTCGTCCTTCAAAGGACCAAAGTACATTTTGCACACAAATTAAGAAAAGTAAAGTACAGGAAAGAGTGTAGAAAAAGTTTCAAGTTTATTCTTAGTAGCTCCACAAAATTAAATAAAGTGAGTCTTTATTTTATATACTAGTGGACACCACTAAATGACATTTGCCCTTTATGTACTTATTGTCATCCTTTTGAGGACAAACAAATTTATACCGAAGGCCATCCTTTAGAGGATGGAGGAAGTATTTACTTGCAATTGAGAGATTAAAGCTCGTTCCCTAAACCCGTTCGCATTTGTATGAAATACCTTGCTTAATATATCTATTCATAGTACAGGGAAATGTTTAGTTCCAATTAAGATGTTAGTTTAGTCAACAAATGTTTGGTGTTACGTTCAACACGAATGTTGCACACATCTTACTTGGTCTACGTGGGATTTTAACAGCTTAATGATTTTGATAACGATGTTGAAGGAAATACTTATGTTTTGTGTGTGATGTTATGGGCATAAGGTCATATCCTTACAAGTTAAAGGAGCAAGTTCAAACAAATAGTACAAGATATGAACCGAAGAAAATAAATTGAGTAGACAAAGAGTCAGATGACAACGATGACAAACCAAGAGTCAAAAAATTTCTATTATGAAAGTTTTATTATGTTTAATGTGAGAATAATTTATGCATTTATTTATTTATTAGTGGGGATTTAGGATATTAGTTAGTGATTAATAATTTTATTATTTAGCAAGGGTATTTTAGTCTCTTAGTTCTTTTATTGTTCTTCAATTAATATTAGGGTTTTGAGCTTATAAATATTGATATAATCCTCACAAGTTAATTACAAAATAGATTATTGATAATTGAATGAAGCTATGAGTTGTTTTCCTCTCTTTTGCGATTGAGAAACTTGGGGTAGTGACTTGCAGAGTATCACCCAAGTGAAAGATCCCTAGGTAGTGAGGTGCGGAGGTGCTGAGCCTCGTACAAATTAATTTTCCGTTGTTTCTTTGAGTTATCTTTGTTCCAAACCTTGTTCTGCATCAGAGTCGCATGAAGATAAAGTGAAGCTAAGAATTTAAAAAGAGATTGAGCAAACAGTTGACATGAAGAGCCAACTATTCAATCTATTGAATATCGAGTCTATCTTTCCCTAAATCCTTATAGCTTACATTGTGCTAGCAACAAAATGCCTTTACCTTAATATCTTGGTGACTTTCTAGTGATAAATCCAAGTTCAAAGAGATGTCAAGATCTTATCCTTTCAAAATTCATGGTCAGTGCTTATGGTTTGTCATCATTTATTCCACACTTTAGACCTCAAGGTGGAGCTCTTCTTAATGGAGGGGAGAATTGTAACGACCGAGAAATACGGATCTTATTGTAAAATGATTTTATTAAGTTAAATAATAATAAAATCATATTCCATATGTTATCAAGATGGTTGTCATTGTATAACCTATTGATGTTAGAATATCGTAGTATTTGGGCTTCGTGGATGAATTAAAGTGTTTGAATTTTCAAGACGAAAATAAAAGTTTTCCGAGAAATTTTTCGAAAAACACTATTCATCGATATTTTCTTGGGATATAATTTTGAGATTCTGAGAAATATGCAATGATGGAATAACAAGGTAAGATGGATTATGTAATAAAAATCTAGTTATGGAAAAAGTAATAATTCGCTTGTGGACTTAAATTATAAACGTTAAGTAAAGCGAAGTGTTAAAGAATAAGTAATAATTGTATGATACTTGGTATTGTATGAAGTAATGAAGACGAGTATAATATGAAGTATTATACGAGTTTGTATGAAGGATGAAATACCGTATATAAATTCTATAAGAATTAGAATACGAAAATAATACATCAACAATATGTATTAAGAAATGTTAATGGACTTGGATGATTGGTAAACAATTATATACAAGTCCAAGTGA
This sequence comes from Panax japonicus, assembly GCA_020205505.1. Lineage (NCBI taxonomy): Eukaryota > Viridiplantae > Streptophyta > Magnoliopsida > Apiales > Araliaceae > Panax > Panax japonicus. Next base: position 23,513,719 of record CM035110.1, on the reverse strand, counting down.
ATTAGAGAGAGAAGCCCAACTAATGAATTAATGAACCAATTAGTGTTTGTTAAAGTAAAGCCCAAGGAATAATTAATGTAAGCTCAAGATGGAATCCATGAGTGGTATGATCCATGGGGCAAACCATATTAATATGGTTGAATGTTGTGACCAAGTAATGTAATGACTAAGTAATGTGTGATGACCAAGATATGTGGTGACCAAGTTAGGAGTATTGACCAAGACTTTGAATTAATGACCAAGTAAGAGATAAGAGAGTGGCTAGCAAGTAATGAATAGTAAGGAGGTGGCTTAAGGAGGTGGGATGTTTTAAAGACCAACTATCCTAACCTTGGAAAGTCTATAAATAGAAGAGCTTTGCTAGTCATTTGTTGGTTGATCAAATAATCCAACACTTCTAAAGTGCTCAAGTGTTAGAGAGAATAAGCTAGCAATAAGTCATTTCCATAAGCTAAGAAGAAGAAGCAAGCTACTTACCAAGACAACAAAAGAGTAAGACTTCTTCTCCAATTATCTTCTATCTCTATTCATGATAGGATGATAAGAAAAGTTGGATTAAGAAACATGAATGAGTAAGTAATGAACTCAAGCCAATTAAGTTGGTAATAAGTCATTTAAGCTAGCATAAGTTATAAACTTATGTGAAAATAATATGAACTTGTAAGAAGTTTATTAAGAGAAATGATATGAAGGTAAAAGAATTTATATGATCATATGTATCATGTATACCCAAGTTAAGTTATATGTTAAGAACATATAAGAAATGATGTTTAAGAAACTTTAACTTGTCATAAGTCATTAACGATGAAATCTTAAGTAGTTTATAAATGACAAGTTATAAGCTCTTGAAGAATAAGCCCAAAAATCCAACCATGAATATAAGTTGTTGTATTAAGGATGTTAAAATGTTCACATGATGAATGAAGTTCATTTGTAATGTTGAACAAATCATAAGAAGGAAAAATTGCCGGAATTTGCACGATTGGACGGTAATCGTCGAATACATAAAATTCTCGGAATGGAAGTCAAATTTTATGTTTGATCATGAAACCATTGTTTTCCAATAAAGACAAGTCATAATTGGCATTTAAAAGTTGCGGACTCGAAAATGACCGGATTCCGACTTAGAACGAAGAAACGAGCGTTGAATGTTCACGAACGTTTATCGTTTACGTTAAAAATGAACCAATAGGTGAATTTTTAGCAAACTAAATCAAATAGATAAAATTCTTGAATGGTCATGTAGAGTAAGTAATTTGTGAACCGTAGGCTTTTGAACGAGCCAATTCGGACTTATAACGAAGAAGTTATGCGTCCGGGAAGTTCACAAAATTTCAAAACTGAAATTGATATCTGGTGCACAGAGTTGGCGCTGCGGCGCCAACCCTATGCAAAAGACCCGCGCAAGAGTTCACCGCAGCGCGAACCTTAGTTCAATAAGTGGCGCCGCAGCGCCATGAACAGTGACAAAATTCTTTGGAGTGTGGCGCCGCAGCGCAGCCCATTAAGTAAGGACTCGCGCCGTAGCGCCAAGTCCGGGACAGTTATACATTAAGCTCGCGCCACAGCGCGAGATGTAGGTATAAAGCTGGCGCCGCAGCGCCAGTCTCAGAGCGAAGATAGTAATGAAATTTTCTAAGTACAAAGAAAAGAAATGGAAGTAAACATAACTTAAGGAAGGTAATGTAACATTGATTAAACATTGTTAAACCTTAAGGATGATGTATAAAGGTTGAGATAACCTAGTCAAGTATAATGCAAGCATAATGATAAACCGGAACGAATATTAAATGAATCTAATACACAATTAGATTGAAATAAAGAGTATGATATAGTCATATACATACTTGATTATATGTGACCTAATGTAAGGCATTATGTGATCATGTATTGTAGAGACTTGAACGACTTGAACATAAAGTTAATTTACTGTAGCAGACGCTAAAGGCAAGTATTCTAACTCTTGTCTCAGTTCAATCTGAACAAGTTTTTGAGATTCATGTATTCTTTCGCATGAATTGAAGTATGATGAAGTTGAAGCCAATTCCTTTGGCTAGACTTGATGAATTGATAATCTATTCATGTATTATCAAATGTTGCTATCTTTTGTCAATTACTTGATATGGTTTTCAAAAGAAGATTGAAATGTTAAACAATATTTTGTCGGTAAAACGACAGGCACGTGAGGTTGCCAAATGCTTAAACGTGCATACGTTTAATGGATGTAGTGTTGATCAACATAGAGTACAATAGGCTGATCACCTAGAAGTGCTCGTAAGTGATATCGGGCTTACGGACTTGCTTCCGGGTTGTCCTTTTCCAATAACGAATGAATACTCGAGGTCTCTGATCGGAGTGAATGTTTTATTAAATACTGTTGTTATTGTAAAACATTTTGAAAGAAACGATGAAGTGCTATTTTGAATTATCAATAGTACTTCATAACTATTGTTCATTTATAGAAGATATACGATTTGTATGTGTCAAGCATGTTGTTATTAAATTGTTATACTTGCTGAGCTAGTTATGCTCACTCTTGCTTGAACCCTATGAATGCAGCTAAGACTGAAAGTCCCGAAGGATCGAAAAAGGATAAAGGAAAAGCTAAGGCAGATTACTAAGCTGTCTTGTAATAGTGTAGGTCTATTGTTGTAATTTAACTGATATTATGACAAAGAACCTTTTGTAACGGGTTTAGAACTTGGAAAATGTAAATATTACTTTAAATATATAGAAGTTATGTTCGTTCTTTGAGACTTTTCAATTGAATGAATATATGAATGTTGTACAGTATAGCACCATCTGTCGGGTTGGAAGATACCCGGATTTGGGGGCGCTACAAGAATGATGTGGGAGGCATGTCAAAAGATCTTAACATTCTTAACAGAGTATGGATGATTATGTATTCAAGTAGAATTAAGGTTCAATTAGATCTAGGGGTGAACACAGTTGGTTTTGGCAGATTATTTAGACTCTTTTGCGCCGAAACTGAAAGGATTGGATTTAGTAATACTCCCACCGAGGCCGACCAAATTGAGCGGTTTTATTGTATTTGGATGACATTGATTCTTCAGTCGATTATCAATCGGTTGTCGGTGCTTTGAATATTAAAGATAAAATTCATTTCGAATACTAATCCAAACCTAAATGATTGATTTACCTTCTCATTTCATTCAGCTAAATATACTAGTTCATTTATAAATAATCTTGACATTTTCCAAATGAAGAGGTAAGAAATTAAAGGGTTTCCATGCGGCAAATAATTGAAAAAGATTGCCAGAGGAAATAAAATATAATGACCATGTCTCAGAAGAAGAAGGTATATAGAGAAATAAAAAGGAGAGGACCTGAATATGGGTGTCTCCATGGCTAATCGGCAATCCCCAGTGCAATTTTGTAACCTGGCGAGGAGAGATAGAAGAGGGTGTTAGCTACAGAGGAAAGGGTGAGAGAGAGAAGCATAATAGACTGTATATCCTCTTAAGTCGGTCATTTTAATCTTTATTCATTTATAAGTGTAGTACAGAGGTAGCTTGAAGGAGTACTATATGTAGTAAATTAGTAATAGTTCGTATACATAGGAGTATATATTATTGTATATTCTTCGGTCGATGCGGTTATAAAACCAATTGTTTTCATTTAAACTGTTGACAGACCATGACATGCTCAGTTATTCATTCCATGAACCGCACCCAATTGGCTTACATGAAAACTGGGCAAATATCTCTGGTAAGGTCCAGTTTGGCCGGTTTAATCGCTTTAAATGGTTTTAGGAACAACCCTAATTAGATCTCTTTGGTGTAATTATAGATTTATTTGATTATTAGGTGTCTAGGTAATTTGGTTATTTATATATATTTTTGGTATACTTTTCAAGTATACGTTATTTACTGTTTAGTTAAGAGTTAAGAATTATTTCCTTAATATCGCTAGTTTACTTTACGTCTTAGATTTTTTATAGAAGAATCGTAATCCCCACAATCAGTTTGACCTCTTTGAACTTTGTGTGCTTGGATTTATATAATTTGTCGCAAACATTAGTATATCAACAGCCTGTACCAAATTTGATATAAATGGGAAATTGGAGAATTATTAATAATCTCACCAGAGCACAAAGCCTGTTCCATATTTGACATATATCGGACATCATTTATAAATAATCTCGAAGGAATGCTCAAAGTGAGGAGATATATATTTCTCTATTTACAATCATAACCCGTAAGTCTTTTACTCATTATTGTTTCCATATTTTTTTTAGGTTCTAGCGGAATTAGGAGTGGAGAGGCTGGTTTTGCCAGCTGTTTCAAGTTTGCTTGACACTTGGATATCTTCATTTGGGTTTTCTATAATGACACAGTCTGAAAGATATGAATTTCTAGATTACAATTTTCTTGATTTCCAAGGCACCGTCATGTGCCAGAAAGTTTTACTGAAAACTCCCACCATAGAATCAGCTCCACTAGGTATGTTTCATGCCTGCTAGCTCACATTCTGGAATGGCAGTCTATGCATTTTAAGGACTAACATTTACTCACTTATACCGTCTTTATGCAGGAGTTGCACAACAATTTTGTATTGATAATGATGGAAATGATAATATGGATTTGGATGATAGCAGTCCTGTTTCTGAAGTATTTCAATCAAATCGAATTGCGTACAGTGCAATTGCAGACCAAAACTCTGTTAGTCTTTTTGTTCACCTTTCCTTTACTGTTTATCCTTACTCTGAGTTGCTAAAGTGATTAACCAAAATGTCCCCTATATACAGCCTGATGACTCTAGATTTCATGTCTTCCAATTTTTGAAGACTCAAAATAAGTCATTTTATTCTTGATTTTGTTAGTTATTTAGGGATCTGTTTCATTAAAATACTATTTGGCACAGTGTAATGTTTTTGTCTAGTGGAAACTTTTCCCTTTTCCCCAGTTTTATTTACCTGCTGATTAAAGAACGAAATAGGTGTTCGTCAATTTATGATGAACTAGTACTTTCCATTTTTGATCTTGCAGGTCTTTCATTGATATAATCAAAGGCCATATGTAATTACTGTAATGGCGTAAGCCGTGTCATTGCTTGCTCTTTTTAATGTTTATTTAGCTTTCACATATTATTTGACAAATGGTGAACAGTATAATCATTTATTTGGAAAAATTATGAATACCTTGACGTCTTCCTTACTGGGAGAATAAAGCATTTGCAACTTGAAATCCTATCCTGTCTAGTCTGTCATCCATGTTCTTTCTTACCTCCAATTCTATTTTCAAACTTTTAGTGGTTGCAAAGGATAAACTGAGCTTACCACTATGGTGTATACTAAGCTGACCAGGTGCCAGAAATCCACATAAATATTTGTCAAAATTGACAATTAGGTCAATGTAGAAGACATTTGTTTACAAAATCCGTTGAGAAATTTACAAAGTTGTCTGTTAGTACTCTAGCGTATGCATATGTTTGATTTGATGATGAAATGAGAATTTAATGTATATTTGTAAAACTAGTAGCTTTTGTAAAATCTTTAGAAAGACAATTTATGTAAAAAGAACTTTGTGTAGGGATTAATTTGTTAGGTTGATTCATTCTTAATGTAAATGTATTGTTCAAAAGCTAAGTCTGAAGACTGATCGTAGAGTTGAAGACCATGAAGTATTCTCAGATCGTAGATTAAGTAGAATCGTAGAGTTCATCTCTTCTGGCAGGTTAGGTTATGACAATGGTCGTACATCTAGGAATGAAGATCCCAAGGATGATCCTCCAAAGGTTTGTTGAAAAGGATAACAATTATATCTGCCAAGTACAAAAACACGTGTCTACAGTTGCACCTGGCATAGTACGATGAAAGTGACCTGAAGAGGTCCTAGTCGACAACATTTCAAAGTCAAGCAATTGGATATCAACAAGTGTCCAGTCAGAATGAAATAACGGTCATATCACAACGGGAAGATTCCAAAGTGAAGCTATAAAAGGCGAGCAGCCTCAAACAATCCAAAATAACAGAAAGAGAAAAGTTGATCAAGTCGAAGTGTGTCTCTGTCTAAGCTCATACTGTACTCACTCTACGATTTAAAAATCTCATTTGCTGCTAAGTCTTGTGATTCAAGAAGCTGAACGTTACTTAGCAGCACCTCAAATCATTCAATTTCTTTGTAATTGTGATCCGAGTATATGTGACTTGAGAGGGATTCTTAGTGAATTAGTTGTAAAACAGTTCTTTGTGAACTGTACTCTGAGTGATCACCCTTCCTGTATTGAATATTCCTACTCGCGGAGTAGAAGAGAGGACTAGGAGATTTGTTGCTCCGAACCTCGTAAAAACTATGTGTCATTTACTCTACTGCACTTACTTTCTACGCATCTACTTTTTTATTCCTGTGATTTTTCTACACTCTTGCACTAAATTTAGAAATGTGATTTCTATTAATCTTTGAAGGGGGTTTTCAAAACATCATTTCATTGTGCTTAATCGTTAAATTGACTGTTTAATTTAACATTGGTAGTAATTCTCTAAACCAAAAGTTTTAAAAGATTTATTCCACCCTCCTTCTAGATCTCTTTGTGCTTTTGGGAATAGCACTATCAACTACATAAATATTTGTTTAAATTTAGGTCAATTGAAAGATCATTTGTTTATGCTTTTCTTTATCCAGCTTCTATCCCCAAATTAATTGGGGATGGGAGGAGAAACGGGGACAAGACACTTGGTAGAACTAATATCAAAGAGGTAATTAGGCTGTCAGATTTTCATTGCGATAATCAAAAGCTAATTACTCCAATACCCAATTAATACAATTGTAAAAATATTATATAAAAACACTAAGAGTATAATATATGTAAATATGGTTATGGCACATAAAAATCTGTGGAGGAAAACTACGATATCACTTAAATGGAAGGAGTTTAGGATAGAACCTTGTAGACGTCTCTGTTTTTCTTTATGTAAACACTTTAGAACTTTAGTTATTAAGATATACAACATAGTAGTAGAAACCTTTTAGAGATTGACTTCTTGCTTTTATGGGGGTGAGTGGATGATGCCGAGGTCGGATACCTTTCTTAGATGCCTTTCTTAGATGCATTGATTTCTTAGATGTATTGAAGGGGATGAGGTTCCGACAAGAAAGGGATCTGGAAAATTAAAACCCAATGACCGGACTGGTGGCCCATCTTGAAAAAGCTCAAAAAAATCGGACCTAATTTAGGTTGGGGGCGGGTCTGTCCTGGGGCTTAAAAAAACCTAGGTGTTGGAGAGAAAAGACCTAGGACCATGGTTACCAAAAAACCGGTAACATGGTATCGAGTGATTTGGTAAGAACGTTCCAAAACATGGTACATTTTTGTTTCAGAACATCAAATGTGATAATTCAATGATTACAACTTTGTTTTATGATTTATAAATGAGTATTATCCTCTTATATAACTCTTGGGTAAGAGGAATGGCAATGTCGTGAGTAAAGTGATTTTATTTGTTCCGCATCTTGATCGGCCATACATTTAATGGCTAAGATCAAATCTACTAGAACGGACTATCTAAAATCATCCTTCATATCCTTATATTTATAGAATATAATAATCACATGAGTAATATTGAATACTCTTAGAACCCTAATATACAAATGAAAATTCATAGCAGAATAATTGAGTTTGGAACACTAAAATTGAGTTTTTAGTTCAAAGGTCCAAAGAAAACTCGATATGTGATTATTATAATTAAACTTAATAAAGCTTGCCACTGACAGACTTCTAATAATCTACTAATACTAATTTAAAAGTCACATGCTAGTTATATGACTTTGAAAGGCAGTTATAAAATAAAGAGTAAAATACAGTGACACCCCTTTAGATAATCATAATAACACTCACCACCCCGCTAGTTTTTAAGTAACAGTTAGTACCCCTACAAATTTTTAGGGTTGACTAAATAAATAAAGTTACATATTTACCCTTGTATTTTATCAAATTTAATTACTAGATATATATAATATATATATATATATGTGTGTGTGTGTGTGTGTGTGTGTGTTTATTATCCTTTTTTTAATACAATACATTTAATCATAGTTTATTTGTAATTAAAACTATCTCAGTTAAATTGTTGGTAACATATAAAAAATTAATTAGTTTAATTAACACATATTTTGGATAAGTGATACAATATTAAAAAAAATTATACTAAATTATTAATGAAGCTATTCTAATTAGAGTAATTGAGTATATTGATAGTTTAGTTTTGGTTTAACACAAAAAATATTATTTGAATTTTTAGTTTCATATTATAATTTTATATGTTAAATTTTATTGAGTATATATAAAAAATTGGGATGTTTATGATTTTGATTATATTTTTTAGTATACAGTTGACAGTTGTTTTTATGCAATGTAAATAAAAAAAATATATTATATTTTATTACCATCTCTATCTTGTAAAAAAAAAAATTCTTTTAATATTTTTTTCTTTTTTAGTAGCAACATTTGTCATTTTTACTGTAAATAATTATGTTTAGTGTGACTTATGTTTAGTTTAATATATGAGAAAAATAATTATATAATTTTTATACTTTTTTATATGAGTAATAAGATTCGTTTAAATTGTAATATAATAAGTTTGTTTTACGTAAATTTTAATATTTGGAAAAAAAATGTTATTCTTTTATTGCGTTAATTTGTAACTTCTTTTTATGGGTATTAACATTATATTTTTTTTAACTTCTAAAAAAATATATTCGAATATATATCACGTAAATTTTAATATTTGAGAATTTTTAATTAGTAACATATGTATTACTTTAATTTTTCCTAATAAACTGCATCTTTATATTTTTTGACCTTTTATGTTAATTTATTGGCCATTTTAATTTCTATATTTACTTAATTAGATCAAGTAAGTAAAAATTATGATATTACAACTTTATTTATTTCGTGGAGAAATTAACATTATAACTTGAAGGGTTGTATTTAGGACATTTATATTACAAAATATTTTTAAATATTAGTTGGTCAACCACACTAGGTGGTAGGTGAATGTTACATTATTGCAATCACGTGTTGACAAATGATGATGTAAAACTGTTCATAATAAATTGCATATTCAATTTGCTCAGTGGTTCTGTGAGGAAGGACTTCACTCCTTTCTACATTTCAGCCACTGCAACATGTTGTAAACCAATTCATATTTTTACAGAAGTCCAATTACAGTATTCTTAAAAAATTTCTGCTGAATTTCCTGATTATTGTGCTCTGTGCGAGGCAACGGTAGTGACGGTGGCAATGGCACAGCTGCTCGGTTCTTGTGGTACGGCCATATTTCACCATTTCTCATTTTCTTTCATTCTTGTTTTCTATATGCATAATCTTGTTTTTTCCTTTTAGTGTGATTATGACCCGTTCAATTCTCATAGGTGAACGCCAACTTGTTTTCAATTCTCAGTTGAAGCTTTAACTACAAAGAAAATGAGATCCATGGACCATGGTAATGCCCAAGTCATATAAGCAGATAACAGTATCAAAGCCTGTGGGAGTTGAGGTCAGTAAACTATAGGCGCTTTCCTAGTGGATGACATAAATGTACTTTACAGAAGAGAAAAAATGAATAGAGAAAAAAAAAAAGGAAAAAGGAAAAGAAATGGGAGGGGGAGGGGGATTACATAAATGTGTTAATATTGTAAGCTGAAACTCCAACAAATGTGTATCTATTGAGTCTGTTGTTTCTTGGATCCTGGACCCCAAGTGTTGTAGAACAAGGTGCATATTCCTCCTTTGTAAACTATAAAGGATATAGTATGAGAAATGTGCAAAAATTTGGTATCAGGCTCATGGTACAGCTATGTACAGCCGAGTAGTTATAGATAATTAGATATGCATGAAGTTTTTTTTTTGCTCAAAATAATTGTGGTGTAGAAATGAAATGTAGCCATCTAAGGAATTCTGGAACTGGATTTCTTACTAGTATCATGATGAAAGTAGTCTATACGGAACGTAGGCAAAGGCACATTCTCCCTTGGCTTTTCTGTTCTTATTTCCTTATTTCTTCAGTATCCCTTCTATTCCCATTTCCCTTGGTGAGATATATGGCTACTAATATCTAGATTTTCATTTTTGCGAGTACCTTTCTTTTTGTGGATTAATAGTTGATATGAATAGGGAAAAAAGTACGAAGATAGGCCAATTGTTTTGTTTTGAACAAATGTGTCATTGTCATTAAGATATGGTTTGCTAAGGCCTGTTGGGCGTGACCGTCTTCCTCCCGCCCAACTCCACGCATACTAAACTGCATACTAAATTCACACCAACAAATATACGTGTTTTGTCTGACAAAAATTAGATGAAATGGTCTTTAAACACAACGGACCAATTGCATTTTTTTAAAGTACAATAATGCTTGCAACTCTATGACCACAGTAGAATAAAGGTATTTTTTACCATTATTTTTGAACTAGTATAAGGAATATCATTTAATTTCATACATTAACAAAACCCTAGGTTACCTGCAATAGCCCTTTATCTTGAAATCAATACAAGTCGATGATAAATTAAACTGTCAAAACTGCAAAATAGACAAGTTTTGTAACCCAAGGAAAATTTGACAACACCTGAAGGAAGTGAGCAATAGAGAATATTTGAAAATGTTCAAAACCCTCAAAATTGTTATTTCCTAGTCTTTGCGACTTTTGCTTTCTAGAAAGCAAGAAATGATCCTATGGACGTCAAAATTTTGGAACAAAAACAAACTCTACTTGCAACCATAAAAATATGACAAAATTATTAGAAATACAACTGCAATATATAGCTTCATCTGAAATCTGTAAACAAATTCAACCAAAACCTACACAAATACATCTTTCTACAGATCAACCATAAATGAGAACTCAGCATCTTGAACTTAGAAGAACATAACCAGATGCAACCCCCACTGCCAGCCACTAGGTTTGCTAATAAACAAATAGAACAATGAATAGAAAGAAAAGATTTAGACACAGGTGTTGTTGTTTAGAGCCCTGCCAACGCATGACAAATTCCAAGTGTATTATTCATCAAACTTCCCCTCTATCAGTAGCTCCAAAGAACACATTTGAGTCATATAGTGCCATAGCTGCTGGAAAGTTGAAGATCTGCTCGAAAAATTCTTCCACTAAACTGTCCCATTGACAATCTACATAACATTCCAAATTGAATGCCATGATTTTAAAGGGAACCTTTACAAAAATACTTGCCAGTTTTTCTCTTTTAAAAAAATTTAGGGAACTTTCATTACACAAAAGGTCAATCACCATAGAGGACCTTGCAGAACTAAGATTTTTCTCGTGAAAATAGCAGCTCCCAAAATTAATATCCCCTTGAAAAGAATTTTTTTAGGGTTCAACACTACTACTACTAAATAACCTTTCAATTAAAACATCTTGACATTCCCCTTCTATATGATTTCTTGAACCAAGTCCAGCTAAATGCTTCATAAGGCAAAATCTTTCATAAGAGCACCCAAATAAAACGTGTTTACTAACCAACACTCTTTTGCGCAGAACCACCAGAACCAGATAGTATTCATATGCCAAGCTGCTCCCTGGTACCTTTTTAGAGAAAAAATATAAACACCAAAGCATCGCATCCTAGAATCAATGTTTTTACGGGTTTATTCGATAAGCATCTCAAGTACTATCATGTAAAGGAAAATAAACAAAAAGATATGACAGAAGAAACTACGTCCATACGAGGTTACAAGATTAAAAGAAACAAAAAATCTCCATTTAACCATGCAAATACCAGCAAGAATCAATTCCTATAGTATAGAGTAGAATACATGAAACAAAAATCTATTTGAAATCCCAAAAGTCAATAAACAAACCAGC